>CM071962.1:9647500-10247500 GCA_036784905.1 Acrossocheilus fasciatus | reverse complement strand
AGCAGTCTGAAGAAGGCCCGCCATACTTGAGATAAATTGGGGTCCACGATCCGATACGATGTCTTCTGGAAGGCCGAAGTGACGGAATACATTCTGGAAAAGGGCCTCCGCTGCTTCGAAGGCCGTAGGTAACCTCTTGAGGGGTATGAGTTTGCATGCCTTTGAAAACCGATCTATGACGACAAACACACAGGTATGGTTGTCCGAGCATGGGAGGTCAGTCATGAAGTCAATGCCCAGATGGGACCATGGACGGTTGGGAATGGGCAGAGGAACCAGTTTTCCTTCCGGAAGTCTCCGGGGAGTGTTTGTGATGGCACAGACCGAGCAGCCCTTGATGTATTGAGAGGTATCCTGAACCATGGTGGGCCACCAGTAGCGTTGTCGTAAGAGCGAGAGGGTACGAAGGCTACCTGGGTGTCCAGAGCCCGGAGACATATGCACTGAGTCCATGAGGGGTAGACGATAGGTTGGTGACACATAGAGAAGCCCCTCTGGACATCCCGGCGGAGCAGGTTCGGAACGGTTAGCTTGGGTAAGTAACTCATTGATGGACCATAGAATCGGACTGACAATCATGGCTGGAGGGAGGATAGGTTCGGGAGAATTGTTATCAGGCTCAGGTTGATGAAGGCGTGACAGGGCATCGGCCCTGCAATTCTTGTCTCCAGGTCGATACGAGACCGTGAAATCAAATCTGGTGAAGAATAGCGCCCACCGGGCTTGGCGTGGATTCAGCCTTTTCGCATCTCGCAGATATTCAAGATTTCGGTGATCGGTGATGACCTCAAAATGGTGGTTGGCCCCCTCCAGCCAGTGTCTCCATTCCTCTAGGGCTAGCTTGATAGCTAGGAGCTCACGATTCCCAATATCGTAATTCTGCTCCGCCGGGGACAGTTTCTTAGAGTAGAAGGCACATGGATGGAGTCGTTTAGGATCACCCTGCCGCTGCGAAAGGACCGCTCCGACCCCGGTGGAAGAGGCGTCCACCTCAACGATGAACGGGAGATCTGGGTTGGTATGAACCAAGATCGGAGCGGTCTGGAAGGCTTCTTGGAGTTGATGGAAGGCTTCGAGTGCAGATGGACTCCAGGACAGAGACTTGGGCCGGCCCCTGAGTGAGGAAGTGAGAGGTGAACTGAGCTGGCTGTAGTTGTGGAGAAACCTTCGGTAGAAATTGGCAAATCCTAGGAATCGTTGTAGTTCCTTGACGGTAGTTGGTTGAGGCCAGTTCCGGATCGCTTCCACCTTCCTCTGATCCATCTGGATACCATGTTGGTCAATGACATAGCCCAGAAAGTGCACGGAGGTGGTGTGGAACTCGCACTTCTGCAGCTTGAGATAGAGATGGTGATGGCGGAGCTTCTCAAGGACCTGCTTAACGTGGAGGCGATGTTCGGCCAGGTTCCGGGAGTAGATGAGTATATCGTCGATGTAGACGATGGCGAATCGCTGAAGGAATTCCCGGAACACCTCATTCATATAGCCTTGGAAGACAGAGGGAGAGTTGGATAGGCCATACGGCATTACCCGATATTCATAGTGTCCAGATGGTGTAACGAAGGCGGTCTTCCACTCATCTCCCTGGCGTATACGAATGAGGTTGTATGCGCTTCGCAGGTCCAGCTTGGAGAAGATGCGAGCTCCCCGTAGCTGTTCCAGAGCTGCCGGGACCAGAGGAAGCGGGTACCGATACTTCACCGTTTGAGAGTTGAGATGACGGTAGTCGATGCACGGCCGCAAGCCTCCGTCCTTCTTGACCACGAAGAAGAAACTCAAAGCGGCAGGGGAGGTAGATGGTCGAATGAAGTGCTGTTGGAGTGCCTCCTGAATGTACTCCTCCATGGCCTTCTGCTCCGGGATGGACAATGGGTAAACTCTGCCTTTGGGCAGAGTAGCCCCAGGTAGCAGGTCAATTGCACAGTCCCATGGCCGATGAGGAGGAAGTTGGGTTGCCAACCGTTTGCTGAACACCTCCTGGAACGCCCGGTACTCCAGCGGAATCTCACCCTGGTGCTGCACTTCAGGGCTTTCGACGGTGGTAGAGTTGATCGAGAGAGTGGGAGGTTTCAATTTGGAGGGTCGAGAACGAGACTGGGGAGATCTTTGGACAGATGACAGGCATTTGTGGAAACAAGACTCACTCCGTTGCAGTATTTCACCAGTGTTCCAGTTGATGCTAGGATTGTGTTGTGACATCCACGGGCGTCCCAGGATGATGTCCGCGGTGGACTCCTCCAGCACCATGAACACGATCTCCTCAGTGTGTAGGCATCCTACGCGGAGCTTTAGTGTGGAAGAGATGTGTCTGATGTGACCACGGCCCAGCGGCTTTCCTTGGATGGTGTGAATTCTCAAGTCCTGGGAGCAGCGTTCTTTGTGGATATTTAGTTTCTGGAGAATTTGGGGGGAGATGAAGTTCCCCGCGGAACCTGAGTCGATGAGGGCTTGCGCTGAATTCACAAATGTGTGGAGTTAAGAGTTGTACAGTTGTCCGAACTAAAGGAGCTATTTTAGGTGGAAGTTGAACAGAACTCACCGCTGGGCGAGGTGGTCGAACTGGGCAGGTTGTGATGACATGACCCTCTCCTCCACAGTACAGGCAGAGGCGATGAAGAATTCTCCTTTGACGCTCCTCTTGTGTCAGATGGTAGGAGTCTATCTGCATGGGTTCAGGTGCTGGAAGGGCGACTGATGATACGGCGGGTTGAGGATGCAAAGCGGGTTCTGAGAGGGTGCATGCTGTGAGACGTTGAGACACTCTGATGGTCTTTTGAATGAAGTTCTCTAGTCCCATAGCATCATCATAGATCACCATTAGCTGTCTTACATCGGCGTTTAGGCCCTGCCGGAATGCGGTGAGTAATGCAGTCTCATTCCAGCCACTAGCGGCCGCCAGGGTGCGAAACTGGAGAGCGTAGACACTGACGGAACTACTGCCTTGGCGTAGATTAAACAGCTGATCGTGCACAGATAGCTCTGAGGCGGTTTGGCCAAAAACCTCCTTAAAGTGAGCGATGAAGGCTGAGAGGGATGTGGTTATGGAAGCGTTAGCTTGCCATAGGGATTGAGCCCACTGTAGAGCGCGACCAGACAGTAGAGATATGATAAACGCCACGCGGGCGCGATCGTTGGTGAACTGGTGAGACTGCATTTCAAAATAGAGTGATGCCTGCAAGAGGAACCCGCTGCAATCCTCACCCTCACCGGTAAAAGTCGTAGGTCGAGCCATGGGACTGGCAGAGGCAGCAGGTGAGGTCGCGGGTGCAGTGAGCAGGAGGGATTGACGGGCTGCGTGAACGAGGTCGGCAGGAATCTCTGATCGTGCAGCAGACGTGGAGGGCTGGAGAGACAGACGAACAGCGTTAACCAGTTCGGCAAAAGGATCGGATGGCGGATCAGCGGAAGTCTCCGTGGAGCTCTGCATTGTAGGTCTGGTCTTCTGTCACACAACAGAAGGAGGCAGACAGGTGAGTATATGAAACAGTCTTTATTGACCTGAGGCACGGAATGGAGCAGGAAATGATCAGAGGATCCAAGGCAATGGCAGTCTTAGGTAAGGAGTCTGTAGTGTACGCATAGACGAGACCAGACAAGGGTTTGCAGGAGAGGTGGCTCTTTGTAGTGACTGTGTGGATGAGGTGCAGGTGTTTTGAATCAGAACTCTGGGGAAAGTGACCGAGTGGGTGGAGCGTGTTGATCTGGTGACGATGGGTGGCAATTAGTCTGTGATGGTTGTGACTCTGTGACAGTATGTGGTACAGTGTGCCAAAGGCAATGATGTAAATCTGTTCGGTAACAGCTGTTATTCAGTCAAAAGCAGTGGGAGATTTTGTTCTAATGCACGGATCCAATCTATTGATACACATCTGATTTTATTCCCAACAGTTTACATTCACTTAAGAGCTTGTGAAATTGAGTTCTTTTTTAGCAGGATACATCCGTAACATCATAGAGCTTTGACAAATCATGTAAAAAGCTAAAAAAAAAAAAAAAAAAAAAAAAGAAGAGAAACTTGATTCTCCTCACAACAGTCAGAGTACTGCTTTCTTTGACATCTTTAAAAGGTCCTCTACTGGCATTTTTCTTTCAATTTACTAAGGGTTACTAATTACACAGATGCTGCCATCCTTTATTGAATAACTCTCCTCCTCTCTATTTTCATCCATATTCTGGCATAATATACGTTTAGAAAGTCATGTAAACACTTAAAAAGCGTTCGTACAAAATCCAAGAACTGTGCAAGTGTGCATTGTTGCTGCCATCTAGAGGCAATTTGTAAATAACATTTCGTTTTAATTTGCCATTGACAGGTTTGGTTAACGCTAAAGATATTCTAACAGTTATTTCAGTCATGTTATTGGACTCATAAGACAGCAAAAATTGTGCAACTAATTATTAAGATAATAAGAAATGTACAGCCCTAGAGTGACACTGAACTAATTAAGTGACACTAAGAAGATACACTGTAGCCTGCCAATTAGAAATAAAAAGTTGTGTTTACACTAACAAACGTCTTGTATAAATTCTTTAGCAAATCAGCAAATTCACAACTCCCTAAAACATTATAATAGTATTAATATATAATATAAAGATATGTCATATATTATAAATATATTATATTGTAACTTACTTTTTTAACTGTAATTTATAATAACTCTTATGATGATGATGAACATTATATATGAATAACATATCAATTATATTAACGTGAATTTACATTATTTGGGGCTAAATACTGTAATACGCATTATAAATTAATATATTAATTATTATACAACAATCTGATTAGTACTAATACTACTAATAATAATAATAATTATTATTATTATTATTATTATTATTATTATTATTATTACAGTAATGTACTGTGTTAAAGTGTAGATTACATTGCTACACTTTTGATATACAATCATATACATTATATATAAACAATGCACAATTATATCGACTCCTTCTGGAGTTGTATATACATAAAGAAATTCTGGTCAGAAGTTAAATGTAAACTTGAAACAATTCTAGATATTAATCTCCCGCTTCATCCTCAAGGTTCTTTTAGGGAGATTTTTCTTCCATTAACTCTTCACAAGAAACAAAAACATTTATCTTTACGACTTTACCTCATCCATACTAGCAAAAAAAGTACGGTAATACTATTAAACTGGAAGGATAGAACTAAAATATCTATTTCCCATTCGTTCAACCTATTAATAGACACTTTAACACTTGAGAAAATGACTGACTCACTTAGAAATAAAATGACTGCCTTTGAAAAATATGGAGTCGTCTTTTAAAGTTCCTGGACAGTTGAGTTTGAAAAATTAAACAAGGTATATAATTAAGGTGTGGATAAATTAGATACTTAGTGACTTGTGTTTAAGGTGTTAAATGAAGTGAGTATAGTGTTAAGTATATGTACTTTATGTATGTCTGTTTTTTTGTCTTTTTGTGTGTGCAGCATCTGTGGTATTATACTGTAAATCTATCTCATGCTCATGTTTGTTTGATGTATGATTTATCTGTCTACATTATATGTGTTGTATGTATTTCAACTAAATAAAAAAACACATAATAACATAATGCACATAATAAACAAATATATGAATTAATATTATTACAGTTAATACTACTACTAACAACAGTAATAATAATAATGTATTATATTACAGTATAGATTACATTGTTTCACTGTTGATATACAATAAAATATTTATAAATGTTATACATATTTATTATGATTAGTACTACTACTAACACCACTATTATCAATAATAATAATACTGTAGTATATTACAACAACAACAATAATCTATTATATTACAGTATACTACATTGTTACTATTGATGTACACTAATATGCATTATATGAATTATACAGTATTATTACAATTAGTACTACTAACTGCAACAAAAACAAGAAGAAGAATGAATTATATTACAACAATAATAATAACAACAGATACAATGTATCATTCTACAGTACAGATTACATTGTTACACTATTGATATACAACTTTTATCCATGTCAGGCGGCTTAAAACTCTGGGACATGGATGTGTGAGCTAAACTTGACGTGTCAGCCACAAATGCTTTAAAAGTTCATTGACCCTAATCTGAACCTTGTTTTATCTGAGCACAGCAATGCGAAGAACTACCACGAGGGGGCGCAAAACACCACTTAATTGAAAACACGTTAATGCAAGTGCGTTTCTTCAGTTTATGCTTATAAAACACGTAGACCGACTCAACTGGGATACCTATACATATACTTTCCATTTCCGTCATGTCCTCTCGCGTTATAGCAAAATCCCTTTTTTCGTATTCTGTAGTCATTGGTTATACTCAGTAGTACACGCTTTACCTCGGAACACTTACGCGCGCGCCTTACGTGTTTTACCAGTTGCATGATCTGATGTCATAATTTGACGATTATTTCCCACGAACAACACACCAGAGAAACGTGACGGGGCTGGATTTGCACCGTGGGGCTGAACCAATAGCAGCTCGTAAACCCGAGTCACTCATTCTGGTAATCTGTACACGTGTCACTGTGCTGCCCAATGGAAGAAACGCGAGAGTCTACAGCGGCTGCTCCTCATCTCAAACTTCACAGAGAGGCGTAATGTGGCTCCTGGACGGCTGAAATCGGGGATTGTTTACGCTTTTGGACTACCATTGATTTCACTGAACCTTTAGGATGGAATAAAGTGCAACTATGGTGGTGAATTCCGTGCATTGGTTTCGTAAAGGGCTGCGGCTTCATGATAATCCGGCTTTGCAGGAAGCTCTCAATGGCGCGGATACTGTACGGTGTGTTTATATTTTGGACCCGTGGTTTGCAGGCTCTGCCAACGTGGGAGTTAACAGATGGAGGTTCGTGCCTTTTGTTTTAGTGGGGGGGTTTTTTTAGTTATAAACAGGCATACGTTGGGAAGTTTGGTGTGATTGTGAAGGGTAGATATGGTGGCGCGTAACTACGCAGCTCTTTTGCACAGCCGCTGTTATGTTTTGGCCCTGACATGCGCTGACTCGGTGTGCATGGTTAGCTGGTGCTCTGCTATGTCATTTTAAGGCAATACTTGTACAGAGAGCTTATTCAAGCACAAAAAATGACATTTTGGCTTTTTATTACCCATGTAACGTTATGTTATAAAAAGCGTAAAATATTGAGGGCCCGACTGCTGTTTACGATTTACAATTAACTTTACAAGTCAGCTGGATACTTCGGTTCAACTTCTATAAATCCAATAGAGTGCGTTATTTCTATTTTAAAAATACGCGCTGAATTAATTAATCGTTAATGGCATGAAATGTGAATAGTTGTGGTGGTGCCGTTACAGCGTTCAGACCATTAAGCTAACGTTATATGGAAGCTAACAGGCTAGTCGTCTTGCTCACGCCCACTTTGGTTTTATATAACAGCTAAAATTACCAATTTCATTATTGCGTCATTGAATGTGTTTGTCGGTGAAGTCAAACGCACACAGTTTGGAGACAGATTTATAAAAATGTACGCGTAAAATGTTCTAAATACAATGGCGCGAGTCACGTGATAGAACGGTCCAGTTTTCACGTGTGCTGTCTACCACGCATGCTGTGAGATTAATTGTGTCTGTGAATGAATGAATAACCTAAGTTAGTGCTAAAAATATTTTAATGCCGTGCATATCAGAGTATTGTAGTGTGACCTGTCAAAACGCCATCAGACTTTTTTGAATCTTTTTTTTTTTTTTTGACGATAGTTTAGGTTGTAAACATCCATTTCTGCTCCTGTAATTATGAAAGCAAACTTATGTAAGTGTATTACTTTAAACCCGGTGCATGTTGTATCATACAATAAGAGTTATATAAAATATATTTTTTTTAGTTTTGGTTTTGATTCATTCCAGTGGCTCGAATCTTCTGAATCAATTAATCAGAATTTGTTCAATGACTCGGTTACGCCAGTAGGTGGCGACGAGCAGTGTTTTAAAAACGAATCATTTGAATCATTCACTTAACCATTTGTTTGTTTGTTTTTTGCAAAACTTGTAGAAACATACAGAAACAGGGAAGCGAGACATGAATATATTCCAAGAGCAATCATAAAAATAAGAACAGAAAACAAATATTCTGGATTTGTGTATGTCAAATTATGGTATTATCTATACATAAAAGTACAAAAATAAAAAGTTGTCATAATACATAAAAAATCTCTTTTTGTTATTTGTAAGTCTAAGAGATGAAACGAGAGTCCAATTCAACAAGAAAAAGGGGGAAAGACAAAGGAGATTTAAGCCATTTTTGCTTATGAATGAAGAATTTTGCATTCAGCATAAGAAAATTAAGAACATATTCAGCAGATAATAGCTTTGGATTTTCATAATAAAAATAATATCTTTGAGGATGAAGGTACGGGTCACATTTGTAAGGTTAGAAACATAGGTGCTTAAGTCAACCCATAATTTGTATTTAGAAATATTTAGAATATTTAGAAATAGACAAATTAACAGGATCAATTTTATGAAGGATTTTATAATGAATCTGCTTAAGCTTGTTAGATATGCAAAATTTACTTGGCAAAAGCCAGGCCTTTCTCCGATTTATATTTGTCATAAAGGTACATCAGTAGAATTTCCCTCTTGGAGTAATCCTTCTCTTTGTCAAAAATATTTTGCAAATATGTCTGTTATTGCACTTCCGATCTAAAATATCGATACCACCCAAACATAAAGCCGGATAAACACTGTTGCCACGTAAAATATGACCAAAATCATCAAACACAAACACAATTTCCACAAAAGAAATATAACCATTTTGTTAAAAAAACACCAAATCGTTTTCGTCCGAAACAGGTCTTACAAAACTTTATTAAAATGTACGTACAAATGTATTGCAAAGTGTCTTTAAGCATCGTTCTCGTTTTCCTTCCAAATGACAATGAAGCAGATCTGTTGTGTTTGCATTACTTTCTTTTCAATATTTTTGGGCATAATTTTTAGCCTGATATATAAAAATATTAACCTTAATTAATCAGTGTGTTTCAGTTAGGCACTTGTGGAATACTTTTACACATTTGTAATTCATTAGAATTATTCATTTTGAATGTAATTCATTCAGATTTTATTCACTGCTACCTATTTTAAAAAGTATTTTAGGAGTAGCGAGCTGGAGCTGGAAGAGGTAGAATGAGGTTAAATAGTATTTTGGTGGCAAGATAGAATTTTCCAATGAAACCTGAATCAATAACGACCAATAGAGATTTGGCTGAACAGTGCAAGGTGCTATTAATATTGCAATTTGCTGAAAATCATTTGCATTTTTACTTAAAATTTTGATGTTATCTTACATGTTGACAGAAAAAATATACAATAGATACACTTCCTTAGTGAGAAATAACTCTTGCTAGTTGGTAATAACTTCTAAAATTTTGCACTACTTACAAGGTCATGGAATATTCATATTAACTTTTGTAAATATTATAATGCTTGACTTTTTTTTTTTCTCTCTCTGGCAGATTTTTACTGGAATCTTTAGAAGATTTGGACACAAGTTTGAGGAAACTGAATTCAAGGCTTTTTGTGGTGCGAGGACAGCCAACGGATGTCTTCCCGAGACTCTTCAAGGTCTGTATTTCTCTCGGGATATTTGTCTTGGGTCTTTTAGTCTCACTTTGGCTTTTAAAATCTAAACAGTTATGTCTGACAACTTGAAGCATGGAAAGTTTCCATCAGGTCTGAGCATATACTGGTGCACAAAGCAATGCTGAGTTTTTTTGGTATGTCCATGTGTTGACGGTTAGTGGATTTGACTGAGCGTATTTTAACATAAGCTCATTTTTAATGCATCTACAATGATGTTAGTGGTTAGTTATCATTAATTGGTTCATCTGCATGCAATGATTTGTTTCAGAAGTTTTTTCTCTCAAACTATGAAGAAACAGCAAACTGCTATGCATTTGTTTAGGCATCAGCCGTTTTAAACGGGTAACCAACCTGAATGCTGAATTAAAACATGTAGCCAAATATCAACCTCTGGCTAATTAGTTTAGCAAACATGAGCTCTTGGCTGGTTTCTATGGTGCCATAATATACACAGTGTGGTGTGGTCTGCTTGGAAGACTAGTGTAGAGGAAGCTGTGGGTGTTGTGATCGCTGGTTCACCACGGTATCAACGGAAGAAATATCTTCAAGGTAGTAGATTCAATTTCCAGTGTTGCCCATTCGGTAGCGGACATAATAATAGGATGTAGTGTGACAAGGATGGTGTTTGGTGGAAATCTCAGCTTGAGTAGTTTTTGTTCTATAATAATCATAATAAGACCAATTAAGCACAAAGTGTTTAGAGATGGTCTCCATGGAGGATGACAAACCTTGTGTTTCTTTTGTCTATTGTTTCTCGCGTGTTTCAGGTTGCCACTGAATTGCATCATCTTTGTTTTTTTGTGTGTTGTTTTTGTTTTGTTTTGTTTTTTGGTAACCTAGAATGATAATTATAGTGTCTTTTTGTTTTTTAGTTATTTTGAAAGAACTTTCTAATGTTATCCAATGCTGTGGTTATTTGATCTAAAACATAATAAAATCATGAATATTGTGAAATATTAGTTAGTAAAATGTTATAAATATTAATGTCACATGATCCTTCAGAAGTCATTTTAATATGCTGATTTTGTAATCAAGAAATCATTTCTTACTGTTGTTGTTGTAAAGGGTTGTTTCTTGAGATTTTTGGGGAAACTGATTTTGTTTCAGGATTCTTGGGTGAATAGAAAGCTTGAAAGTATAGCATTTATTTCAAATAGAAATATACAGTCAGCATTGATCAATTTGATGCATCTTGCTGAATGAGATAAGAAAAATTTTGAATGATGGTGTATATGTTCTAATATGTAATTAACTATATTTTTCTTGTATTATTCTGGAAAAAAATTAAAAAATTCAGTATTTTTTTTTTATTCAAGGTCTCACAATTTGGTTTTAAAATCAAATTTCACCAAAAAGTCATGGAAATGAATAAAATCTTCAACTTCAACCTCAGCTGTAAAAAATAATTGGCTGGAAACTGCTCATTGTGTGTGCAATCTCAATTAAAAAAAAAATAGACCTCATTTTCCTTAATTTGTCATTCACAACTGGAAAAGTCATGGAAATTCATTACTCAAAATGTGTGGGAACCCTGAGTAATATAACTGTTTACTAGTTGCTATGCTTGCTAAGGCAGTCATCTCTTTCCCATTGTGCATCCTTGGGTTTAGGGGACTATTCAAATCTCTAACCTAAAGTAATAAAGTTCAATGCACCCCACAGCTCTTTAATTTCTCATTTAGATGCTCCAGTAATTCTGTATTCAGCTAAACATCTGAGTTCTGACTCCTGATCGATTTACCCCAGCATTTTAGAGTAGTTTGTTATGAAAGATCTCATTTTTATGCAGTCGGAGCAGTCTTCTCTCTCTCAAGCACGGCAATGCATCAGTCAAGTGTCTTGTACGAACCCATTGGCAGGTTAATAGTGCTGTTTATGCAAGGGGGTGAGGGCACCAGAATACCAGCCTTTCAAAGTGCACTTGTATAACCAAGAAGTCAAAGAATCCGCCTACAGTACGCTTGTAGCACAGCATCCGTTTTTTGTGATGATTACCTGAGCGACATGTGAAAGGATATTGAAATGATTAGTAATGGTTTTCCTTTTCAGGCCTTTTTTGGTAATATAACACTAAATTACCATATCACCAGATGTACTTGCTGTCAAAAGAAGCAGCTTGCCAATGACGTTAACTCCCAAGAATTTTGCCTTCACTTTTATATAACACTTTTTAAAAAAAATTTATGTACTGCTTTCTACATGGCTAGAAATAAGTGGTAAAGATACTACACCTTGATGTTGTTCTAGTTAGTTTTGATATTTTATCATTCTTTAACACACTTGTCTGGTCTCTTTCAGGAGTGGAATGTCACACGTCTCACATTTGAATATGACTCTGAGCCTTATGGCAAAGAAAGAGATGCAGCCATCATTAAAATGGCGCAGGAATATGGTGTGGAAACCATGGTACGAAACACTCACACGCTCTACAGTCCAGACAGGTGAGTGATGAACTGAACTCGCACACATTGCTCATGGAAACGACAAACAAACACACACACACAGATCAATAAAACTCACAGATGCAGTAAAAGTTTTTAAGGTTTTGTAAAGAAATTTATTTATAGGTGCAGTTTATTTGTCTATAAAACTGTCTGTATTAAATTAACTCAAGCATGTCAATATTTGACAGATAGTGTATTAACAATATTTTTCATGAGCTTGTTTTACTAGTGATGACCATTCATAAGTATTTTAAGAGGTTTTATTATAACTGTTCACTACGTTTAAAAATTTGGGGTGAAGTACGATTTCAAATATTTTTGAAAAGTCTCTTCTGCTCTCCAATGCTGCATTTGTTTGATTTTACAAAAGTACAGTAAAAATGTTAATATTGTGATTATATTATTACAAATTAAAATAACTGTTTTCTTTAATGTATTTTAAAATATATTCCTGTGATGCAAATCTGAATTTTTAGCAACATTACTCCAGTCTTCAGTGTCACATGATCCTTCAGAAATCATTTCGATATGCTGATTTGATGCTCAAGAAACATTTATTATTATTATTTTCGATAGTTGAGCTGATTAATATTTTTGTGGAAACCGTAGTATGTTTTGTTCAGGATTATTAGTTTAATAAAAAGTTCAAAATAACATAATTTATTTGAAATAGGAACATTATAAATGTCTTCACTATCACTTTTGATCAGTTGCTTGAATAAATGTTCATTTCTTTCAAAAAAGTATCTTGCTGACCTCAAGATTTTAAACAGTAGTTTTCAGGAATCAGCAGAGACATGGTGAGATTGATATCAGTGTCACAAAACATATACAGACATTTTACAGTTATTTATTTGGTGTATAGTTTTTCAAAAATGAAACGAAAAGATGAATGTTTATTGTTAGCGCCCTCTTTAATTCGTTTTGAAATTTGGTGCATAATTACATTTTTAAAGCATTCTGAGTTCAGACAAATCAAAAGAAAGTGTGAAATTATTTCCCTCACAGACCTGATAAGCTTAAGAGTACGGTATTGTAAAATAATGCAATATTTAGAAATACCAGCTGATTTTTTTTTACCGCATCACCCCTAACATCACATGTTCAGAAATGTGCCCCTCACAAATGTAGCTAAATGAGTGCTCCTCTCATCGAACAGAATTGAGACACTTTATCATATGACACTCCAAACTCACTCAGCTCTCGATTGCCATCATAGAAAATCAGTTTTACCATTAATGACCAGGTGTTACATAAGTGTTATTGGAGAAACTAATCTAAAATTCATTACCACTTCCTGATAGGGTTATTATTTGATATTATATAATTTCAGAAATTCATCTTTTGTTCAGTACTCATGCACCTTTCACCTGTCAGGCTAGGTAGGCAACATGTTATGAATTGATATTATTATTGAAATATACATTAATCTTTTGGCTTGCTCATTTAACTTTTTACTATAAGTGGAAAACATCTCAATCATGGTTATGTGGTAATTGGTTTGATTGACATCCATACTTAAGTAGAGTAGAAGTAATTTATTAATATAAAAACTTTTTTAATCAAATTCTATAGCTTTCATGGAGTTACATAGTAGTATTATTTCCAGCTATTATTAAGCTAGAAATGTGTAGTTTGTAACATCTGTGCATGTAAATATATAGTATTATTTATTCGCATTTTAATAATACATACATTACATTTACAGTTCTATAATTTTCAGCTATAATTTTATAGAATTATGAAGTAATTATAATGATATATTTTATGAAACTTGTAATGTCTGTAATACAAATTAATATAACAATAAATTTTACAGACTATATATATATATATATATATATATATATTAGAATTTACATACATTTTATTGTAATATTTTTCATCTTTTACAAGTTGTATTTATGATAAATATTTATGGATGTATTTTTTTTTTTTTTTTTGACATGGTATAGGTAAACATTTAAAACTGATGAAATCTAAAAACTGATACAGTTTACTAACAAAGTTAAAATTAAAAAAAAAAAAAATTGTATTAGGGACAGTGAAAATGTAGTCAGTAGGACAGGTACAAATCTACATTATTGTGCCAGAGAGGAAAGCCTCCTTGTTAGTCCAGTCATAGGGCAACATTCCCTAATCATTGACTAGATTCGTCAGTAAACTTTGCCAGCACTTTTAGAATAATGTGATATAACAATGAGCTATGCAGTACCGTGACCCTGGCCTGCACTTGTGTTTGTGCAACTCACATTCTCTTTCTCATGCCTTTCCTGAGGGTATTACCAAAGAGGAGAGAATGACTTCGTGCAGATACCACTACTCCTGACGTGTAATGTAAAACAAGTGGCCTTTTGCGTAGGTTACATAAATGGGTTGGATGTTGGTGATACGCCCAGACTCTGTCTCATTCACAAGGGAAGAGAATGAGCTTGCAAGCATAAGCGTGTGTGAATGCATGTGCGGGTGTGCATATGACGTCTGTCGCCCTCCTGGACGATATGAGACTCGCTGCTGCCATCTGATGGTGGAAAGCGGCTCTGGCGGTCACACTGTGAAACATGTGCTGTGGGTGGGAGGGTGAAATAGCTCAGCATGCAAGTCACCACTGCAAACATGTGCGAGCCGAGCGCCAGGCTTTTCCTAACGAGCACGCGGGTGCCCCTGATTCCACACCGTGCCGAGAAAACCGGCCAATGGCAGGGGCTCCACCCCTGATGGAAATAGGCAGGAGTTGTATAAGATCAGGACTATAAATAAGGGACAGGCTGTTAATGTGTTAAGGCTGTTGTTTCTCTCTTAGAGGAGCTACTGAGACTATTAGCTCCTCTCTTTGAGTTTCTCAGAGCCAGACAGACACGTGATTGCATTTGGAGAATGTGGGGAAATGTTACCTTAGGACACGCAAACTTTCCTAGCTGATCGAATATGACTTTACTTTAATGACCTTGTTTCCTTGAGAATAAAATTGGGCTTTTTGCCATCCAAGCTCAGGTTATTTGAAACAGATCGGTGAAATAGAATGTTCTAGAAGTGGTGTGTCCTATAATCAAGCAAGGTTATATTGATGTCAATCAGGGCAACAAGTTGTTGTTGTTTTTTCAGTAGTTCAGATTTGTACTGATCCCACCACATAGTGTTTTATATTTTACTTTTAATGATTAAATTAAATAATGTGTATTTAATTTACACTATTGTTTTAAAAGTTTGTGTTTTTAGGGTAGGAAGGCTTTTTTTTCAACTAGGCTGAGCAAGAAACAAACAGTAAATCTGCAATGTTGTGAAATATTATTATTTATACTAATATACTTAATATTAAATATTATTTGAAATAACTGTTTTCTATTTAAATATATTTTTAAATGTAGCTTATTCCTGTGATGGAAAAGCTGAATTTTTGGTCTTCAGTGTCACATGATACTTCAGAAACCATTCCGATATACTAATTTGGTGCTCAAGAAACATGTATTATTATTGTTGTTGTTATTGTTATTATTATTATTATTATCAGTAAAGAAAACAGTTGTCTTGCTTAATATTTTAGTGGAAACCATGATACACTGTGATTTTCAGGTTTCTTTGGGAAAAAAAAAACAGCATTTGTAATATTAAATATGTCCTTGCTCAATAAATATATTCCCTTTTCAAAAAAAAAAAAAAAACTTGCTGGCCCCATATATTCTAACAGTAGTGTGATGTGCAATGTATGTTCATGCCCTTGAAGAAAATGCATGTATGTGGGTTAAACAACAACTAAAACATTTAGTAAAAAATACATCAAACATATTGGGTCGCTGACAGACCTATCAGTTCGCTCAAACTTATCGGAAATTACCTCAGTGATGCCTTTGAAAGTTGTTTATCTACACTGCACTAAAACACTCTTAACAATCGGTCAACAAAATAAAATCAAACTGGTTTAAAACAAAGACATTTCTCCTTCTGAGTTCTATTAATATTCAACCTTGGAGTGAAATTAGCTACTTTTAGGCAGTGAAATCTGAGACATGTTTTTGCTTTTCCCTCAGGATCATAGAAATGAACAACCACAGCCCCCCTCTCACTTTCAAGAGATTTCAAGCCATTGTGAACAGACTCGAACTACCTAGGAAACCATTGCCGACTATCACTCAAGAACAGATGGCCAGGTGTCAGACGCAGATCTCGGAAAATCATGATGAACGTTATGGCGTACCCTCTCTCGAGGAGCTGGGTTTTAAGACTCAGTGTGACAGCTCACATGTATGGAAGGGTGGTGAGACAGAAGCCATGGAAAGATTAAATAAACACTTAGACAGAAAGGTGAGACATGGTGATACTTAATGAAGTTAGACATTTTATGATACATTTTAATAATGACTGTTTAAATCTTGTTTACTAGAAATGCAGTTATGTATTTTTAAATTTATAGAAAATAATAATGAATGATGGTTTTATATATATATATATATATATATATATATATATATTACCTGTTTTTTTTTTTCATATATATATATATATTTGATTTAATCATGTTATTTTGATGCAGGCCTGGGTAGCGAATTTCGAGAGGCCTAGAATAACCGGTCAATCACTGTTCGCAAGCCCAACTGGACTTAGTCCTTACCTACGATTCGGCTGTCTGTCATGTCGCGTGTTTTACTACAATCTGCGGGACCTTTTTATGAAGGTAAGTCATTGTTATTTTATGGCATTGTTTGTAATCTAGAGAAGTGGGAGTTTAATAGTTAAAATTCAACAGTAACCGGTATAGAAATCATGAAAGTGGATGTTCAGATCAAATATTTACACTTGCCAGTAGATGCATTTATGTTGAATAATAGAGGGTCCCAGAAACGAGCCTTGGGGGACACCATGAAAAAAAGTGATAAATATACACTACTAGCCAAAGTTCTGGACACACTTGACTGAATGTATTTTTCTTATGAACTTAAAAGTCCTTTTGATCTAAAGGTTGTTGAAATGCTTGAAAGTAGTTGAGGAGATCAAGTGTCTAAATGTGACAAAACTAATTAAAATGGATAAGTTGGTCCAGATAGTGATGCAAAAGAATACATGGGAACTTCAGTACTCATAAAAAAAAGTAAGGTGGATAGTTTATAAGTTAGTTTTGTACAAGTAATAATCTGGCAGTAATAATGTAGTATGAGAATTAATTATAGGAATATGCATGTATGGTTATAAAAGACATAGTGCAGAACTGCCACAGCATAGTTATCCAAATATTTTGTGACTGTTTTCTCTTGCACTTGTCCAGCTGAGGAGACGATCCAGTCCACCCCTCTCGCTCTTCGGCCAGCTGCTGTGGCGAGAGTTTTTCTACACGGCAGGCACCAACAACCCCAACTTTGACCGTATGGAGGGAAACCCCATCTGCGTGCAGATCCCCTGGGATCACAATCCTGAGGCACTGGCTAAATGGGCAGAAGGTCGGACAGGGTTCCCTTGGATCGATGCTATCATGACCCAGCTAAGACAGGAAGGCTGGATCCACCACCTGGCCAGACATGCCGTAGCCTGTTTCCTCACTCGTGGAGACCTGTGGATCAGCTGGGAAAGCGGAATGAAAGTAAATAAGATGGCACAACTTCACCTTCTTTCCTTTTTTATTATTTTTTTCCTCTCCTAATCTCCCTCTCTTTCTCTCAGGTGTTTGAGGAGCTGTTGTTAGATGCGGACTGGAGCGTGAACGCAGGCAGCTGGATGTGGCTGTCCTGCAGTGCATTTTTCCAGCAGTTCTTCCACTGTTACTGTCCTGTGGGCTTTGGCCGCAGGACAGATCCCAGCGGAGACTACATCAGGTACACAAACCAGCCCCAAACCACACCTAAGCACGGCTTACATCACTGGCTGGTGTTATATATTTTGAGAGTTTCGTAGATTTGTGTTGCATAAAGGCTTATGTAAACTGCCACAGGTTCAGGCCTTTCCACTGTGCATATTGAAAAGAGCTGCTGTGACAGTGTGGAGACTTCTAAATTAGGGATATCAGAAGAATACCTTGGAAAATAACAAGCTGCATCAAGTTGTGTCAAGTTGTGCACAAGATGCCATATCAGATATTAAGAAATGATGAAATGCCTTTAATTCTGATATAGTAATAAAAATGCATGTAATTATTATTTTTTGTTTAAAAACTGTTATTTATTTTGCAATCATTTGCATGTCATAAAACTATCTTTTATTCATACTTACAGGAGGTACATCCCGAAGTTAAAAGACTATCCTAACCGCTACATCTACGAGCCATGGAACGCTCCAGAATCAGTGCAGAAAGCGGCCAACTGCATTGTGGGTGTGGACTATCCTAAACCTATGATCAATCATGCCGAGAGCAGCCGGCTCAACATCGAACGAATGAAGCAGGTTTACCAGCAGCTGTCACACTACAGAGGCCTTAGTGAGTAACAGTGTATTTATCCTTAATGACTACAGCCCTAAGGTTTACTACAGCCCTCTTATGGAGGAAATGGAAAATTACAACATTTTGTCACCAACAACAAAAAAAAACATTCTGATGATACTGAGTGCTTGTATAAGGGGTTATTTAAGCAGTTGCAGTAATTTACAGTACAGTAATTTACTATCATTTCTCACTAAATTTCTTTGACCCAGTATCTCTAAGTCCTGTAATGAAGCAGTTTGTTTTTGACCCCCGATTGAGTTCATAGATAGTTTGTAGTTAGACTGCATAGAGAAGTGATCATACTTGATTACACAAAATGGAATATATTACATATGCTGAGGCTGTGTTGGCTGAAAACTGATTGCAAATGATGCAATAAGTGAAAAGATTTTAAAAGATAAGATGCATAAGATATCTGCATCATTTGCAACATTTTACTAACAGATAAAATAGAAAATGTCAGTAAATTTATAATCCAGTACATAGAAAATATAATGATTATTTGTAATGTGACCTCTGACAACTTGGTGAGCGTTTACAAAAATTGCAACAAAGCCTCTTTCTCTATTTTATCTGCAGGTTTGCTTGCCTCAGTCCCTACAATCCAGGAAGAGGCGGAGCCTCCCATGTCAGATGACTCTCAGGCCAGCAGCAGCACTGCTGGTGAGACACATCAATCATCCATCATACTAACAGGATTCACTGTGCAGTTTTCAGTTTTCTTAGCTATGCTTTGTTTTTATCTGTAAAGCAAAATGTAACTACACTCCCCGATCTCACAAAGTTTTACAATGCCAATGAAAATAAATACATAAAGCATACTTCACCCTTAATGTTAATAACTAACCATCCCTTCACCCCTAAAAACAAACAAATAGTTCTTCTAGTCAGGACAGTACATTTGCTGAAGCACCATCATGTTTTTTGCAGGTGATGCGTCCAGTCCCATTTCTGCGCCATCAACCCAGCCCAGCTCGGAGCCCTCCAGCCCAAACTCAAGCCCGACAGCAGCTGCCCCCGGGGCCCACTCTCAGAGAAAAAGGGTCCGACCCTCTGGGCTCCCAAGCAAACAGAAGTCAAAAGTCAAGCACACCAACCAAGCCAAAGGAGTCGAGCAGAAGACTGATGACAAGCAGTGACCACAGGTACCAGCCAGAGTTAAAAAAATTCAATAAATAACTGTTTTTACTGAGTCTTATTATTATTATTATTAATAATAATAATAACTGTCCATCAAAATAATATTTGTTGCAATAATTACAGTAATAAAAAAACTACATGACTAAAAATGTATTTTTATATAATTATTAAATAACTATTCTTATATTTTAAAATAATTATTATAATTGTATTTATGTATACATTAAAATCAATTTTTGAAACAAAACACTTCTAATATGTTGTGAAATTAAAAATCACGTGTTTAAAATAGAGAATTCCATTTTTAAGCTCAAAATAATATTTAATATTTTTAAAACAACCTTTTTAGGTTAAGTCAGTAATTTAAATTTTAATAGCTAGCAGCTCCGGTTTCATGAGCATGTATCTAGTTATTACTGCAATGCTTTATGATGAGGTGTGTAAGAGCTGTTTCATAAACCAGCTTTCTTTCTTTCTCAATTTATTTTGCTGAATCCCACAATTGAATTAAGCATATTCAGCATGGAGCAAAATGAACAGTGATGATGATGAATTATATTTCTGCCCTTTTCAGGTTGAGACTGCTTTTGCAGTCCCATATCCAAGGAAGTCTGAGGAGTCCACCTCGCTGAACCATCCGATAGACAGAAACGGCAGGAGAAAAGTGTGCAAATGGCGCCACCTTTCGCAGAAGAACAGAAACAGCATTAATAAAAAAAAATAACAACAAAAGAATTAACGCTGCAGTTCCGTCAACACGTGTGACAAATCCAGGGCTTGTTTGTCAAATATCAATAATAAAAAAGCTGCTTTTGTTCCAGTTTTGACCTGCTAAACTAAACATGATTGTACGAAGATTCAGATCTGTATCAGATGTGTAGTTCTCCCGGCATTGCGATCTGACACAGATCTAATGGATATTGCCGTCGCCAGTGAAAGTTTAGGGATTCGCTGATATAAGTATTTTTGGAATCTAGCCAAATTTTATGCAACTCTGGTTTATGGATTGATAATAAAAATGATGAGGGAACATTTGAAGATACTGCCTACAGTGTTCTGACCATGTGAATTTGAGAATACGAAGTCTGATGTAGTTGAACTCTATAATTGCTTGCAAGCTACAAGCAACTAGTTGACACAAGCAATGAAGAATTTTACTTCTTCGGTTTTTGGTTCAGTAATTTATCCCCATAAATATACGCTTTGTGTATGTAACTCCGAATGCAAACATTTCATTGCCACTGGCTGCACTAAAGTTTTCCGAATTTAACAGTATCCAAACCTCAGTTTATAATTCAATAACAAAGTGATTTCATTTTAACATTTTCTAACAGTCGACAAGGATTAATTGTACATTCCACTAATGTGTGCATTCATGATAATTTAACAGTTTAAGATGTTCTCTCTGCCAATGTGGAACAACTTTATTTATTTTTTTGACCCTTCTTTTCTTTTTTGTATTGTATAAAAGAGTTTATTTTCATTAAAAGGCTGACGGGATTGTTAAGCTGTTCTGTTTGTAGGCAGTAATTTATTTAAGCCTTTTCACTGCATGCTTCTGTCAGCGACAAACAATGTTTCTGCGATATATTGCATCTACGATGTTTCGGTGTAGATTACAATGTATCAAATAAATTTCTTGAACCTATTTGAACCTATTTGTTTTTCTTTAATCTGAAAACTTCATGTTATTCGTTTGACGCCCTTTGTTTTACAGACATGAATGAATCTTGCAACTTGTAGAAGAAAGGTGTGTTTTCACTTTTCTAAGTGATCAGACAGAATTTTTGCCGGGTGGATGTTAGAGCAGCCGGATAAATTCCATAGATCTACACTGAAGAAGGGATTGGAGCCATATCCAGATATCATATGATCAGGGTGTGGGCTCTTTTGACTTAACCACACAGAAACACCTAGCAACCATTTAGCAACTCCCTATCTAGCATGGTGATGGAAATTCCTGTACAGTCTGGTTTTAGTTTTGAGAAACACTGACTTCAACCACCACTAGAGGGAGACATATAATGTTGGTTTGTTTTTAATAAATATATGAAAATGCTAAAGGGCTGCTCATTTGCATTAAGTGATTAAAATTGATTGTATTTATGGTCATAGTCATACATCTGTTCATTTATAAATGTTCAGATGTCTCTCTCTATGAATAACCAGCACATGTATTTGATTTAGTATTGTGTGTTTTATTTCTGCATTTTTTTTAACTTTCTTTATTTTTATTTCTAATAATTTTACATTTATTTAGCAATTTACTTTTTTTTTTTTCTGTTTTGGGTCCATAAGCATGTTTAGTTTTTCATTTTTATTTAAATCTTTAGTGTTGTCTTTTCTGATTGATTTCTGTGTTTTGAGTTTTTTGTTGTTGGTTTTATTTTTTCCTCTCTTTTATGTTCTATGATGTATTCTTTTTGGTTGTCCTGGTTGTTTTCTCTCTCTCTCTCTCTCTCTGTTTGTTTTGTTCTCTCTTTATGCTGTTGTTTGTTGTTGTTGTTTTTAAATGAAGGAATGATTAGAATGACATCTATGATTTTCTCATTTGTATTAAAACAGTGTGCCATCAGTGCACATCTGAGTGAACTGCTCGGCATCCAGCAGTGTGCTGGTGTTTATCTCAGACTGGCGTTGTAGTAATGCAATAGAGCTGCAGTATGCAGAGCTGAAGTGAATGGAGTCCTGTGGGAGCTGCGGTAATGAGGGAAGAGCTCTCAGCTCCTGTCCAGGTCAGCTAATGTCTGCTCTTATAGAGCATAATGACCATGGAGAGACTCTTATCTCTGCCTCTTTGCCTGTTTCCCTCTCTTCATCCTCCATCTTCTGCAGAGTCCCGCAATGAAATGGATCTCCTCCAAGTCAATAACATGTTATCTGCAATCGCCCCACCGCACAATGTAAAAGAAAATGTTGCATGTATGATCCATCAATAACATGTTTGTTTTTCCATTAATGAAACGCAAGAAGATCTGAATCTAATTAACAGGGTTTAGGAGGAGTTCCTAATGAACTTTAATGATACGATATATATATATATATATCAGACAGCCTTCCAGATATTTTCATCTGTTATCAATGCCATCGATTCTCAGCAGGCATCTCTTTGCCGAACCGGCCTGCACTCATGTGGAGGTGGCAACTTGAGCCGCATTGATCTGGACCATCAATCACAGGGGTGGCAGACTCTTTTAGTGGAGAATACGCCTCGCTCTCTCTCTCCCTCTCTCCCTCTCTCCCTCTCTCTCTCTCACTCCCTCACTCATGCACTGCTGACTTTAATGGCTCCATTGAAGGACACACGCAGAGCAGAGCAAGGAGTGTCAGGGGTGTACAGTAGGATGTTTTCCAGGGGAAGTGAGGACATCCACTACAGCTTCCCGTGGCTGATGTAACCCCCCCTGAGGACCCTCGTGGAGGACATTTCTGTGTAGAGTGCCGGACTGGTGGTGGAGAAAGAAAGTGGCATAATTGTTGGCTCCATCGATTTCCCCCTCAAGAAGGGTCCAGTGGCACCCCGCCCTGCCCCGCAGATGGTGCTCAGCCTGGCCATGGACTCCAGAGAGGATGGGGACAGCTGGATGGAGGAACAGTGGGAGAAATGGTACAGTAGTGATGCAGCCGTGTCCCCTACACGGCCTTTTTACGCTGCACTTAACTGACCTTGGATCAGCTTGTGTGTTCTGAAATAGGCCAATAGGTAGTTTGGTGTGCATGAAGAAAATATATGGAGGGTTATGGATGGAACTGAAGATTTTGTAAGTTAATGAGTGTTTCTGATCTTGCTTTGAGTCTTTTGCATGGTACAAAATCATAATCAAAAGATAAAGGAACAACTGTGGTGTGCAAAAAGATGTTAATAGATATGATAGGTTCATGCGCTTGACTGAACTCATTGTTATCATGTTAAATGGCCTTGTTCATCTTGTTATATATCTTGAAATGTGGGCGGCTGCACAATTACAGGTATATAAACAGGAAGTACTGCGAATTTAGTACGAGTGAATTTAAAGCTTAAATTATCAGCTAGCTTGCAGATAAAGGGTAAGAATGCTTAAAAACAACTTTCTATCTAAACATTAGGTATAATATAAATTAAGCAAGTGTTAAATAAGCATTTAGCATTTACATTTAGAAAAAAAATAAAATGAAGAATTTTGTTTGTTTTTGTTTGCGTACTTACAACAGATTTCCATATGCCTAACATACATAATTCTGAATATAACCTTTGATAAGTCTGTAATATTCTTTTTTTTTTTTTGTCTGTAATATTCTTTGTAAATTTGTTTATAAGTTGATATAAAGGTTTATCAAACAGACTTAAATTATAAACTTAAAGTTAGCAGAATGCCAACTAATAACTGCTTTTAAATGACATTAAAAGAAACTATTTTAAAACATTATTTACTTCAGTGAGTAATACGCCTAGAAGTTTACAGCATTGCAGCAGTAGTCATGAAGTTATCAGATGAGCAGGAGAGCCGTGCCCTGTCTCTGTGTATGATTGTCTAGCGATGGCCTCGTGGAGGGATGACGTAGTGTGTGTCACTGTCTGCGTGGGTGTGCTGGTGCTTTGCAGGTTAACCCATGATATCAGTCTGAACGAATACGAGGATGACGACCTGTCAGAAGTGACAGAAATCACGGATGAGAACGGAATCACTCTCAACCAGCTCGACCTCGACCCTAAAGTAAGTCCGTACCCTCCGATAAACTTACTGTATAGATTTTAGTCTGTTTTCATAGCTGGAATTTTGGGATAAACAAATACATTTTTATACACTCTCAGAAAAAAAGGATACAAAAGTTGCCACTTGGGTGGTACCTTTTCAAAAGTACATTTTTTTGTTTACCTTATTTAACCCTAAAGGGTGCATATTTGTGAAGTTCATATTAGCACCTAAATGGTGCATATTAGTACTTTTTGAAAAGGTACTGCCCCAGTGACAGATTTTGTACCTTTTATCTAAGAGAGAATCATTTATTTAGGTTATTTTCATTTAAATATATTTACCTGTATATTTAAGCAATTTGTGATTTTTCACTTTTTTTTTTTTTTTTAATAAAATTACATATTTAGCTGAATATATATTGTGGTGTCAGGGTTTACTCTGATTTTGGGAGGTGTGCCAAAGCACCACCTGTACATTCCTATACGGGTTAATTAACATCTGCTCTGAGCCTGTAGCTAATCTCCAGTGAGCTAAAATCCAGCTATGAACTTCCAGCTCTCTACATTAGACTAGTTCAGAAGTCAAACGTTACATTTATCATTAGATTTATTTACAACTTTGAAAAATCATTTTATGTAGAAAACAAACTAAAAAGAGCAGCTTGGACATTTTGTAAAACATCTCCTTTTCATGATCAAAACAAAGTCAAACAGGTTTAAAATGACATGATGATGAGTAAATGACCAAAAAGTTCACTTTTGCGTGATCTATCCCTTCCATTTTTGACCTCCCTTGTGTCCTCCCTTAATTAAAATGTATTTAAAGAGTATGATTACCGTTAGTAAAGTAATCACAGTTATCTTAATTCAAAAACAGTAGCCATCAACAGGCGGTCCCCACCACAAAGTAAAACGTGTGTGTGTGTGTGTGTGGTTTATATATCTCTCCACCCTAAAACCAAACAGTCACTTATCTTTCCATGAGACACAGTCTGGAGCTGAGAGAGGAATCATCTGACGGTGCTGAGTCTGGCGAGCTGTTTTCCCCACAGCAAAAATAGATTTCTAGGTCAAAGGCACATCATTTCCATGTATTGCAGTCCAAATATGTGTAGAGACTGAGTATATCAGTATTCATATGACTAGGAGATCACAATAGAGGCTGTTGTGTTCAGCGCCAATTAGCATTAGCATAAGACATGAACACTGAGGGGAGATGTCAAAGTCAATCACATTATGGATCTCATCTTCTAACCATTTAAACTTAAACAAAAATCCCTCATAATTTCACAGCCTTTTTTTTTGCAATTATTAGCATCCTATACATTTTCATGCTAAAAAAAAACTGTTTACAGACAATAAGGCAGTTTAGCGTAACTGAATGTTAATGTTTATCATGGATATCGTCACCTGAACTCTTAAACTTAAAAATCCCTCATTTATGATTTCACAACCTCTTCTATGCAATAGTTAGTATCATAGCATAAATGTTTATGCTTAGAAAAGCTCCATTTGAAGGCAATAAAGCAGTTTAGCATAGTTGAACAAAAATCCTAGTTCATGATTTCGCAACATTTTTATGCGACTATTAGCATCATAACATACAGTAAGTGTTTATGCTAAGAAAAGCTGTGTTTAATGACAAGAAGGCAGTTTAGTGTAATTGGCTTTGAGAGAAGTTATAACATGTTCAATAACATCTGACAATTTGTCATGGATATCATCATCTGACCATCATTTATGATTTCACTACCCTTAATATTGCAATAATTAGCACCACATAACAGAAGTGTTTATGCTAAGAAAAAAAAAGATATTGGAAGATAATGCAATGATTAGCATTACAAGAAAACGTGTCGAAAAACAATGAGGTTCAGCGTAATTGACTTTGACAGAATTTATAACATGATCAATAACACCTGAATGTTTAGTATGGATATCATTATCTAACCACTTAAACAAAAATCCTTCATTTTTGATTGCCCAGCCTTTTAATGTGATAATTGACAGTGTTTATGGTAAGAAGAGCTACATTTAAAGACTACAAGGCAGTTTAGCGTAATTAAACATGTTATAATCTCTCTCTCCTCGATATTCCTGGGTGTGTTTATTTTGCTTATGTCGCGTGACACGCCTCATTGTTCTCTGGGATTGAATTAGCTTTCCTTACAGCAGCCAGGAAGGGAGCCACAGGCTGATGTCATCACCGCGCTCTGATTGGCCGGCTGCATCTGACTGCAGCTCCTTTGCTCTCGCCTCTAAAGCTCTGCTGCCTGCTCTTCCCAGGATCACATGACTCAGCCGACCAATGGCACGCCGAGGAGCGGCCGGAGGAGGGGGGTGGTGGAGCTGCAGACGGAGATGCTCCAGTTGGACCTGATTGATGCAGAGGGAGGAATCTTGGAAGAAGAGGAGGAAGAGGAGAACGAGAGGCGGCCGGTTGATGCCGTCGATGACAACCACAAGGAAGAGCAGGGCGCAGGGCCGCCTGTCACTCAGCCTCAGCTAAAGGATTTCATCCCTGCCGTCGCCATGGATACATACCGGCCCAAGAGACCCACCACCCTGAATCTTTTCCCGCAAGTGCCAAGGACTCAGGTGAGACGGACAGTTTTGGCAGCGGCCTACGGTCTTTAAGAGGCTTGTGATTACGTCCGAGGCAGATGGACGGGGATTAGAAATTGTTTTACAGTAAAAGTGATGATTTCCATACTGCACAAACAGGATCTCGAGCGGTAATGTCATCTAGAGCTGTTGCCCTGGAGGGATGGCGTGTATTTTTCAGTGTGTATGCAAATCAGTGGCATGTAGCGTTCGGGTTTCTTTGATACTCCCGGCCGGTGATGCTGATGACGTTTCCTGTTTGTGAGCTCCCCACTCGGCCCACCTGCTATGAATCACTGCTGTCCGCCCTCCGTGCGTAATGCAATCCGACAAGAAAGAGCGAGAGTGGATCGTTACTGTTGACCTGTGAGGGTCAAACAGCAGGGGGCAGCAATTTAATGGGCTGATTTGAACAAAATATAATGAGGCGGGAGTAAAAACGCTGTTTTTTTTTTGGATGCCATATGTGGCGCTGTTTTTGAACGGGTTGCGATTGACATTTTTGGGATAGCTGCTGTAGATAACTTGTTGATCTATATATCATGTTAGAAGAGACCGGGGCATGTCGTCACAGTTTTTACTCCTTGGAGTATTTCTTGGCTACATTAGTTAACATTTCCAACATTAATGTCCTGGAAAAAGACATTGTGTGACAACACTCTGACCTGACACTTATGAGTGTAGTTTATCATGTTCAGAAATATGATGATACTGGAATTTTAGTTAGACTAATTTTAGACAACTAAGCCCCGATCTCTATTATGCATTTCTGAAGAATTAAAATGAATTATTATATACGACAAACTGTTTAGAGCTCTTTAATTAACTACAGTTTGCCTCAAAATTTGGTTTCCCTTAATATTAAATGCCCAAATTTATTGTATTTTACAAAACACACTTTTAAATGATAATTACAGCCATTATAAATGTTAAAATGTGTTATTAATTTATTATTACTGTGCATAATAGTACCTAGTGTTGTTAATGTTAAATCAAAGTAAAACTATTAAAATAGTTTGTGGTAATTGAAATGAAGCTAAAATAAAATGAATAGATTAAAAAACTGAAATGTTGCCTTGGCTATATTACTAAATATTACTAAACTAAAACCAATATATATATATATATATATATATATATATATATATATATATATATATATATATATATATAATTATAAAATTAAGTTAAATAAAAATATTTTAAAGACAAAAAAACTAATAAAAATTACAAAAGCACAGAAATTACTAAAAGTAAAATGCATTAAAAATATTATTATAGTATTTAATATATATATAACACTGATATTTGAGAGTCTTCTCTCTCTGAATTTTGAAGTGCATTGTGGGTAATGAGGCTCAAGAAACTAAATGATTTAAGTAATGGCCCGGCACCGATCTCCTGAAAAGACTTCCAACCCAGACTGTACTGAACTTAAAATGACCTTTGCAATTTTCTCTATTACTGCAATAGTATTTGGTTATGCTGCTTGCTGTTATTTTCCAATATTACCCTGATTTTTTTCAAAAAGACATTTGATCATAATGATTCTAGAAATAATGATTTTATGTGTTCCGTATTTTCAACTCAGTGAATTTTAACGCACAAATGAATACTGTCATATTTTCTCACCTTCATGTCAATCCAAACTTCTGTCTTTCACAGAACACAAAAGGAGATATTTTGCTGAATGTTCCAGCTGCTCTATTACATACTGTATATTAAAAGTGTCAAAAGCACTTTATTCCAGATCTTCTGAAGGCAAACAAAAACATAAATCTCATTCCTGATTTAGGTCAATAATACAGGTTTGGAATGATATGAGGTGTGAGTAAATGACGAAAGAATGTTCATCACTTTAACCTGCTGAGCTAAAAATGCACATTTAACACAATGCAGTTCTACACTAATTGCCTAACAATATCTTATAGCATTAGTGTTGGCCAGTCCAGTGTCCTGAATTCCCAAGTCTTTATAATTAAGACTTGCAAAAGCCCACTTGTATTATATCTAATTATTTTGCCAACTGGTTATTGTGAGGTTGACATAGTTGCTTGTGTAAAAAAAAAAACAGGCTTTGGCTTGACTATTTGAGCACACTGAATCATATCCAGGTCGGCAGACCGTTTTACGACCAGCGAAGATGGTGGATGACTGTAAATGTGCTTCCCTGTCTTTAATCTCATAATCTTGGCTTGTCGAATCTCTCTATGTCTGCAGCACTGGCACAGCCGCTGGGCTCAAAGGGCATTTGAGGAATTAGCAGAGAGCTTTTCTACAGAAAGTGAACAGAGTTATTAGGTAATACAAGTAAAACCGTGAGAAGTCTGCTCTAAAAATATCTACATTGTGACAGAAATATTTCAGCTAGCAACCAAGAGGCCTGTGTGTTGGCTGAAACCCTCAGAATCAATGTGAAGCGCTACTGGCAACCTATTTCTATTATTCTGTAATCTGACGCGTTTCTGAGTGAAATTGGACATTCAGCCATTGATTCAGCCATGTAAAGACTTGATTTACGAGAAAATAGAATTCTTAAAATTTCATGGCATACCTGAATGGAATCGGAGGGGCTTTAGATGCGGAGTTATTTTCGTTTTGTTAAAAGATTGTGAATAATGTAAATAACGTACACCAAATATTTGGTTGAGTCATCAATATTTTACAACCAAGAATACGCATTTTAAATCTGCTTAAGGAACTTTTAGGAGTACATTAGAATACAGTTAACACTGTATATGATAGTAGCATATAGACAAAAGTATGTATAACTGTCAATTCTTTGAGAAACGTCTTTGTCAAATGTCATTTTATTTCCTGCAGAGATAAAGATTACTTAGTTCTAGTCTGATACAGTAATCTCCGATTAATAAACTAGATAGCAATGAACTGTGAGGATCGAGTTTCTCCCATCTGGTTTCTTTCCTCATACCGTTTTTAGTGTCACTAAATAAGAGCATCATATTAGCCATCTGTGTCTTCCTACTCCGTCACGAACACTACTGTGTTCCCATCTACCCCCACACTTACGCACACACTGACACTCTCTCACGCATGCCAATTCCTGCATCATCGATGGGCGCGTTGCTATGGCAACATAGGAGTGTCAGTGTTAAAGGTGCATTATAGCAGCGTGGTCAATTGGTGAGTCAGCGTCAGGAAAGAGCAGTAAATCTGTCGGTCATATTGCTCTTCCTGTAACTCTCTCGTTTTATGGATCGTTGTCAAATACAGTTTCTGTTTCTTGTTTCACTATAGAAAAGCACCTAAAATGTGGTGACAATGAGCAATGCTGACAAAATCACATGATTTATCCAAGATGGAGGGATGTACACGTGTCAGATTTAGTTTTTATTTTATTATATTTAGTTATGCCACGGTATATATATTTTTTGTAAGTCTCCAATATTGGTCTAAATCTCTCAGCATTTTGTATATTAAAATCTATCCCTCATTCATTTGACTTTAATTGCAGGACACAATAAATAACAATTCCTTTGGTGAGAAAGAACGGAGGAAAGAAAAGAAAACCCATTCTTCATCACCACACATTAAGGGTGAGTAATGGCCATGCACACCACACAAATGAACATGTCTGAAGAATTGCTGAGACTTGAATTTTCCAAACAAGTCATTTTTCATAATCACTTCTTTGCATTAGAGGAATTACCATAAATGAAAGAAATACAAGTTGTAGGTGTATTGTTGTTCATAATTGTAGGTGCTTTTGTAGTATTCGGTTCCATACACTCTCAGAAATAAAGGTACAAAAGCTGTCACTGGGGCTGTACCTTTTAAAAAGATACATGTTTGTACCTAAAGGGTCCATTTTGGTACCTTAAAGGTGCATATTAGTACTTAAAGTGTACATATTTGAACCTAATATGTACAAAAGTGTACCTTTTGAAAAGGTACCACCCCAGTGACAGCTTTTGTACCTTTATTTCTGAGAGTGTGGAATGAAAATGTGTTTACGAGTCGTAATTTACTTAATGGGATTTTCGTCAATCTACTTACCCAGAGAGTTCATCAGATTTCATTTGTGTCCGACTCTCCTAGTATGAAAAAAGACTTGGATACTGCATCATAGTAATGTGTTTAATTTTTGTTGAAATACATTAAAGAGTTTAAATACTATGGCTTTGCCCCAATTTGGATGGGTTCACTACAGTATATACTAAAATGATATGCTTCCCTGATGATGGGAAATTTGCTTTTGAATGAATGAATGAATGATGCATTTATGGCATATGTAAGCATTAACACCTACCTAAATGCTGTATGAAATGAAAATTCACACCCTCTATTTTACAATCCCATGTTTTTGATCTTATTGTGAACAATTCATGCATGTTTGACTTTTCTCTTTTTTTTCCTTCTCGTATTGCCTTGCATTTCTTAATCAAAATGTCATAACTGGATGTTTTTCTGGTGACAAACTTCTCCAATTAAGATCTGCCACCATCCAACCAATGGATTGAAATAAGTCCCCGCCCTACAATATTTTCTTTTTCGATAATGTGTTTCACTAGAATGAACATCACAATATGGATGAAAATACTGTCGCTACTTCCATTGCAATCCGATTTTAAAATTCATTACTCTTTTAATTTTACGTTCATACATTTGTTGCTGAGGAAGCTTTAATCTTGTTTTATTTCCTGGTACCTGTCTTCGCTTGATAACACGACACACTTCAACTCCTTATTTTATACCATATATCATATATTCATCTTCTATATTAGTTTAAAAGTCATCAAGATTGATTACTTCGGTAACACTTTAGAATAGGGAACACTTATTCATTATTAACTATGACTTTTCCCTCAATAAATTCCTAATTTGCTGCTTATTAAAAGTTAGTAAGGTAGTTGTTAAGTTTAGGTGTTGGGTAGAATAAGGCATTAGCATGTGCTTAATTAGTACTAATAAATGGCTAATATTCTCGTAATATGCATGATAATAAGCCACTAGTTAAGAGACCCTAAAATAAAGTGTTACCATTACTTCTTCTGCAGAGTGAAACTTAGCATTTTGCATGACTTTAACTATGGCATTGACTGACATTTTTACATAATCCTCTTCAGATGTTTTTCTCCATTAGGCTTATTGCCTAATGTATAATCTTCTGTGTGTGTGAAACAGGAGATCCGGTGGCCAAACCTGAGCAGGTTAGCCTGACCGATGGGGACAAAGTTCAGGTCAGGGCGGACACCAAACCACGGGGCACTGCCTCCTCCACGAACAAAGCCTCCGCCTTTCACACCAAGAAGAAGGACAAGTTGTCCGAGTCTTTGAACAACCCCAACGTGGTGGCGCCCCTCACGCAGACAGTCATGAGGGAAAAATCTACAGACGTGACCCTGATAGAGGGTGTCCTTGACATCCCGACCATTTGCAAAGAAAAAGCCCGGTATCACACCGTCAATGGCTATCGGGAACAAGTGCAGTATCCTGTGGAGAATGAAGGTACGTGTGACCAGTTGGTTGACAAAAACAAGGACTATCACATTTCGGAAGGAAATGCAACAGAGGAGATCCACCTCACGCCAGTCAACGGTGAACAAGAGCGACCATTTCTGTCCCAGAGCAGCGACAGCAATCGCATGTCCATTAGTTCGGACACGGAGCTTCCTCCCCTTCACTACTACCCATCGGCGGGTTGTCCGAACCCTTCCATTAGCGAGGAAGATGAGGTGTACCCACCCACACCCCCATGCCGGACTGTCAGCCTCAGCGACGCAGGGGACACAAGTAAGTGGGCTGAAACCCGCAAGCCTAAAGTGGTGAAGGAGGACACAGGGAACTTAAAGGCAGTGGCAGTCAGCACGGATGCTTCGGGACTGACGTATGACTCGGTTAAGTACACTTTGGTGGTGGATGAGCATGCTAAGCTCGAGCTAGTCAGTATCAAAGACTGCTACAAAGGTTATGAAAGTGACAGTGACAATACCGTCTACGAGTCTGCCATCGATGAGGATGAAGAGGATCAGGAAGTGGATGAAGAGGAGGAAGAGTCGGGAGCGAGGGGCATGAGGAGAGACACTTCCTGTTTGTCAGGGGACTCCACCACAGACACCACCTCAGACATGCCCCGTTCCCGCAAGTTCATGAACGTCTTTGGGAATGGACGGTCACGTTTACCTGGTGAGTAATAAGAGCTGATTTGGAAATTGGAAAATAATCATTAATTTAGAATTTATGTGTAAAAAAAACAAATTCATTTCTAACATAGGGGTTGTTGCAAATGTGCACAGATCTTAATTAAGTACTCTAAAATCCATTTAGCCATTTCTTGAGGCTGCTGGGTTATTTCATCAACTTTTGACCGCGAAACACTTCCGTTGTCCACAATGCCTAGTTTATGAGTTTATTTTTTGGCTTCCGATATGTTACAAAAAACTTGAAAAATAAAAAAAAATACATCTGATACAGAAAAGTATATAAAATCAATTTAAAGTGGCAGTTGTGCAGCAAAAAAGGACATGTGCTCCCAGTAGATGAAGGCTTTATCTAATAACCTGTCCTATAAAGGGGCTGAACATGCAATTTAATTCAGAAAAAAAATTATGGCTTATACATTTATAAAAATTAGCAACATCCATTAACCTAATATATTCAGTAGATACACCAAATGAAGGCAAAGGGCGGTGTGAAAAAGGCTCAGAAGGAATGGCAAAGGTCCAAGGGTTGAACCTTGTGGCACCCCTTCAGTAATACATCTGCCAAGGCTTTGCAAGAACTGCAGATTTTCCTCATTAATGGGTTTGCTAATATCAGTCCCACCTTTCACCAGCCAGAATTAAGATGATGAAATTCAGACAGCAGTTCCTACCCAAATTTGTCCCTATCCTTTGTTGTTCTTGTTGTGACAACGAACGTTTATTCTCTCACTCAGGTGCTGAGTTTGGATTCTTCTCCTGTATTATTAATGGAGAGGAAAGAGAACAGAGCCACAGAGCAGTGTTCAGGTAAGGATTCGATCAAATCCTTGATACACTATTAAAAAAAACAAAACTAGAAAGTACCCAAGTGACCTAAAAGAGATAATGAAACATATCCCAGCCAAGAAATTTTCAGGCCTTTTTAAAATTAAGCCAATTTTTGGGACCATTATTATTATTTATTTTTCTTCTTTTTTTTTTTTTTCTTTTTTTTTTCGACAGTTACGCAAACAAAACATACTGCAATACATTTTTCCTGTATTTGTTTATCATTATTATTATTTTTTAATGTGCCAATACGTTTTATTTTGTTGTGAAATTCACCTAAATACAAACTACATTGAAACCAGATGACAGCCCTAAAAAATAAAAAAAAACATAACATGAGTACTAAGACATATCTTACTATGCAATTATATAGTTTGTTCAGAGAGACACTCTACTCATGGGTCGTACCCTAAAGCCCTTTTTTGGAGATTTCTGAGCATTCTTAATTTTGGCTTGTTTACAGGTTTATTCCTCGCCATGACGATGAGCTGGAGATGGAGGCGGATGACCCATTATTGGTTGAGGTGCAGGCCGAGGATCTATGGTGCGAGGCCTACAACATGCGCACTGGATCCAGAGGCATCTTCCCTGCATTTTATGCGATCAAGGTGACAAAGGATGAACTTGTTAAAGGTAAATCTTGGCTTTGCTATAGTATTTTAAGTATCTGAGCTTTTGTTTCTTGTGCATTGAGGAATAATGGCCTTCTCTGTCTGCTGTGATTTATTCAGAGGTCAAAAGTGACTGGATGGACAAATTCTGGGTAAAATTCCTTGGTTCTGTTCAAGTGCCGTATCACAAAGGGAACGATGTGCTTTGTGCCGCCATGCACAAGGTATACTAATCCATTTTTGCATTATATTTCTGCCTTGGGTTTCCATATATTTACATAACTACAATGACATGATGTTGTTCATATTTAATCTGATGTTTATATGTAATCTGATTATGTCAACAGATAGCATCAAACAGACGAACAACAATGCAGTTCAGCCCCCCTTCACCTTGCATTCTGGAAATCAACACAAGAGGAGTGAAAATCATTGTTCAAGATGACTGTCAGACTTCTGGAAGGGTTTGTATACTGCATTCTTCTTTAAAAAATACAAGCACAAGGGTCATTCCTATCATGCAGTACCTTTTCAAACCTCAAACGTTTAAAAAAAAAAATCATTGTTATTTTATAATTTATGAAAGTATGCCTAATTCAATAAGGCTTGAGAGTGTCAATTTAATTTAATAAAAATTGATGATGATATGAAATAGCATAGTGGGAATTAATAAAAATTGACATTTGAACTCAAGGTCAAATAATTCCTTCTGCCATGGCTTCATATTTTGTCTAGATGTTGCCACTGTAAGGCTCTTTCACACAACTGTGCTCTGTGATGCAACATATTCAGTCCCACAGTTATGCAATGAAGCGTCTTAAGACCGAATGGTAATCTGTAGCCATAATGTCGGGGGATCTTGCCCCCTAAGCCCCTGTGAGTGAGCGCGCTCAGTGATGTAAATCACAGGGTTCAGGAGTTAAGCACACATTCTAAGACGACCTTGCACCGCACTGACATCATGTGGCTGCAGCTTACACTAATGTGTTTCAATCCCTGCTGCTGATTAGACCACTCAGTCTTTCTTTCCATATTTTACAGGGTGAGAAGTGCTTTCACTTTTTTCAGTTGAAAAACATCTCCTTCTGTGGGTGCCATCCGAAGAACAAGAAGTGAGTTTGAACAGAAAATCATGGTTTCTCTCAAAATGCTATTATTAGGTCCTTTCTGTCAATTTCGACTAGTTCTGAAGTGAAAATAAGTGAATTAGGGGTTATATACATTTATAAAATACTTAAAATAACTTAATACATTTATAATAATTAATTTTGAAAACAGTTGTGCTGCCTAATATTTTTGTGTTCTCAGGGCTCTTTGATGAATAGAAAGTTTAAAAGAACAGTGTTTATTTGAAATAGAAATCTTTTCTGGCACATTTGATCATTTTAATGTATCCTTGTTGAATAACAGAATTCATTTATTTAAAAAAAATTGAATGGAAGAACTAATATAAAAAAGACTAATATAAAATTGTAAATTTGGGACTGAGAGTTTGTGGTCACTTATATAAAGCTGTAAATACAATAACCCAATTTTTACTCACCTACAACGCCCCCTTACAGGGAAAAAAAGAGAACATACAAAAACAACAATACAGCCACATTCTTGACAGTAAATACTCCATCATCTGTTTTTCAGGTATTTTGGAGTAATAACGAAACATCCAGCGTACCAGAGATTTGCCTGTCATGTGTTCTTCTCAGATGATACAACCACGAAACTGGCTGAATCTATAGGGTGAGTTCTCTAGTCATTTAAAGATCCCACAAACACAAATTTCTTTTTTGATTTACTGTTGAAACACTAACTCATATATTGAGGAACATGTCCTACTCATTTAACATACTGCTTTTTGCATATTGCTGTATATAGAAATGCATTAGTATACATGATTTTTTGCTAGTTAGCTGCAGGGCATAGCATCTTCAGTTTAGTAAGCCATTTGATTAGACAATAAATAAATAAATAAATAAAAATTTAATTGGACAAAAAAGTAATTACTTGGTCCATTTTCCCAGAAAGAGAGATTTTTACATCATCTTTTGTCAAAAGTCAGTTTTTAGTTGGATTAAAAAAAAATAGAAACTTTCTTTTGATTGGTCAAAACAGAGAATAGAGTGCAACAGTGCCTTTCCACTTTACAATTTTCACATTGTGAAATTAACTAAACCAGCTGGTTACAAGGTGAATCACATTGTTACAAACTTTGATTTGAAGCCAAGAAGTATTTAATTTTTTTTTTTTTTTTTTTTTTTTAATGACCATAAGTAGTTTGAGAGCACAGGAAGACTGTACTTTTGGTGCAATTTGTCTCTAATCTTTGATTGGTGGAGATTCTCTGAAGAATCATGGGTAGTAGTTTTTCACCAGGAATTCTGCTGTTAAACATGATTAAGAAACAAGTTAAAATTATGCAAGCTGATGGATTTAACCAAAGCGTATACCAGCGATTAACAACAACATAGCTTAAAGTAGGTCTCTCTTTAATGGTTTACAAGTTAAAAATCAGCTCCCCAGTGGAGAAAATGAATGGAATTTTTACTTTCAAAACCTGGTTCTGTTCCTGTGTCAATTTTTGAAAGCACAAATAAAAGCAAAACTCATTCTACATCTAAAATTCACATCTAGACCTTCTCAAAATGCAATTAAAATAGAACTTTAGTGCATAAAATGTAGATATGTATATATAACAATACTTTTGTTTTTACAGGAAAGCTTTTCAGCAGTTCTACAAAGACCATATGGAATATTCCTGTCCGACAGAAGACATCTTCCTCGAATGACCTTCAGTCTATTCGTATTTTTCCATTATCACATACTATATGAGGTGTCGCATGATGGTGGTTTTGAGCCTCTTTGTAACGTGTCATGTTGATGATATAATGTTGATGTCTATTTTAGACAAATGTTAAAATCGAAAACAGATATCAGCTACAGCGCAACTACTTTCACATCGTACAACTCGAGTATTACTGACTGGTGTAAAGCCTTACGAAGTTTAATAACAAAAAAAATGTTTGATGTGACTTGTAAAAATCATTTGTGCTAAGTTTGGTTTTGAATTCATTCGAAGCACAATGTTTGATGGATGAAACAACATAAGACAGAAAGGAGATCTTAAAACAACTGTATGTAAGTTTTTTTACCTTGAAATATCAGTTTCAAAATCTTCCAGATGGCTCACTTAATCTGAGGCCAATGGTTTCTGCTTCTTTCCCGCGCTCCTCCACAAACGTTTGGTAAGCGGGCACGAAATACCGCGAAAAGGGCGGATTGCTTTATGGCAACAACAAATGCACGTGCACAGCTGTTGACTGTAATTACGACAGTGAATTTCACTCTTTTAACTGTAGGGGGCTCCAAAGTCCCAAAAATACACATACAGTTGCTTTAAAGCTAGACTGGATCCAAAATCTGTTTATCTGAAACCAAAGCTTTACTGGGCCACGTCCTTCTTCACTCAGAATGGAAGTGAACCATGTAATTCAACTCAGCCTAGTCTGTCCATCTATTGTCCCACTATGCGAAACCCCAGGTTAAAAACCACTTTCCAATGTTTCTCACATCATTTTGAAAGATAGCACCGCTTTGAAGCCAAGGCTATGAAACCGTGAGCATTGCTGTGCCACAATTTCAAGTGTCGTATGTTAAATAGGGTAATTACTGCTGTTTATCTTCAGTCAGTTGTGCACTACAAAGTCTCACAAATACAATATGGCATCCATGCTCCGTCTGTGAATGCTTTTTATTTTTGGTTCACGTATTTAATGTTTATATGTGCTTATATTCCCATATGTTGCTCTGTTAAACAGAGCGTAGTCTGGGCTTATTCGCATTCTGCTTCAATCTCAGTATCCCTGACATGTAGCTGTGAAATCCAAATAATTTTATTTTCTTTTTACATATTATATAAGATATCTTATTTATAATTATATTGAAATGGAAAGATCTTAAAATATATTATTCTGGCACTTGAAAATATATATGGAGAGGATGCAACACTATGGTGCTGAGGAATACGGCTGTCTGGTAATGAAAAATTTGTGCTGTCTCCTTTTTTCCCCCCAGATACAAAAAGAAAAGTTTTAAAGCCAAGGCCTAAAATGAACCCATCTTCACCAGTCCTTTCAAAATGGCACATCCTCACAGCATGCGCTTACCTAATATGCAATATTCACTAAACAAGCAAAGTTTTCATTGAATAGATCAACAGGCCAAATGGTTTTCTGTAGAACAGTTTGAAGATGTTTTGCTTGATATGGCCATTTTGAAAGGTGGTATTCAATAGGACCATTTGTGTCTGCAAAAAATATCTGCGAACCGATCCTGTAAAATCACAAGTTGTGCCTATTTCATTTATCACTGTACATTGTTTTGTTTTTTTGAATGATCATAAGTCTTCTGTGGAACCCATAAAGTTAAATCCTATTTGTAAATGGATTGTCCTGGTGTGTAATTATTAAAAGGGTGTGTGTGTGTGTGTGTACGCGTTTTTGTGAAAAGTCAGGACATAGATTTGTATAATGACAAAGGTATGACACAGGTATTACAAGGTGAAGGTGACATCTCAGGACATTGACCCATGTCCCCACTTTTCAAAACGCTTATAAATCACTCAGAATTAGTTTTTTGGGGGGAAAGTTGAAATGCACAGTCTCCTGTAAGGGGTAGGTTTAGGTGTAGGGTAGGTGTAGGGCAATAGCACATACAGTAAGTACAGTATAAAAACCATTACGCCTATGGGATGTCCCCACTTTTCACAAAAACGAACATGTGTGTGTGTGTGTGTGTGTGTGTGTGTGTGTGTAGGTATGTGTGTATACACACAAACAAAATATTTTTACATACACTATTGTTCACAAGTTTGGGGTCAGTAAGATTTTTTTTAACTGTCTTTGAAATTCTCTTAAGCTCACCAGGGCTGAAATTATTTTTGATCAAAATACAGTAAAACCAGTAATATTGTGAAATTACAATTTAAAATTATTTTGTATTTGAATATGTTTTAAAATGTCATTTATTCCTGTGTTGCAAAATTGAATTTTCAGCATCATTACTCCAGTTTTCAGTGTCACATGATCTTTCAGAAATTATTCTAATATGTTGATTTGGTGCTTAAAAAATTAAAAGAACAAAATTTATGGTAAATATACATATTTGTAACAACATAAAAGTCAAAAAGTCTTAACTTCTGATCATTTTAACGCATTCTTTCTGAATAAAAGTTAATGTTTTTTTTTTTTAATATTACTGATGTACTGATTGTTTAATTAAACTAAATTTTATATATATGTTATTGCACTCAAATATGATATTCTTTGGGTTAAGTCCATCACAGATCAATTACTCTACTACTGAATGTTTCTTTTATGCAACAGTTCTATAGTTCTAACTGTTCTAAGAAGTTGTTAACATAAAATAACTGTCATTTCAGACAATATGGCTGTCCAATTTATTATTTATTTATTTTGCTTCAGAAATGGAAGTAGTTGGGTTACAGAGACACTCACAGAACTAGAAAGTAGTGAACACCGACACGCATCAGCACTATTGAAACGACACTTTTCTAATCAAATTAGTGAACCGGCACTAACAGTAGTCTAAAAAAAAAAAAAATCATAAAGATGCTAACAAGCATGTCTGTGCATGTTAATTCTCAGAAGAGTCAGTCTCCTCTGTAGAACCGTCGCTCTCCATTTCGATCCTTTTGCGTTGATGCAGGGACTTGCGCGGTGAGGCCTTCTTGGACGTTTCCTTCTGTCCCACAGCGCTGCTGCTGCTGTTGTTGGACGTGGGGCTGATGGCGACTTGAGCTATGCTGGAAGTATCACAGAAATATAGCGTCAAATGCTAGTACATTAGCTTTAAAAAAAAGTGTTAAACATAAAAAGATTGTTAGCAAGCTCTCCGTCTTTTAATAACAGACAGCAAGTGACTGTAATATACTCTTTGAAGCAAGTCCGTCTCTCTCACAGTCTATCCAGCTCCTGGTCCATCTCTGGATCAATCAGCAGGTCTGATTTATTGGGAAGAGCACCTGATAAATAAATGAAATGACACAAGATCTAATATATAAACTGAAGCATTCAGTTTATATTTCTAATAATAAAAGTTACAAGTATTCAGAAATACATTTAAGCACCATCTAATGCTCACCGATGTCTTGGTTTACTCCCTCATGTTTGGCCAAGGCCATCAGGAAGCCATAGAAAGACACTCGCTGACTGCTCTCCAAGATCTCCTTAACGGCAACAGTGGAAGGAAACCTGGGAAAATGAAATCACTATCATATTCTAGTAGTAAGGATGGCTATAGTGGATGCCATTAAATTTAGGCGATAAACAAGTTACTACATAAACATATTATTATAATTGTATTTAAACATAGATGCAATAATTCAAATTTAATTTAAATATAATTATATTTCAATATAAATTGAATATAATTCAAAATAAAGAGCAAATTCAAATGTAAAAAAATAATAATTGAAATGTTAACATTTATATATATATATATATATATATATATATATATATATATATATATATATATAATATTAGTATAATAAAATATATAAAATAAGATATAACAGTTAAATTTAAACTTAAAAACTTAAACGAAAATCAAAAATGTTGCCTTGGCAACTAACTGGTATAAATAAGTTTAAAATATAAAATATAAAATATGTTGAAGTACTAAAATGACAATATATTATGAATGAATAATGAGTGTTGACTTGATTTTTGTCTTACTTGTGTTTAAACCTCTCACAAAGTCCCTCTATACATTCACAAAAGATGGAGGAGTCTACGCCTTCTTGAGGGTCTGGCTCCTCGTTGGCTGTGCTGGATAACTGCTCCACTGAGGTGGAGGTCGGGACTATGACGGTGTTTGGGTTCTTCCCCGACAGCAGGTCTTGGTAAATCACAGACACGCTCTCCACAAACTCTGTGAAAGTGAATGAGCATGAGATCATTCCGATGAAAGACGGAGCCTCGAGTAACCATAGAAACGCTTTCACATGCTAGTGATGATGTCATTCTGGTCTTTTGTTTACAACGGAAGTTAAACTCTCAAGGTCAGAACGGCTTTTGTTGTAAGCAAGACCTTTCAATATCACCAGTGCTTTTGCGATTGGGTGCTTGACTAATAATGCCTGAATCTACTTTTTTTTTAACATCAAGATTTTACATTTCATTTTATTTGACTGTATAAGGAAAACCGTTTATTCAATTCACTTAAATTGTCTTTTTTTGCATTAAAGTAGGATCTGTGACTCAAAAGTTTAAGAACCTCAATTGACTGTTTGCAAAGACCCGCCCTCCTTGGTTACTACCAAAGTGAATAATTAGAAAAATACAGCTTATTATTACAGTTATAATTGCAGCTTCATAATGTGTTATATATTATATTATATTATATTATACATTTTATTACCTTCATAATAGAACTGGATTTGGAATGAATAAATAAAATCTGAGAATGACATTAGACAGTCTGTGGTGTCATCTATCAGGACAATCCTACAACAGAAAAAATAAATAAATCTGTTAAATATCCATATGAAAGGAGGGAAAGGTCAAGGAAACATCAAAAAACAAACATGGATCTACCTGGCTGCATTTTGTACCATATCATTAGGAAAGTCAGGACACAACAGCTGTAAAAGTGAGCTGTATTCTGACATTGCCAACAGATCTGCAAGAAGAAACAGCAGTATTTGCTCACTGTAAACACACCAATGCAAGCAACTAAAGTAAAGAGTTACGGTTTGACTTAAAAAATGATAAAGGGGACATCTGCCTCTGCTTACCCCCATTTTTGCCAATCTGTCTGAAGCATTTCCAGAAGATATGGATGAAAGACTCTCTGTTATGAGGAGTCGCCTTGATGTAACTGAATTCCCTGAAGAGCACATGATTCCCATTCTTCACACTGGTAAAACTGCAAAAATATATTATATTTTGGGACATGTAACATGGTAATATCTGTATTTAAAAATATTACTATATATTACTAATATATAAACAAAATATTATTATAAATAAATAAATGAATAAATAATAAATATTCAATTTATTGAGTGTTTGTGCGAATTTATTGATAATATTTTATTTATAATAGTAATTATTTATTAATAAATAAACAAAAAATGATATAGTTGTATAAGTGCTAAATAATAACAACTTACTATTCTGCAAAATATCGGACCGCACCGAACTGAGTGTATTCCTCTTTATGTTCAAGTAGCTGTGTGACTGCATCGTTGAGATAGAAGAGGACATTCGTTTCAGCTGGAAAGGAAAAAGAAAAGGCAATGACATGACAGTAGTGTGTTAAAAATGTTCAATGCATCTGTCAATAATTCTGCAAGCAGTTATGTTGGAACCGACTGCAGCTTGTCAATCTACGAACCATCAAAACAACCACCAAAGCAATAATAACCGTAACATACATAGATACTCGTCAACAGTGAGGTTGAATCGATCCGTGTTCATTTTCATGGTGTTTTATGGCTTTAAATGATTTGTCTTAGCTGGGATGCAGATGCGGTGCATGACTCTGCTGGTAACCCATTCAGAATGGAGTCTCTAAAGCTGCTTTAGCGGTCAGTGTGCCCACTCTGCACTGCGCCAGACACAGCATCCGTACGGTTTCTCAGGGCTCAGGGCTAAATTTGCTGGTAAAACGTAATATTAGTCTATTTAAATAGACTACATTCTCTTATTTAAAAAATATAGGATCACTGGAAGTGGATGTTTGTGCTTTGTCCCGAAACATTTATTTTGTATTTATGTAAGAACCTCAGTGCCTTTGCTCAAATTCATCCAGGGATATAAACCAACCAATAGACGACGCGGTTGAGCAGCACGTGACATAACACGGAAGTGAGCGCTGGGTGGAGTCTCGCCCTCTTTTTTAAAAAATGCTTGGCTGTGTTTCGTCAGTTTTTGTTGATGCAGCCGCGGCTATGGAAACTTGCGCATGCGCAGCGCAACTGTTTTACTGCGCCCATATGGCTGGCCATTTAAATACTAATCCACGAGGATCTGTAATTAAGTATTTTTGTGCTGCCACAGTTCGTGTATACAATTTCCAAAACCACGCTAAAAGGGTATTTAGTTCTTTAGAAAGCTACATTTGATTTATTATGTAAATGTAATATTATAAAAATCACATATTCTACAATGAAAATTAAAAAAAACCTTACAGGTTATGTAAAGTTATTATGTACATTTATTTTATACATTTATCTTATATTACACACATGATATATATATATATATATATATATATATATATATATATATATATATATTACTAATATATAATATATAAATAAAATGTTATTATTAATATATATATATATATATATATATATATATATATATATATATATATATATATATATATCATGTGTGTAATATAAGATAAATGTATAAAATAAATGTACGTATGTATATGTATGTATATATATATATGTATATATATACGTGTGTGTGTGTGTGTGTGTCTTGAAATTTTGCTTATAGACTATGTCCCAAAGTTGTTTCCAACATCACCAAAAGTGTATTCTTTACTGAAAACGCCATTCGACAATATAAGATTAAACACTGACGCTCTGTAATTGCATGCTCACTTTATTGAGGCACAAATATATTCAAACACTACATATCCAATAAAAACATGTTAAACAGCATAAAAATGCACTGTACAGCCTATGACAAACGAAGTGGTGGTTTGAATGAAAGCTAGGCGTCTCCTCCTCTGTCTCCCCGCCCTCGGAGGCGTTTCAAAGCCTGGAGAGTAATGACCAAATATTGGTCCCAGCTGATGAAGATCGCCCTGTCTTCCCTCTCCTAAAGCAGGTAACTAAAATATATATATTTATTTATGATCGGGAGAGATCGGAGATTATTACACGAAAGCCATTTTAAGCGTTTTGTGCCTCGTTATATGTTGCTGCGTTTTATTCGAGGGCCTCAGTTTTAGTGACGGACTGAATAATATCAAGCCGCTTTTATATCTGTGACAAACAATAGTGTGAGTCAGGTTTTTCATTTCATCGTCGCATATCAGGTTGGATGAGATGGCAAGGATTAATTTGGACGTTTCAAGCGTTGTGTTTGTTGGGGAAAGCTGTGAAAACGGCGATATTTGTTTGAATCTCGTGATGGTTTAAGCTGTTGCAGGACTAACAGACAGTCAGTCAGGGCCGCGTATGTGCTAACAGCTAACCGGTATATTTAAATTTAGCCATATTTACTCTTCGAAGCTAAACAAACCATACACGGAAATGGTTTTAGAAGGCTGTAAGGAGTAAATTTGCTATGTCCTGATTAAAGTAGGACCATATTTAAACGTGTTATCCTGCAAAAAACGACGGCCCGAGCGACAGCAGCAGCGGGTCACTAACGGCTCTGCTGCACCTCGATGGTGTTCTCACATGTGATGCGCTGCCATCCACTCTAGCGTTTTTAAAACCCTCAAACTACTTCATTTATCATTATTTATGCTGCTAAGTCATTTAAACGGATGCTATTGCGTGTAACTGTCCTTGTTTGCTTATTATGTTTGTTTTGGGCGGGCTGAGCTGGCGGCAGTTTCTGCATGCATCATTCTTCTACACGTATCTTGTGCATATTTTGTGTTTTCCTCACTTAGCCTGGGCTTTTGTGTTTAAGGATTTACTTTTCGGCTCGGATCGATCTGTAATATGAAACTAGCCTCTTCTGGGAAATGCATTAGTGGATGTTGCTCTGCTTTGGCTGCAGATCTGGATGATGTGTGCATTTGCTGTGAAGTGAATCGAGCATTTCTTCTGTCTGACTGGAGGTTGTTGTTGTTGAAATTCATGTGGATGATGATCTTGCAAAGTTATTGTGACAAGCTGGTTAAGTTTCTCATGCCATCTTAATTACATTTGTTCTTAATGCTTTAGATGTTTGAGATGTTTGTTGCATGCATCAGATGAGCTCAAACATGTCTAAATAACATTTAACTCTAAAATTCTGCATTTATGTGGTCTTAAACTGTAACTTTTACATATTTAGGGCAGAAAGCTGTGATGAAGTGTAAAAATTAGTGTTATTGCAATAGGCTTTATTCGTTCTGCTTTGTATGCTGTGCAAGCAACCAAAGTTTCCCCTTCTTTTGTTTAGTTGAATAGATAAGACAGACAGAAAACAGCCATGGGGGATGACAGTGAATGGATGAAGTTACCCATCGACCAGAAATGTGAACACAAGGTGAGTGATCCCGGCTACTATTTCATATGTATGTATGTATGTATATGTTTTTAACCCATCCAAAATCCCCTGATGGTGTAAGAAGGCCAGCTTTTGTGGTTGTAGAACTAAACTGTCAGCGGTTCGCTCACCCTAATTGTTGCCTTCAGAGACGAATGCATGCAAAGCACTGAATTAAACCCAAGTAATGTCTTTATGGAGAAATAATGCCTATGTTGTCAGCAATCTCATTTACAAGTGAACAACCGCTTTGCCATATGGTTGTCACAAAGTCATGTTAAGTCATTTTGCATCACTTGCACACAAAAACTCGTTTTGAGGTTTTTAATAAAAAGGTGTCAGTTTTCAATTGTTTCTGCTCCAAACCACTGCAAATCCCGGACACTGTAAAATAATTTTTAGATGTTCATTTGTTAGAATTAGGTTTAAAATGTAGTAATATAACACGCACTGTTCAAAAGTAATGTTGTTAAAATAAGTCTCTTATGTTTACCAAGTCAGCATTTATTTGTTTTAAAAAAAAAAAGTAAAATTGTGAAATTTCAATTTAAAATTAACTTTTTGTTAATATTTTAAAATGTAAGTTATTTCTAATGCTGAAGTTTGAGGAGACCTTATTTGGTCTTAAGTGTCTCATGATCTTTCAGAAATCATTCTGATATGCTGATTTTGGTGCTCAAGAAATATTTAGCAATGTTTTTTTTTTTTTTTTTTTTTCTGGATACTTTGAATAGAAAGTTCAAAATTCAGCATTTATTTGAAATGGAAGTCTTTTGTAACATTGAAAATGTCTTTACTGTCACTTTATCAATTATTAAACAAGTGGTAATTCTTTGTTTTTTCAAATGTACTAACTGAACCCAAACTTTTGAACATGAATATAATACATAAAGGTTAAAAAAAAAAAAAAAAAATCAAATCTTTATTGATATGTTTTCTAGAGTTAATTTTTCTAACTAGCTACTGGAGGACTTTTCTGAGATGAATATAATGTTAGGTGACGGATTGTTTACATGTGACGTCTTCCCACAGTTTCAACTGATTGGACGATTGCATGATAGCTGATGCATTCCAGCCAGTTGTATTGCTTCTTTCAACATACCCTCTGATTTTCATTCATTTTTATTTTTTCTGGAACTTGTAGTAAAGAGGCGGGACAATCGGGGGGAGATGGTAGTGAATAGTGCTTCTGTTTGAATCATCTGGTTCAATCTGACAGATTTTAAATTGCTTAGTCACACCACATTAAAGAAGTTTTGCTTGAGTTTCTTGATTAAAATTGAGTAGCCTGGTACTTTGTTTTATCAACCTGAGTTTTTGCATATACAGCACATTACCACTCAGGATGATAAAGCATTTCATATACATAGTGACCTTGAGTTCATGTGTCCTGTATTATAAATAACAGTGGTTAAACATATGTTAGGCCCTGAAGAAAGTGGGTCAGTTACATCAACTTACAAGCTCATTTATTTGGTTGTTCGTTGTCATGATTGATCTTCCGGTTTCTCTCAGATTTGGAAAGCAAGATTAAATGGATACGAGGAAGCATTGAAGCTCTTCCAGAAGATAGAAGATGAGAAGAGCCCAGAATGGGGCAAATACCTTGGACTTGTCAAGAAATTTGTAACAGATTCAAATGCCGTAGCCCAACTCAAAGGACTGGAGGCAGCACTTGCTTTTATCGAGAATGCACACGTGGCTGGCAAGTAAGTAGTCCCATTTTGTCCCAAAATTGTCCCAGAGACCCAGAAGTCTTTGAAAATAGTGCTAGTCGCTAAGTTTCAAGCGAGTTTCACGAACTACTGATTTTGTCCTTGGAGCATTAATAGCAGAGTTTGTTTTTTCCTCGATCCCTGAGCAGCTCTTTGTTTCTGTGACCTGTTTTATATGGGAGAACGTTTTGTAAGAGCTTTTTGTTTACAACTGAGTTTGGAACAAAGCAGAAATGTGATACCTGGTGAAAGTCTATTTCTGGATTGAGTGAGTCTTGTTTATAGGAACATAGTAGCTTTAACCCGTTCAGAAAACATGGAAATGTACCTCATTTTTCAATGAGGAACACTGCGATTCCTTAAATTTAGACATGCATCACAGGAAAAAAAAGGCCTACATTTCTGCTGCTCTGGGCACTGCTTTCCATTATTGAGTTGATGTCTTTGTGACTGTCTGTCTAAATATAGCCGAATAGAATCCGGTCAGTCATTGTTAATGGTACAATAAGCTCTTTTGTAGAGTATCGATTGTTTTAATTGAGCTTGGATAAAGGAATGAAGTGAAACCAAGTAACTTATTTTATTATGTTTGTTTTAATAATGTGATTTACTCAGTTTGCTTTAGGGATACAGTCTCAGATAAATCCTGAAAACAAGAATGTTTTCTATTGAAGTACGAGAAGGTTATTTTTAGCTATCTGTGACAGCAAAGTTGTCTTCAAGTTGGTGCATTAAACAGGGAACATTCTTTGTGCTCTGTAGAAAAATTTTCTAGAGAATGATGATTTGGTGGAGCCTAGTATCTATAATGTTTTAATAGGATCTAATGGAGAGTCTTGACTTGCAGGACAACAGGGGAAGTGGTTTCTGGAGTGGTCAGCAAAGTCTTCAACCAGCCCAAAGCACGAGCCAAGGAGCTAGGAGCTGATATCTGCCTCATGTACATAGAGATCGAGAAAGCAGAGGTGGTCCAGGATGAGTTGATCAAAGGACTGGATAACAAGAACCCCAAAATTGTTGTCGCTTGCATTGATACGCTAAGGAAAGCACTTTGGTGAGTAGGCAATTTTTAAACTTGTTAACCATAAGGAAGTGTGGTAGTCAAATAGTCACTTACTTGATGGCACTTAAAATACTTGTAAATTTCTATTTCAGTGAATTTGGATCCAAGATCATAACTCTCAAGCCTGTTGTGAAAGTGTTGCCAAAATTGTTTGAGTCTCGAGAAAAGGCAGTTCGAGATGAGGCCAAATTGCTGGCGGTGGAGATCTATAGATGGATCCGCGATGCGCTGCGAGCTCCCCTCCAGAATATCAACTCTGTACAGGTGAGACTGCTTTTCTCCATTAAGTTTTCAAGTATATAAAAATATGCATTGAGAGATTCGTATAGATTGGATCTTTTGAGTTGAGGCATTCATCTCTCCATGTTAATGGTGTATGCAGGTTGTAGTATTACTTATTTGATCCTTTTCTTTCAGTTGAAAGAGTTGGAGGAAGAATGGGTGAAACTTCCAACCACAGCTCCTAAGCAGACCAGATTCTTGCGCTCTCAACAGGACCTCAAGGCCAAGTTTGAACAACAGCAGGCTGCAGGAGGAGATGAGGCGGACGGTGAGAATACAGCTTCTGCACCAGTGCAAAAAGCAGTCAGTGGTTCAAGGCAGTAGTGAAAATTCAGCATTAAATTTGAACTCTATCATGAAGACAATAAATGATAGTTATTATCTTTTTAGATTTTTTATTTTTTTTTTTTTTTCCAAATCCTGTTTTATAACTTTGTCATAGTATGCCATGGCGATGAATTACTGCCTTAGTAATTAATTGGTTGCCAGGAGACATTCTTTAACAACTGTGAGTAGCTTTCAGTGAGGAAAAAGCCATTTTACTGTGACTAAGTGAGGCTTATTTTAAATTTTAGGAACTGTGCCAATTTGTACAAAGCCAGCTGTATTTTTGTAACATTTAAAAGGAGATGGATATCTTATTAGGTTTTTTTTTTTTTTTAACTTAAATTTCAATTTCTGACTGTAGGAGACGATGATGAGGTTGAAGCTGCTCCGGTGGATCCTTATGAGCTTTTGGAAGCTGTCGAGATCCTTTCTAAACTTCCTAAAGACTTTTATGAGAAAATTGTAAGTCAGAACAACATACCCCTGATCTGTTTAAATCATATTGGGTTTTGTCAATTTCATTTCTACGTCATTTTACTTTCTCATTACAGGAAGCAAAAAAATGGCAGGAGAGGAAGGAAGCGTTGGAGGCAGTGGAGGCTTTGACTAAGAACCCAAAACTAGAGAACGGAGACTATGGGGACCTGGTTCGAGCGCTAAAAAAGGTAACAGTCCTAGTGGGATTCTGGGTAATGGGATATCCTGCGTTAGCAAGGCCATTAGAAAATACTCCCATTTGTTGTTCTAGGTTATTGGGAAAGATGCCAATGTGATGCTAGTGGCCATGGCAGCCAAATGCTTGGCTAGTCTGGCAGCAGGATTGAGGAAGAAGTTTGGGACATATGCAGGTCATGTAAGTGCTCACAATGACGCAAAATGAACTCCTTGGAAATCATGGTGGTGGTTCAAAGTAAATAGACAGCTGGTTAAAACTGTTTTCTTTTGAAGGTGGTGCCAACCATCTTGGAGAAGTTCAAGGAGAAGAAACCTCAGGTGGTTCAGGCCTTGCAGGAGGCCATTGATGCAGTCTTCCTTACTGTGAGTATTCAAAATGCACGGTGTCAACTGACAAATTATTTGAAATTTGATCAGTTATTAATAACCTGGAAAATGGCAATTGTATTGCAGACAACCTTGCAAAACATCAGTGAGGATGTTCTGGCAGTGATGGACAACAAGAACCCGTCCATCAAGCAACAGGCTTCACTGTTCCTCGCCAGAAGCTTTCGTCACTGTACCCCGAGCACGTTGCCAAAAAGCGTTCTGAAGCCCTTCTGTGCAGCGTTCCTCAAGGTACAGGTTCCTCACCAGTCAACGCCCTGAAACATGTCAGTGCTGGTGTCTTTAGGTCTTGAAATTGGTTGTCCCAATAAGTTGTCCCTCTTCTCACTGTGCAGCAAGTGAATGATTCTGCTCCGGAGGTTAGAGATGCTGCTTTTGAGGCTTTGGGGACGGCCATGAAGGTAGTAGGGGAGAAAGCAGTTAACCCGTTCCTGACTGATATTGACAAACTCAAGTTGGACAAGGTAAAAACGTGTTTAGCTTTGCATCACAGCATTTAGGTTGCAGCTTTTTGAGGCACATTAATATAATAGCTGATAACAAATTAATTACAACTTTTACAACTAATTTTAGTCTTAACAAAAAAAAAAACACTAAAGTAAATGTTTCAAGTGAATTTAGGCACGCTATTTACAGTAGGATTTGCCAAAGGGTTTTTCAAACATTTTTTCAAAGATTTTTCAAAGATTTAAGTAAAAATTGGGCAAATGGGCATGTATATCCAATATTGTTTAATAAATTTATTGAATCTCTTATTGAGATTCATTATATTCAAAATATTGTGAATTGTGGAGTTTTTAATGTGTTAGGTTTTAGATTATTAATCTGTGTTTTAAATAATGGTCTTTTTTTTTTTTTTTGATGTTGTTGGTCTGTTTCATACTGACATTCTATTGTAACAGTGAAATAATTCAGGAGGTTTTTTATTTTATTTTTTTAAATGTCAATTGTCCTTTAAGAACCTGCAATGCTGAAAGGTCAATAAAACAATCAACCTTTTTTTTTTTTTTTTTTTCTATTAACTTGGAACCTTGTAAAATTTCAAAAATTGCATAAAACCAGCCAGTCGAAGGTGAATGACCCGCACTTTTGAGTTTTCCATGCAAATGTGTATCAGGCAGTCAGTGAACAGACTGTGGGAGGGACTAGTGCAAAAGCTCATTACTCTTCCTTTCTTATTTCATGCATAAATAGATAAAAGAATGTGCTGATAAAGTGGAGCTTGTTGGAAAGAAAGGAGGAGGTGGAGGAGAGAAGAAAGAGAAACCTGCTGCAAAAGCACCTCCACCTGTTGAAGCACCTGCCAAAACATCCGGGCCGCTTAAGAAAGCTGCTCCTGCAAAGGTATCATCAGTTCTTTTTTTTGTTAAATCGGTTATTTTAAAGTAAGGCAAATTAATTTCTCATTCTTCATGAACAGGCTGCAGGAGCTCCCAAGAAGGGCAAACCTGCCTCTGCCCCAAGTGCGAAGTCCAAGAAAGCTTCAGACACAAAGGAGATTGTTGAGACTGAGTTATCTGTATGTCTGCAATTTTACATTTACACATTTAATATTTTATTGAACTCGACCAACTGTTGACTACTTTAATGTAATTTATAATTTGTGTTAATTAGACTGAAGTTTGTGAGGAGAAGGCTGCCGCTGTGCTCCCAGCCTCCTGTATGCAGCTGCTGGACAGCGGTAACTGGAAGGAGAGACTTGCTAGCATGGAAGAGTTTCAGAGGGTGACTGGATTTTATGTCTCTAATTTTTGTGCTGTTTCAGCTTATTTGTAATGATTTCAACTTTAGGAACATGCTCTAAACTTGAATGTGTTCTGCTTAGGCTGTGGAGCAGATGGACAAATCTGAAATGCCGTGCCAGGCTTTAGTCAAGATGCTGGCTAAGAAACCTGGATGGAAAGAAACCAACTTCCAGGTAGTCCTCTTAACCATGTAGGGCTACTCTTAATTCTCAGCGTTTGACATTCATTCTGGTGCTAGTTTCAAGTATCTTTCCATCTCCAGGTCATGCAAATGAAGCTCCACATTGTGGGTTTGATCGCACAAAAGGGATCGTTCTCAAAGACATCGGCACTGGTGGTTCTGGATGGTCTGGTTGATAAGATTGGAGATGTGAAGTGTGGAAGTAACTCTAAAGAGGCTCTCACTGCGATCGGGGAGGCCTGTTCTCTGCCGTGGACTGCTGAGCAGGTTGGTATTTGTGGTTTGGGACTGTTTCTTATTCTTAAAGGCAGGGTAGGTGATTTGGTTCAAAAACTTTTTTTTTTTTTTTGCTGGTTGAAAGTCTCTTTACATCCCGATAGTAATCATATGATGCTAAAAAGAACATTATTTTGTGTATTTGGTGTAATGCAATGTGTTTACGTGGTACGTGGTTCGAGGTTCAAAAAACACTATTTTCCACATACTGTACATTATTGTTGCTCCACCTTTCTGAAACGTATCTTTTTTTTTTTTTCTTTTTTTTTAACAAAGCTCATTGTTCTGAGGTGTGCTCTGATTGGCCAGATATCCAGTGCGTTGTAATTGGCCGAATACCTCAAGCGTGTGACAAATGTTACGCCCCTTAACATGTTGTGATGGCGTGTCCCAGTGCGACGCGTCTAAAACAATAAAAACCCATTTTAAACAAGGCATTTGTTGCATTCAGTGAGGACATAATTACTGATTATAATGACTCATACGGTCTTTTTATGCGTTGCGCCACGCCGTGTAAACATAACTCCATGTCTGCACTTGTGATCGTAGAAACGCCAAACAAGCACTACTCTACACTGCTCAAAACTCACGTTTGAATAGTCAGTAGCAAATTCTTTAAATATCAAAAAGTACTTACAGGCTGTGAGTCAGAAGCACTAGACCAGGGATTGGAAATTGAGTTTGGCATTGGGCCAAAATATATTTTCACCACTAGATGGCGGGCCAGAACACAGTCAAAGAATAACTTAAGAAATTAATTGAGAAATGCTTCTAGAATTGCCTGTGACAGACTTTTACGGTGTCTTTTGTAACTGGTAGTGAGCTGTTACTGTGTTAAATCCTATAGTAAGATTGTCATTAACAAATAGCCACATTTGTGTGGTGCTGTGCGGCAGAGTATGTGAGTGGAGTGGAGCGGCAACAATTTCCCCTCCGCGCTCCAAGCATTTAATAATCACTCTGCTCCAGGTTCACCATTTCCTGCTCCCGCTCCCCTCCTCGCTCACTGACATCAGAAACACCGCTCCGCGTCTAAAGTATTTCAGTATGTTTGAAATGCCACAGTTCTGTTTAAAAAATAAAATAACAGGAGAGTTTCAACATAGCTTATTGGAACACTAGTGTTCAAACTTTTTTCCTACCACATGACAGGCTATGGTTGTCAGCATTAAAGGGTATAACTGCTGCTTTTTTCGGTGCAAATTTAGTTTGTCATGAAAATAGCAGTACGTTTTCAGTTATTTTACCTACGGATCGATGCATTTCTTACAGATTTCTGCTCATCCGAAATTAGATACAGATGAAGTAGCACTGTAAGATTACATTTGTTTGAATGCATTGAGAGAGCGATTGCGTGTGAATAAGTGTCGTAGTACTGGTTTAAATCATGCTTTCAGCTGAAAACACTCAGTATCTAGAAGGAACAAACAAATTCCTTGAACTATTATAACTTACCGCTCATGTCCGTTGCCGTCATCATCATAGCCTTCACGTTCTTTCTCTGTCAAGCTAGCTAAATATGTTTAACATGTGAATTCTTGCTAAACATGCAGTTATATTACGGGCTGTTGGCACCACTCCGCGCTCCATTCCGCTCACGTGCTCTGATTGTGTGTAACTATTGCTGTCATGACAGATCTATTTCAGAAACGGCTGCTATCAAAATAATTTGGCTGCAGGCGCGGGCCAGATGTTAGAGCCCTGCGCGGGACTGTTTTCTTAAACCTGCACCCATCCGCTCCCGCTGAATTTCTAACCAGGACCGCCCGTTCCTGCAACCTGCGTGTTCCACTCCCGCCTGCACCCGCAATGTTTCTGCCCGCTCCTGCGGACTTTCTCTCAGAGCTTGTGAAAAATGTACACACGTACTCAAACTAAATGTTAACATCCAGAATAACAGGCTTTAAACATGATTGCATTTAAATAAGATGAAGTAATGCTAAACCAAAGCACCACGCGTGACAAAAAAATTGGGTATTTTTTATTACCATTATAAAATAACATGACATGATACGTCATCAGTGCGTTCCAGCGAGAATGAAAGAGGCTGTTATTGTAATATTTTGTGCTTTGTTCTGTAATGTTTTCTCAGTGGTGAATGAGACTTGATGTAATCTGACAGCATTGCATTCAGTCCTCCACCAACACATCTCTCGTGTCGCTGGTTAATCCAAAGTCCCTTTCAAGGAAAGTTGGTTCACTCGGCGGCCATATTTGCAATACCTCCTGGCAGCTCAAGCAAGACCAAGTCCTGTCTAAATGAATGGGGGAATCCTGAAATCTCAAAAACTGCTCGCTGAACTCGCAATCAAAGTACATATTTCAAATCAGCAACAAAATCTGAAATGAACACCATGAATGTTGTTTCTTAAGTTAAAATAGCTTTTAAAAAGCTTATTTTTCAGTCTTGATCAGCCAATGCGTATGCGCAGTTATAACGCACTTAAAGGTCCCATGGCATGAAAATTTCGCTTTCTGAGGTTTTTTAACATTAATATGAGTTCCCCTAGCCTGCCTATGGTCCCCCAGTGGCTAGAAATGGCGATAGGTGTAACCCGAGCCCTGGGTATCCTGCTTGGCCTTTGAGAAAATGAAAGCTCAGATGGCCTAATTCGGAATCTTCCCTTTATGTCGTCATACGGGGAAAAGTTACCTCCCCTTTCTCTGCTTTGCCTGCCCATGAGAAAATGAGCTACTACTGTGCGAGGCAAAAATTTTTCCCTCGAGAGACATCATGGCTTGCAAACAAGCGAAGCATGGCAGTTGCTCAGTGTTTGGATGTACAAATGAAGACCAAAGTATTATTATTATTATTTATTTTATTTTATTTTTAGTTCCTTCATCCGAGCCTATGGCTAGCATTAGCTACATGATAATAACTGTAACTGCATACACAAACAAACAAACCAACTAAAGTACCGTGTCCAGACACAATATTTTAAACTAACCATTCAGAGATGTCCTGCTGTAGCCACTGAGTTGCAACTTCTTCATCCGGTGCTTCTCCATCCGGATCAGATTCTGGGTCAGACTGAAAAGCTTGAAGGACTGCATGACTGAGCCATTGCGATACATCCACTGTCAACATTAGCGCATGGTAGTGCAAGCTGGTTAAGGCCACACACCCACCCTCCACCTTGCCCCGCCTCTCTCCTCCTCATTAGCATTTAAAGCTACAGACACAGAAATGGCACATCCTAAGGAAAGCTCATTGTGGGACTGGCTCGTAGTGGCTGAAATTCTGCACCAAGGCTGAATTTCGGGAAAGAGACTTCAGATACAGTACTAGGGACCACTTAGGCCTATATAAAAGCATCCAAAAAGCAGCGTGTCATGGAACCTTTAAGCCTGCACATGCGCATTGGCTGGTCCAGCCTCAGATTTCTATGGGAACCGGAACTTCTAACGGCCACTGCAATGACTTTACCAATCAGCGATTGACTCTTTCATTTAGAAGGGGGGACTGTTCCACCATGCGCGTTGCAGTTTCTCCCATTCATAAGTACAGGAGTGAACCGTCTATGTATTTCTATAGTTTTTGGTTAGTCTCTGATCTGCCGGAACGCGTCCGTGTGTTTTGGAGGAGGTGTGGCTTTGCAGAGCGGTTATGCAGGAATGGTGGAAGGGGTTTTCCTTTTTGAAATTGCCTACCCTACCTTTAAACTAGCAGGACATGAACCGTTTCCATTTTGTCTTTTTTTTTTTTTTTTTTTTTTTTTTTTGTGAGATTTTTAATTATAATAGCAGTAATAATAATAATAATAGACATGTTTAATGTTGTATCCTTATTAAACATCTAAAATAGTTGTAATAAGTGTAGTATATAATGCTTATTCTAAATTTATTATTATTAGAAATGGTAATTGAAGTATAAAAACGTTGTTGTTGTATCATTCTAATTGCTGCTAATACTAATAGTGTTTTTTTTTTCTTCGATTAAACGTATTTATTATGGCATAATACAATTTTTGTTAGGATTTAAATAATTTCCCTTGTTTCTTAATTCGCAGGTTGTCTCGATGGCTTTCACTCAGAAAAACCCCAAAAACCAAGCAGAGACGTTGAATTGGTTAGCCAATGCCATGAAGGAGTTTGGATTTGCAGGGTGAGCAGTGTATACCTGCAAATTTTTTCTTTTTGTTCTTCATGCTGTTAATCTTTTCCTCATTTATGACTCTGAATCTAATCCCCCCCCTTAATCCAGAATAAATGTCAAGGCGTTCATCAACAATGTCAAAACTGCTCTGGGTGCCACAAATCCTGTGAGTAATTTTCAGAGTAGTCATGGTTTCAATATACCTAACCAAACATCTGTTGTGCATTTCAAGTGGATAGGCACGTTTAATGGTCCCTTTATGTGCAACACTTACTAGTGATAGTGATTTTAATAAACATTATTTGCCTGGAATATTATGACTTTATCTTGATATTTGGTCAAACTGCACTGCAAATCCTGATGTAATTGTGTGTAATGAGCTGTTCATGTTAACTTCAGGCTGTGAGGACATCAGCGATCACTCTGTTGGGAGTCATGTATCTGTACATGGGCGCTCCTCTGCGCATGTTCTTTGAAGATGAAAAACCAGCCCTCCTTTCACAAATTGATGCTGAGTTTGAAAAGGTAAATATGCCCTTTTGCAAAATGGTATTTGAAAGTGGACGTTTCAAAGAGTTGCCTTGACCATCAGTGGGTTTTGGCTTGCATTAAAACCAGTTTTATGTACATAATCATCTGAACCACACCTGCATATTCATTGTTTTAATTTGGAATTGCTAGTCCCTCCCTCCCTCCCTCCCTCCCTAGCTTATGTCTACATAATAGGGGTGTGTGTTTGTGTATTTTTACAGCTTCTTTGTCTGTAATGATCATGTTTGTCCATTAGTTACACCTTGTTTATTGAAGCAGATTGTTTGCTAGGGCACAATCTTAACTTCACTACTGATGTATTTGAAACCAATTTCAAAAGGCATTTGTTGACTGATTTTCTTTGATTTATTGATTGTAGGTTAAATAACCAAGAACATAAATGAAATAAACTGTGAGTAAAAGTAAACAAACTAAAACAAAGGTAAACAAAAGTACATAAAAGAAAAACAAAAGAAGCAAATAAATCAGTAAATAAGATAATAAAATAAAAAGAAAATAAAAAACAATAGTAAAACAAACAAGTAAATAAGAGATGAAAGTGCAAAGAAATTAAACAAAAGGAAATAAAATATTTTGGGATTTTTGTCGTTCAATTTAAGATCACCTATTGAACAACACCATGCTGACTTAAATAGACCACTGGTCTATTTGTCTTTCCCCATTAAATCAGTTTTCACCTTGTCACTTTTTTTTTTTTTCTTTCTTTTAATAGATGCAGGGTCAGTCTCCTCCCGCCCCCATCCGTGGCACCAAAAAAACAGTAGCAGAAGAAGGAGATGCTGCTGAAGAAGAGGAGGTGGACGGTGGAGCTGGAGACATTATGGACTTGCTGCCCAGAACTGATATCAGGTCTGTGAGAGTGACAATACTTCAGGAGAAGTTCTCTTTTCAAATGATACATTCTACAAGCCGTTTTTGGATCCCAGTACAAACAAACAATTGAGATTTAAGTGACCGATTCTCATTCACAGTGATAAAATCACGTCGGACATGGTGTCAAAGATCAGCGACAAGAACTGGAAGATAAGGAAGGAGGGGCTTGATGAGGTGGCAGCAGTCATTTCTGAGGCCAAATTCATCCAGGCCAACATCGGCGAGCTGCCGATGGCACTGAAGGATCGTCTCAATGATTCCAACAAACTACTGGTAAATTAAATTGATCAAATTGCTCCTCATTGCCGTTCAGGTGTTTCAGCTGTAGCATTCAATTAAAGTCATGGTTGTAATTTCATAAAATGTGTCTGTAGGTCCAGCAGACTCTCAATATTCTGCAGCAGATAGCCACTGCCATGGGTCCATCTCTCAAGCAACATGTAAAGAACCTGGGAATTCCAGTTATTACTGTCCTTGGAGACAGCAAGGTATGAAACACTGATTGGGAGTTATTACACTTCTTGTGCTGCTTGTCTGGCTGTTGGCTTTTCAAATAATCTACAGCTAGAGCAGTGAGTTGTTTCTAATTTGCTTGAAATTTGACTTTTCAGTCCAACGTCCGTGCTGCTGCCTTGTCAACGCTGAATGCATGGGTGGAGCAGACTGGAATGAAGGAGTGGCTTGAAGGAGAGGACCTATCAGAAGAGCTCAAGAAGGAAAACCCCTTCCTCAGACAGGAAGTATGGCACTTGTGGTTTACCCTGTAATGACTGGCATTTAAAATGAGTCAATCTATTTTTATTTATTTATTTTTAAGTAGTTCATAATAAAAGAATATGGAGCTCATGTATAAAGGACATGGCTAAAACACAAAACTTTAAGAAATAACCTTATTTGATCAGTGATCACAAGCTAAAATGCTGTTAAAATTCTGTAGATGCTGGGCTGGCTTGCTGAGAAGCTGCCCACACTGCATACGGTGCCCGCGGACCTCATGCAGTGCGTGCCTCCCCTGTACGCCTGCCTGGAGGACCGCAGCGGCGATGTGCGCAAGAAAGCTCAGGATGCGCTTCCCACCTTCATGATGCACCTGGGCTATGAGAAGATGACCAAGGCTACCGGAAAACTAAAGGCAAGTGGGAGAAGTGGTGAAATTTCAGCAGCCGTTACTGCAGTTTTCAGTGTCACATGATCAATCAGGGATCATTCTGATTTGCTGCTTAGTTGTACCGCTTAATATTTTTGTGAAGTCAGTTAAATATGAATGTCAAAGTATTTATTTGTATGTCTTTTGTAACGCTATAAATGTCTTTTACTGTCACTTTTTGTTCACTTAAATGCATCCTGAATAAAAGTATGATTTCATTCAATGTTATTTTAGATGGTTAATAAGACCAAATCGCATGGATCAACTTTTGACTATAGACTATGACGTCAGTCTCACTCTTGTCTTTCTGCAGCCGGCCTCAAAGGACCAGGTGGTTGGCATGCTGGAGAAGGCCAGGGCTGTGATGCCAGCCAAGCCTGCAGCTCCTGCCAAAGCTGCAGCTTCCAAAACTCCCGCCTCCAGCACCCCTGCTTCCAAACCAGCCTCAGGTTTGTGCACTTTCCCTTTAACCACAGCTAACATGACCACCACTTCCGGGCTGGTTTATTGAAGTGTATATTTGCATGTTTGATAATACAAACATGCATTTTTCCTGTCCCTTTTCTTGGGGGTAATTATGAGTCTTTTTAAAAGATATAAAAGATTTATTTTTATCTATTTATTTATTACTTTGTGCAAATTGAAAATGAAAGATGCTTGGACTTAACTTGAACGTCTTCATTTTACAGCTCCAGCCAGGAACCAAAGTCCCAGTGAAGATTTCAGTGAACCAGAACCCAAACCAGACACTAAGAAAGCTAAACAAGCAGGTCCTGCGGCTAAAAAGGTGTGGCACATTTCAGTGTTTTTGCTTCGCCTGCTTTGTGTAGGGAGTTGAAAGATTTAAAACCTTTTCGCAAACTGTGATCTGAAACATCAGGTCTGTAATACACAAGGGACTGTTCATGGGAAGACAGTGACTGTTCTTTTGCGTTTATAAAAAAAAAAAGCCTCTACTAAATGTGAATTTAGATTTTGGCCTATTTTTCTATAAAAGTAAAAGTCTGAAAGGGTTCTGGGGTTCTGCATTTTGTTATAAATAAATGTTGCTCTCTAAAGTGTCATTTTGTGCACTAGAGAGGGAGCATGGAGCTCAAAGTGAAAGGAGAGAAAGATAATTCTAAACAAAACAGGCTCTCAAGAGGGACGCCTAGCAGTGAACAGGTATATTAGAATCTCAGAGCACCGGTGGAGCTGGCATGAGGTGGCACGGTTTGGTGTGGGAGCACTACATGTAACACAAACTGATTTAAAACCTTTCTTATTCAGCTGTAATGGTCCAATCTGGTTTTGGTAGTCAGTGGACATTCTTACAATTATTGTAATGAGAAGCAGTTATAAACCTGTTGCCAACAAAGGATAGTTCACCCAAAAATGAAAATTGTCACTACTCGCCCTAAAGTCGTTCCAAACCTTTAAGACCTTTGTTCATCTTCTGAACACACATGAAGATATTTTTGATTAAATCCAACAGCTTTCTGACCCTGCATAGACAGCAACGCAACTGAAATGTTCCCAGGCCCAGAAACGTTGTAAGTAAAATAGTCCATGTGACATCAGGGGTTCAACCACTATTTTACGAAGCTATGAGATTACATTTTGTGCACAAAGAAAGCAAAAATAATGACTTTATTCAACAATTCTTCTCCAAATCCCATCTTCTGCCGTTATCAAGAGTACCTCTGCACGTAAGTGACGCATGCGCATGGTGCTGCTGATGTAGAACATCTCTATAATGACACATACGTGATTTGGAGAAGAATTGTTGAATAAAGTCATTATTTTTGTTGTCTTTGTGCACAAAGTATTCTCGTAGCCACTGATGGCACATGGAATGTTGTACCGATGTCCTTATTGCGTTTCTGGGTCTTGGGACATTTCAGTTTGGTCAAAGCTCTCAGATTTCATCAAAAATATCTTAATTTGTGTTCTGAAGATGAACAAAGGTCTTCCGGGTTTGGAACAACATATGGGTAAGAGATTAATGACAATTTTCATTTTTGGGTGAATTATCCCTTTAAGGGCTTCATATAATTTTATTGAAAAATGGAAGCTTTTTTTGCAGTGCAATACATAATTATAAATTTATATAATTAATATAAATAAAATGGCATTTTATAAAGGCTTTGCTCATGATTAAGTTGTGTTAATATCGTAAGAGTTACAACCCCACATGAGCAAATTGATATACTGTACATGAACTAAACTGAGGCATTACTATCAAAGATCTTGTCAACATGAAGTAACACAACTTGAGACTTTGATTCAGTGTAACAACTGTTTTCCTGAACCTTTTAGGGTGTTGTGGGTAAGAAACCTCCAGTTAAGGCTGGTGCAAAGGATGAGGAGGACAAATCTGGCCCCATCTTCATCCTCGTTCCCAACGGCAAAGAGCAGAGGATCAAGGAAGAGAAGACATTGAAGGTGTGCAGCTTTTGAACTGTTCTCATGAACATTGTCAGCGCTGTTGAGCCTCACCATTAGAATTTTTTTCAAATTTTTGTTTATTTCTCAACTCTTCTTCAGATTCTCAAGTGGAACTTCATCACTCCTCGTGACGAGTATGTGGAGCAGCTGAAAACTCAAATGTCCACATGTCTGGCCAAATGGCTGCAAGACGAACTTTTCCACTTTGACTTTCAGCGCCATGTAAAAGCCATTGGAGCCATGATCGAGGTTAGTTATCTAGTAATTGGTGAGTCAAATCGTATCATACCATATCAATCTAAACTAGACTTAACTTATGTTTTAACTATTTTCCAGCACATGGAGGCCGAGTGTGAGGCTGCGATTGGCTGTCTAGATCTGATATTGAAGTGGTTCACCTTGCGATTCTTTGACACAAACACCAGTGTGCTGATGAAAGCCCTGGAGTTCCTCAAGCTGCTCTTCACCATGCTGAGCAGGAAGAACTACCAGCTCAATGACTATGAGGCCTCATCTTTCATCCCCTATTTGATCCTCAAGGTGGGTCTTTATCCATCCAAATAAGTAAATAACATGCATCTAATTTGTTGAAACGCACCGCCTAACATGGAGCTTTTTGGTTTCTTGTCCTTGCTCAGGTTGGCGAGTCAAAGGATGTGGTGCGTAAAGATGTCAGAGCTATTCTGACAATGCTGTGTAAAGTCTACGCGGCCAGTAAAGTCTTCCCTTTCCTTATGGAAGGGACCAAATCGAAGAACTCAAAGCAGAGATCTGGTAAATGCACATGGATTTGGTTTCTCAAACACAAAAACAGTCATTTTCACAGTGGAAATGTGTTTATCGTGACTGTTTCTGTGTTCAGAATGTCTCGAGGAGCTCGGCTGCCTGATTGAGAACTTCAGTATGAATGTGTGCCAGCCGACTCCAGGCAAGGCTCTTAAAGAAATCGCCGTTCACATCGGAGACCGTGACACCACGGTCCGCAACGCTGCGCTCAATACAGTTGTGGCCGCCTACAACGCCTGTGGAGACCAAGTCTTTAAACTCATTGGCAATGTAAGACACTAATTACCCCTCAAACACGAACGTTGCATTTTTAAAACATCATGTTAGATGTGGTGTGTCATGCTAAACTCAACTTTGAACATTTATTTTAGCTGTCTGAGAAAGAAATGAGCATGCTAGAGGAGAGGATCAAACGTTCGGCTAAGAAGACACCTGCAGCATCAGCCAAACAGGAGCGACCTCCGAGAGAGCATCCCACCAATCCCAGTGCAACCTTCCTGCGCAAGCCTGCTCAAGAGGAAGTGCCCAACAAGCTCAGGTATGTACTGCTTATGCACTCTTGAATGATCGTTTGAAATCCAAGGGTATAATATGGGAAATGGGAATACCTGGTCCAAGTGTAATACTTTCTATACGCACAGTCTCATTCTGTGTCTCGTTCTATCCTCTTGTCATTGCATGTTGTTTCTTAATCCTAAGTCTTTCTCTTCTCCTCTTACTATTCCTTTCTTTTCTTCGCTGCCCTCCATGGACAGAATAATGTATCGCACTTATAGGATGTAAGTACTGCCGTACAGCTGTAGCCACTGCTCACAAGGCACCTGACATCCTGGAGGTCTAGAGATCACAAAAAAACTGGACCGAAATATTAGGGATATTATTAGATCGTATGGATGACTGTTATAGCCAAATATTTTTCAGCTTCATATTTTAAATCCCTATGTATTCGCTCTGATTTATGTAAAGAGTATATAACTATACAGATGTAGTTTGAAAGCATTTTCCCCACAGTTTCATTAAATGAATACACATTTTAATTATGCACCAAGATGCTTATGAAATATTATGTATACACTACAATTCAAAAGTTTGGGGTAAATGAGTTTTTTTTTTTTTGTTTTTTTTTGCACCATAAATGCACCAAAGCTTTGATCAAAAATACTGAAAATATATTTTAAAATTGGAATAAACATTTTAAAAATGGAATAAACATTTTAAAAATTATTCTTGTGATTTTGCTTTTTTTTTTTTTTCAGGATTCTTTGAATAGAAAGTTAAACAAGAACAGCATTAAGTTAAAACGGGAATTTGTTTTGAAACATTAAATGTTTTTACTGTGACTTAATTTGAATGCATCCTTGCTGAATAAAGTATCAATTAAAAAATATTATTGACCCCAATTTTTTGAACAGGATTGTGTTTGTGCTTATGCAATATTTTTGATGAAAGCTATCCAATTTAGCAAACATTTGAGAGAAGGCACAAATAAATGATTTTTTAAAAAATCGTTTCATTTGAAACGGTTTAAACTCCACAAAAGAATCAAATTAACAATTTTAGTGCAAGTAGCTTTTTAATTTTTATTTTTTTATATATACTGATGTTGCTATATTAAATGCTCCCCTACTATTCTAGTGACTCTGGTTGGTAAACTTAGACAAATTAAAGGCACCTTTCAAATGGTTTTATTCATTGTTGCTTTGTTGTTTTGTATTGCAAGGAAAATCATAAGTGCATTAACGCTTCGATGCTTTCATTTTGGCTGGTACAGAATCAAAATTTTGGGGACTTTTATTCACGTTGTGTGGGATTGTGTAGCACAAAATTGCAGCAGAAAGTGACCTTTTCTTCCATTTTCAACAGTCAAGCTCGGGCGCAGAACGCTCACTTGGAGCAGTCGACTCCGTCCATCCCGAAGGAGTTTCAGCTGGACCTGGATGTGTTCGAGAACAACCACACATGTGCCAGCGACATCCCTGACCTTGTGCAGCACAAACTGGATGAAGTTCTGGAGCCAGTCATGATTCCTGAGCGCAAGTAAGAGTTTAGCACTATAGAGGTTTTGTTTTGAGTCTGTTAAAGGGGTCATATGATGCGATTTTTCTTGTTTTCCTTTACTTTAGTGTTATGTAGCTGTTTGTGCATGTATAAGATCTGCAGAGTTACAAAGCTCAAAGACTCCCACAAAAGGATTTATTCTATCTAAAAGAGAAAGCTGATCCAGACCGGCCTAAAACGCCTCATTCAAACACGCCCCCACATGTCTGCGTCACGATGTGGAAATATTTGCGTAATGCCGCCCAAATGTGCATGCAAAGAAAGAAGGTGTGGTTTCAGTAACCACAGTAGCGTTGAAGCAGCTTGTCAGGGAAACGCTGTGTGTTTCTATGCGAAAGCAAAAGCACTTTATTTGGCCTTCCAAAAGTAGATGCAATTAGGAATCATTGGTTAAGGTTATTTACAACAGAACAGCACAACCCAAATGTTCTAATTATTTTAATTTATTTGAAAAGGGACGATGTACAATTTTAACACATGTTTCCATTTTCATGCATTGTACCGAATTTAGCCAATGGCTAGTTTTCATCTGCAGTCCCTTGGCAGGCAATCATAATCACAAACATAAAAACAAAACAGCAAAAACATACAGTACAGTAATACTTGCACACATCGTATCAGAGCCAAAAAAGAAAAACAGGAAAAATAACCTCAGGAAAAAACCATAACCATATCAGTGTTTACAGAGTTGAATATATATATATATAATATATATAATAATTTTTTTTTTTTAAATAAGATTTTAGTTTCATTTTGAAAACATCAATAGATGTACACATCCTTATGTCTTCTGATAGTGTTCCAACAAGTAATAACTTTCACTGAGAAAGACTATAGTACAAAAACAGGGTGACGAAATGGAACACAATCACTAATGGATGATGATCTAGTAGATCTTACAGAGACTGTAGAACGAAAATTGGGGTAGTCGTGGCCTAATGGTTAGGGAGTCAGGCTTGTAACCTGAAGGTTGCTGGTTCAATTCTCGAGCCGGCAGGAATTGAAGGTGGGAATTGTGAATGAACGGCACTCTCTCCACCTTCGATACCATGACTAAGGTGCCCTTGAGCAAAGCACCGAACCCCTAATTGCTCCCCGGGCGCTGGAGCAAGGCTGCCCACTGCTCCGGGTGTGTATTCACTGTTTGTGCACTTGTTCACTACTCACTGCTGTGTGTGTGCACTTGGATGGGTTAAATGCAGAGCACCATTTCGAGTATGGGTCACCACACTTGACAATACGTCACGACTTGACTTAACTTAACTTAAAATGCACAAAATCACGAAGTGTGGAAGGGAAACCATACATAAATTTGAAAAAAGTCTAAAATTGTCAAAGCTCAGAAAATTGTATTTCTCCAAAACCCTACAATGGTGATATTGATCAAAATCTCTTTAGAAACAGGCTTTAAAAACCCTGAACAAAAAGTCTAAAGGTTTAATAACAGTTTCTCCTGCTTGACCCCAACATGTCAGACAATGACAGATGAGAAAAAATTGTAACATGCATAAGTCCTAGCTACATCAGTAGATAGACATTGTCTAACTTGTCTTTAGTTTATCAAATTATATTTTATAATCCTCACCAATTTCTTTACATGTTTTTTAAAACTAAGATTTGAGTCCAGCATTAAACCAAGATAATTAAACTCAGTGACAATTTCTATCTTCTGACCATTTATAAAAATATCTGCATTGGAAGAACGCGCCTTCATTGTAGAAAAAAAACTTCCCTTTTGTTTTTATCAGTGTTCAAGGTAAGACACGATTTCTTTAACCACTGTGTAATCCTTTCCATAGCAGCATTTAGCTTTTCCGCTGCTGTTCTCACGTGTGTAAAAATAACAGTATCGTCAGCATACATTTGCATGCTTTGCACTGCTGTGGGAGATCATTGATGTATAAACTAAATAATAAAGGGTCTAGTATTGATCCTTGGGGTATGCCCATTGTAGAGTTTAATGTATTAGCAATGTGTAAAAATTAAAGGGGTTCATTCTGTCTATTTGATAAATATGGGGATATCCATCCAAATCCCCAGATGAAAGTTGGAACTTAGATAGTTTAGAAAGAAGAACGTTGTGATTTAACGGTGTCAAAGGCTTTACGCAAGTCTAAAAATATAGCACCAACTGTTCCACCTTTGTCAAGCTTAGATTTTATTTGCTCTGTTAGGTGTAAAATAGCTGTTTCAGTGGAATGATTTACTCTAAAACCAAATTGCATACAGTGTAAACCAGCCGTAGCTGTATTAAGGTAAGATGTCAGTTGTTCAAGAACTACCTTTTCTGCAACCTTTGAGACTACTGGCAATATACTGATAGGTCTATAGTTACTAACCTCAAATTAATTCCCAGATTTAAAAATAGGAGAAACAATGGCTTGCTTCCAAGTAGGACTGCGTGATAATTTGATAACAAATTATATCGCGATAATTATCTTCATCGATAAAAGGATATGAAGAGGTCGATAAATGTTCTATATAATGTTTATGCGCCAAAAACGGAACAAAACCGCGCGCCTCATTTAAATCGCGCAACATGGACCATTTATCCACTCTGATCAAAATCGATTTGCATTCAGCGATAAACACAAATTATTTTATTTTATTTTATTTTTTAAACTAGTTTAGAGCCAAACAGGAGAAACTGTGTGCAACAAGACAGTCAGAAGGCTTTCAAGTCTACACATCGCCATCATTTACCATGGATTTACTGTAGTAACACTCACTGCACCATGGTATTGTGGCAGAAATGTGGGATATTTACATTGAATTTTATTACAGGAGTAATGGTGTAAAATTATAGTATGTATTTGTGATTTAAGCTATAGTGTGCATTATACTGAATGTTTTTAGACTACTGTTTTTCATACAGGCTACCTAAAAACCATATAGTTATATATATATATTTTTTTACCATGGTATTGAGGTGTTATATGTGTGGTTTTAACTGTGTTTATCATGATTTAAATGTATGCTACTATGGGAGACCAATGCTTAATAAAAAAAAAAAAATAGTAAAAAAAAAACTTGGTCAGAATAAATTTAACCATATAAAACTGAGGTTACTACAATTTGTACAGATGTTACTGATTTTGATAATGAACAAATTTACCTCTGCATCCTAATTCAAGCTATTATCAAATGTGAATTTCTAAGAGACAACGTTTATTATTATTATTAATAATAATAATAATAATATCAGGCAAACCAAACCTGTTTCTTGATTTGAAACAATGTCACTCATTAGAACATGCAGCACCTTAAAATAAATATCTAACTAGAAAAATTAAATTCTTAAGGAAAATTAATGGTCTGGTTTCTACAACTTTCACTTTGGAGCATAACTCTGGCTTTAAACTTAAAAAAATAAAAAATAAAGATTTGACATTTATCGTGATAATTATTGGTATCGACTAATATGAGAAATTATCGTGATAATTTTTTTTGGCCATATCGCCCAGCCCTACTTCCAAGCAGTAGGAAAAACACTGTTCAAATGATAGATTAATTAAATGAGAAATAACAAGAGCTAAAGTATCTTTGAGTTTTAAACTTGGTGTCAAACTGATGAATATCCCTACATTTAGTATTTCTTGGTGAGCTGATAACTTTAACCTGCGTTTAGTTTGTCGTGGCTAGGTTAAAACCTTGGCTATCAACATCAGTCAGTAGAATATTTCAGTTAATAAAACTTAGTAAAAAAATTATTAAAAGTAGCAGCGATGGAGTAATCATCTAAAATTAAATTTCCTTGAACTTTGATCTCGAGATCTCCTGGAGAATTTATTTCCTTCTGTAAAAGGCTGTTAACATTCTTCCAAGTCAGTTTGCTGTTTCCAGTATTGAGAGTTTAAGTATTTGCTATTGACTGTTCAAATGCAGAGTTTTGCACAGTGTTGAGTAACACATCTTGTGTGTGTGTGCGTGAGGGGAACAGGGTCACATCACAGCAGAGTGTACAGCACGTCAGCTGTCTTAACCGCGGCTTGTGTACTGCAAATACATATGAGCATCATCACGTGTCTGTCACGTGACTCTGTTCCCCTTTTGGACTTGAACTGATGGTAAAACTAACGACATTTTTTAACTGTCTTTTATATTTATTTTGAAAGCTGAAGCTCGCGATTATGGTAAGGGGCGTTGCGTTTGTGCTGTTCAGCCAATCACAATGCACTGGGTCATTTGGCCAATCAGAGCATACTGCGCTTGTTGGAAGGAGGGGCTTTGTAGAAAACGACGCATTTGAGAGAGGCAGGGCATAGAGGAGCTACAATAATGTTCAGTATTTGAAAAAAAAAAAAAAAATTTCATTTTAAAGCATGTCAACATTCTGTTACACCAAATACACAAATAATGAGCTTTTAAAAATAGCACCATATGATCCCTTTAAATGTACTGCATAATAAAATATTTTTGCCTTCTGAAATGAGTGTACCACTCTTTTTAAATGGTTTAAATGTTATTGTGTGTATGTCTTCAGGATGCGTTCGGTCTCTCCTCATTTTGACGACATTCACAACAGCACTGCCTCCACCATCAACTTTGTCATCTCTCAGGTGGCCAGTGGGGACATTAACACAAGTATCCAAGCCTTGGCACAGGTGAGTGTCCTGCTTCCACTATTTGGATTCTTACATCATGTCATAGCCAGGCTCAATGTTTCAAGCAATGTTTTTGTTTGTTTTTTTTAATAAAGAAATGAACACTTTCCAGCAATAATTTCCACTTTCAGTAAGACCTTTCCCTGTATTATTTTTTTATTTTTTTTTCTTTCTGCAGATTGATGAGGTCCTGAGGCAGGCAGACAAAGCAGAAGCCATGTCTGGACACATCGACCAGTTCCTCATCGCCACCTTCATGCAGCTGCGGCTCATTTACAACACACACATGGCCGACGATCGGCTGGACAAGAAGGATATCTTCAAACTGTACAGTTGCATCATAGGAAACATGCTTTCTGTGAGTGCTGCTTTACTTTTAGTGTGGGAAGAGAGCTTTTGTTTCAGCGTGAAGGATTCCAGGAAGCTATGGTTTAATTTCTGAACACATCTAGTATTGTATTCCCAGAAACAAACAGTTTTTGTTTGCAGAAAATCATTTATGCATTAATGCATGGAGTGTCTGCAGAGCAAACAAAAGTCATCGTTCTTTGGCGTGCTGAGTCACTGTGTGTCTGTTTCCAGCTGTTCTCGATGGAGAGTCTGGCACGGGAGGCCTCCATGGGCGTCCTGAAGGACCTGATGCATGGTCTGATCACGCTGATGTTGGACTCCAGAGTGGAGGACATCGAGGACGGACAGCAGCTCATTCGCTCCGTCAACCTGCTCGTGGTTCGAGTGCTAGAGAAATCGGACCAGACCAACATCCTGAGGTTAGCAGTGTGACTCCACTGGGCTACAAGTCCTCTACAGGAAACTTTTTGTGTACTGTTCTGTGTACATTTGGTTGATGCTGCAGATTGACTGTAATCGATGGTTGTAGGTTAAAGGTTATTGTTTTCTTTCCAGTGCTTTGCTGGTGCTGCTGCAGGACAGTCTTATCAGCACTGCCGGCTCCCCCATGTTCTCCGAACTTGTCATGAAGGTACGACTGGTGCACTTTGTGGGCGTATGTGCATGTCGAAATTTGAACTACGTCATATTGCAAGCAGAACTCTTGACTCTTGTTTTAATTAGCCTGTAGGATTTAAGTTTCTTTCCACAATTCAATGAAATTGAAAAATTAATTGAATAATTGTGAAAATTATTTACTTGACTGTTATGCATTACACACCCAGAAGTCATGTCAGTTAAGTGGGAAATATTTTGGTGGTGCTTGTTTTTGGTATTTTTGAATTTGAATCATCAAAAGAAATTGAATGCACTTAATTCCACCCACACACCCGGAAAGGTCATTTTAAAGGTAGAGAAGATCATTTAACATGAACACGGTTTATTTTGAACAGCATGCACTGATGAATCATGGACAATAATGCGTTCACGTAATGTCAGTTATGTTAATTTCATTATTTTCTGAGTGGTAAACACCATTAACATTGTTGTTGAACTCATAATTGCAACTTGGAAACACTGAACTTTATGAATCCTCCCAGTAGACTGTTGTGACGTAAAAAACAAAATGGCAGTGGCCTGAATAGTTAAACATTTCACATACCATTTTATTAGCCTATTGTCGTGTGTTTTCAAACATTGTGTGGAAGAATATCTCCATTTTTCTCCCCCCTTTAAGGGCAATGCTAATCAGTTGTGTCAAAGTCAGTTTTATTGTAGAGTCAAAATCATTTAAAAACTTAATTTTCAATAATTAAAATATAGCTGTTAGAGGAGAAAAACATTTTTAATTTTTTTGAAGTATTAAAATTACAAAACTGAAAGCTAAGAAACTAGATGACAAGCACATCATTTCAAATGTAAAGTGAAAAAATGAAACGAATAAAAAAAAAAAAATGTTTAAAAATGAAATGTCATTAGTATATACATTAGGGGTAGGCGATATGACATCTTATCACGAATTAGTAGGGGTGTGACGAGACGCTTATCCCACGAGACTGGGTTCACGAGAACGAGAAGATTTTTAGCCTTTTTTTTTTTTTTTTTTTTTTTTCTAAAGAAATCCTCAATGACGAAAAATATGCAAAAAAAAATGTAGGTGCATTTTGAAATGAACTTGTACATTATGAAATTAAACTTCTATTTTAATGAATTATATGCAGCAATAAACATATAAACTAGAGCTGCACGATTCTGGATAAATTGAGAATGGTTTTTTTTTTTATAAATTGGAGATCACGATTCTCTCATGATTAGAAAACTAAACAAAAAAAAAAAAAGTAATTTACTAGTGGTTCTGACAATGTTCATTGCTAAAGTCTTTTTAAAAAATATTCATTTGAACAAAATAAAAAATAAATTCAATGAATTGAGACCGATTGGGAGACTGACTCACTAAGACTTAATTCACAATTGGAATCTCCTGAATGAATGATTCAATGACCAATCCTTTTTTTTTAAACGGGCAGTTGTCGCCACCTCCTGGCGGAAGAGGATAAGCGTTACAATACATGCAAGTGTTAAGATACTTTCGTTTTGATCTGTACTGTAGACAATAAGTGTTTGTACCCAAACTATGAACTTTTATCCTTTGTTATTTAAAGGTGTTGTATGTAGGATTTTGAATCTTCTAAAGCATAAAAATACCATATGTTTGCAGATATTTAAGAAACAGGCTAAGTTAACATACTTGTTTATCTGAAAAACAATGCTACAGTCAGTTATTCTCCTGTAAAAATGTGCATTCTGGCCCAGAATGTCTGTGTTTATGGTTTGTGAGACCCGCCCACTGTCAGTTTACCCAATTGTATTTCGGCACCGCGGGTTGCCAGATGGTGGAAAACACAGCGTTTTTAATTTCATTCATCGGCATGTGCGCTCGTTTCTGTTGGTGTCGTTAATCTGGCAACCTGCGTGTGCGTCAAGTCTGAGTAGGAAGGGGCCTGGTGAAAAAAACAGTGTCCAATATTTTGAATTTGGACTGCAATACCTAGTTCAACGGCTAGGTGTCAATCCTACATACAGCACCTTTAAATGTCTGTAACAGAAATAATGATGTGTGGTTAAAGACTTTGTGTTGCTCTTTCTGGATCAACAGCATGAATGATTCATTAACATGGGCGCAGCTACAAAACATGCTTCTCACGCTCCACTGACACTTGCGATGTGATAGTCGTAATAGATGGCTGAATTGTTGTCATTCTGGAATAAGATCATCTGGGTGTTTGAATCGAGATCGCAATCTTTAAATGATTAATCGTGCAGCTCTGATGTAAACACTGCAAAATGTTTTGCGAGGATAGCGTCACCTTCTCGTGAGATCTTGTCACATCCCTACGAATTAGTCATTTTATTTCACAGTAATGAGATGCATCACAATATAGGTTTTTTTTTTTTTTTTTTTTTTTTTTTGCTTTAAGGTGTTTTGATTATCAATTTTTAATACCATGGAAATTACGTAATTCTTGTCACCAGTGTCGATATCAAACTAATACTAATTCTAAATAAACTCACTGAAAAAACAAGCTCATTGAAGACAAGTAAACAGTCAGCAATTAAAAAGAATAAGAAACTAATTACAAGCAATATGACAAAACTACAGTAGAACAAATAATTGTTGCATACATTGTCTAATCAAATGAATAAAAACACTTCATGTTCTTTACTTGAAGTAATTATTTAAGTTAAAAATTGAATTGAGTCATGCACGTTGAAAGATTTTCTCTTTTGTTGTTTGATAAGCATGAATGACAGACAGCAAGAATATTAGACTGCTGTCACTTTGAGCTGCCCGGATCCAACATACTGTTACGCATGTCACCGTTATTTATATATAGCGCTTTTTACTATGCAGATTGTCAAATCAGCTTTACAGTATTAAAAAAGGGAAATGGTGTGCCATTCTCCTCTGGCCAGACAAGACCAGCAGTTTAATTCTAGGCTGCAACAAAGTCGGATTGTGCAGAGGACTCGTGTGTTTTTCTTTTTCAGCTGTTGGCTTTCACTTAAGACCTAAATTACTGTGTTTGAGGATACTTGAAAAGATGGGCATTTTGACAAATACAAGTGTCTATTTAACAGCTTATAACAGGCCTATAAAGCGGCAGAAATAACTCCGTTAAATACTCTCGCTCCCTGAGCACATAATAGCAAAATGAGTTTTCACTGCTGAATGAGTTTCAACAGCTTAAAATCACTTGTTTTTAAGCGATGCTTAAAAGCACATGCAAACGATAAGTTTGTGACCGCGTAGCACAGCAACATCATTTAAGCGTGTATCTGCAATAGAGACGATAGTCCAAAATCTTTACCGGTTAACACATTCCTACCAATATAATTCCCGTCCCTAATATACATAATTCTAAAATACTAAATGCTTAATTTAAAAACTGCTCCTAATCCTCTTCCAACATAACATACATGCAGCATGAATCAGGCACTTTTTATTGAAGTATGACTTTTTTTGTTGTTGTTGTTGTTTTTATCTTTATCCTCTTTAACACCTGTCTCTGTCCCATGCAGTGTCTATGGAGAATGATCCGTTTCCTGCCACAGACCATCAATAGTATTAATCTGGACCGCATCCTGCTGGATGTGCACAACTTCATGAAGGTTTTCCCTAAAGAGAAGCTCAAACAGCTGAAGAGTGACGTTCCCCACCGGACGCTGAAGACGCTGCTTCATACGCTCTGCAGGCTCACCGGTGCCAAGGTACACATTTGAGACCTTAATAGATCCTAAAAGTTAATCATGAAACTTGCTTTATGAAAAATCTGTGAATGTCCCTCATAGATATTAGATCACATGTCCATGATTGAGAACCGCAACGAGTCGGAACTGGAGGCGCATCTGAGGCGGGTGGTCAAGCATTCAGCAAACCTCTCCGGACTCAAGACTGACAAGAGCACAGAGAAGGGCGCCCTCAGATCGGTATGTCCTGCTGGGTCTCAACTGAAACCTTCATCTTGATGATGCTTGGAAAAAAATTGTAGTGGTTGATCTGGTTTATTCAACTGGGTTTTAATTTGTATAGGATGACAAAATGATCAAGGCCAAAGTGAGCGACATCCTGTCTGAGATCTTCAAAAAGATTGGCTCCAAGGAGAATACAAAAGAGGTGAGAATACTAAAGAGGTAACAATTTGTGAAGACTTCTGATTTTTGCAAAATTACCATATTTATTTGCAGTTCTCGGTTCAGTACTTCCATTCAAAGTGTGTTGTTTCTCAGGGTCTGACGGAGCTGTATGAATACAAGCAGAAGTACTCTGACGCAGACCTCGAGCCCTTCTTGAGGAACACGTCCCAGTTTTTCCAGAGTTATGTGGAGCGAGGACTTCGCATGATTGAGTCAGAGCGTGAAGGAAAAGGCCGAATTCAGACCTCCACAGGTGAGTTGCACCATCTTTCATGAAACATCTTTTTGTTTTGTTGTCTTGATTTTTGTTCTTGCATAGTAAGGTTTCTGTTGTGTTTCAGTAATCCCTCAGCATAGCACAGAGTCATATTTGCCGAGCTCCAGCACCGTGCCCATCAGCAGTAACGGAGAAGATATGAACGCCGCCGCCTACTACGAGAGACTGAAGATTTTACGGCAACGGCGCGGCCTTGAGAACTCAACGGTTTGTCTCTTAAAACTTCAGTCGAGACATTGACTACAGTCATTGAATCACTTAATGTTCATATTGTTACAAAGTCCTGGATCATGAAGCTGTTACATGAAAATAAGCTGATTTATGTGAATTCAACACAATGTTTGACGCTTATCAAATCTTTTTTTTTTTTTTTATCGGTAATTTACCTAATACCTTTTAATAATAATTTTAGGATTTTAATAAGTGTTTCAATAACTAATTTAACAACTGTAAATCAATTTTTTTATATATAAATTATTGATATTTGATGTATTCATTTTTAAATATTTTAGAATTTATAGGTATAATAACATTAGTTTTAATAACTAACAGTAAATGAAGTTTTTTTTTTTTTTTAATTTTTTTTTTTTAATTGATATTTTATACATTAACAACTAAATTTTTGGATTTACATTTTGTTTAACATTTTATTAATATAAGAAAAGTTAAAGTATTATTGTTAATAGATCGGAAATCAGCAAAGCTGTTTTTATTTACTTTAAATGTTATTGATTTATAAATATTCAGTTAATTATTTAAAATAAATCCTAAAATTTACTTAAGTATTGTTGTAATACATCAAAGAATCAATAGTAAATATTCTGTATTTATGATCAATATTAGGCCCTGTTTACACTAGTGTTTTAGTTTTAAACGCAGTTTTAAAATGAAAACGATCCTAGTCTACACTGGCTTTTTCACTGCGTTTCATCTCAGTCTACACTACACAACCGAAAACGCACGTCACATGACCATTCATGCAGGTACAGCCATAGACATGTATAGGTTGATTCTAGGGATGCACCGGTAGGATGCATTTTTTTTTTATTTATTTATTTTTATTTTTTGGCTGATACCGATATTGGTCATTTGCATAAAGCAGGGCTTAACTTTTTCCATTGGTTCACTCCGAGCAGAACTGGTATTTAAAAGTTTCTGTTCCTGTTCCTCTGTATTATTGCCGTTCCAAAACCAGTTTGAGTAGAAAAAATACCGGTTAATAACTTCTTTTTTTTTTTTTTTTTTACCTTTTTCTTTGCCAATAATAATAAAGTACAGGGTTTTCTTTACTCAAAAAAAAAAAAAAACACGAGTCTTTGTGTGCAGCATGGATTAAAAAAAAAAAACGCTACTCCTATAAGTGTTTTGAGAGGAAAATACAGCCTAAATTTGTAGTCTGTACGTCACATTTTATTATTTCATTCGGAAATAATGTAGGCTAAAATACCAGTAAATAAAGCAAAATATCTACAAACATTACCAACACAATTATATGAGGAGCCGTATAGGGCTTAAATCACGAAAACATGCATGAGACACTTGCATACACACATGAAACAGTCACGCTTGTACTACTAAGTGCTCAAATATATTTGAAATGCATGCGCACACATGCACATGAGACGCAAACAAACACTCAAACTCTCTGCGCACATACATGGCCTATATGAGACTCGAACGAACAAACACACACACACTCACATATACACGAGATGCACTCACAAACTCTCCGTGCACATACACGGAAGGCAACAGACATGCAACTGATTGTCTCCATGCAGTTAATTTAATAAACCATTGGTATCGGCCCTTTTCATGCTATTTCCGATATGTCAATAACTTTAAAATAATCAAAAATCAGCCAATACATATCAGTGGCCGATTAGGGGTGTGTGAGATATATTGTCTGCAATTTAATATTGTAATTGTTGTTTTAACGATGTGCGATTTTTGACATTATCGAGTGTTTTGCAAAAGCCATTCAAAACACCCCTTCAGAGTGCACGCGTACATTACTTGAAGTGTAGACTAGTGTGTGTGCGCATTTATAGTGCGTTCTATCACTGCATGATTCAGTCTAATAAAATGCATTTAGAGTGATCACAAATTCAAGACATGGGGCAGAAAATGTCTATATTTATACAACTTCATATAGTTAATCAATTTCACACAAAGAGTGCGGTTTTTCTCCAAAAATTACCATGATTACAAGTGTGATATTGATTTTTTTTTTTTTTTTTTTTTATAAATAAACTCCTGTCCTGCATTAAGTTCCTGTCCTGCATTAAACTGTGTGTAAATGCATCTAAATGCCACTTCAGATGCAGCTTCTGTCTTGATTTCATTTGCTTGGTAACGGCCCAAACGTCTTATTCTAATTCACTGAGTAAATGTAAGAATGTGACTCAAAAGATAATGGACACTTAAATGCCCATAAAATGTAAAAATCAGTTTAAACGATTAATTTCTATCAGTGTGAACTGACCACCACACAGAATATGAAGAATATCAAAAACTTTAGGAGTCAGCTGTCCACGGCAGTCCTTAAGATACCAGTACAATAACACTCAGCAAAATATTGTCTGATTATAGTTATCGATTAAAATATCCAGATTTATTTATTTTTGTCAATATTGCACACCCCTACGGCCGATAGATCAGTGCATCCCTAGTAGATTCCCTATTATTTAGATGGCGGATGTGTCTACAGAGAGCAGTCGAATGGGGAATCTATCATACATATTTATGGGTACAACGAGCATGCTGTTATGGTTTACACGGTCGCCAAGGAAACGCAGAGTGAATGTGGGCAGCCATGCCATAATTTTCAAAAATCTCAGTTTTCGAGGGTTGAAAACACCGGAGTATTGTAAATGACAGGCGCCACTGTAGCGCAAATTTGCCTGTGTGTTTTAAAACGAAAATGCACTAGTGTAAATGTAGCCTTAGTCTGTTAAACTATTATGATTATCATCAATAACAATTACAGTGAATTTGAGTGTTAGTAATGAGTGATTTGATGTATTAATACTTCAACTTTAGGATTTTAGTGGTAGTTTTAACTATTTATCTAAAAATTATACTTGGTTGTTAAAAGTATTAACATCAATTATCAAAGAAGTAATAAAAACAAACAAGATTTAGGAATTTTATTTACAGTGTATATATAATGGAGTTGTAAATATTTGCATCTTCTCGTGCAGCCGGAGGAAGAGCGCCCTCCACTCAGCTCCCTGAGACCATCGGTGGCCTCCTCCACAGATATGCTCCACAGCAAACTGTCCCAGCTGAAGGAGTCCCGCGAGCACTTCCAGCAGGAGCAGTCACACTCCCACAGCCCCACCCGCTCCTCCTCCCCCGCCTCCAACCTCGACGACCTCAAAAAGAGGCTGGAGAGGATAAAGAGCAACCGCCAGTAGATCAGCGCCTCGCCTTCATTCTGCGCTAACGCACTAGATAGTCAGCCGACTTCCCCAAACTCCACCATCCCAACGTTTTTCAGGATAAACGCGTGCATAGATTACGATTATGCGAAATAGGATGAAAAAATAAATAACTCGGTCTGTCTACATTGTATAATATGAAGTAAACATTTTCTGTATGTTAGTATTGTGCACAGTTGTTTTTGTACATACAGTGGCTAACCACACCAGGCTTTTATGTGTCATTTAGGGTTTTCCGTGTACAGTTTTCCTGTGCAGAATGCTGTAATATGTGTAACTGACGCTTTTTTTTTTAATAAGACATTTTAGAGAAATCTAAATTAATGTCGCTTTCACTTGGTCTCAACTTCTATCTGTTCAACACCGTTTGCCATTTTTGCTGTTTTCTTTCTGCCTTTACTTTCTCTCTATTCCAAGCATCTCTGAAGCTCTCATAACTTTTGAAGAATTGATTCCTTTCTTTTAAGGAGCATGGCATGAAGTACTGGATCTTTCTTTTTATGTAAATAAAGTTTGCATTACTAAAGGCTGTTAATTCAATTTTTCTTTTAATATTCCCAACATTTTTCACTCTGTAGTGAGATGTTGGTTATTGATGCATTGTTTTGTATTATCCAACTGGGATTAGTGTTGAAGTGTTGCTATTAAGTTAAATGTATAATCTATAGTGAAAATGGCAATAAAGGTTTTTTTTTTATATATATATAATTTAACAAACTATACATTGATGCTCTTCTGAATTTTTACTTCAAGGGGCTGAGTGTGTCAGTCTGTGCATTGCACAATACGATTACATTATAGATGTATGTAAATCCGTATTGTAATAGTACTGTATTGTACAGTTCTACAAAAATGTGGGGTTTGTGAGGTTTTTCTTAAACTGCAAACACGCATTTAAAAAAGGAACCGTAAAAGTCACATTTTTACAAAAAAAAATCCAATGCTGTTATTTTTTAACTTTATATTCAAAGAAGGGTTATAGTTAACTAAAAATCATTAGAGACATTTCTTATTTTAGTTTGTTGAAATACTAAAATAAGATATTAAAAACAAAAATATTAATAAAAATGAAACATTAAGATTTTAAATAAAAAAACTTCACAATATTAAGTTTTTTGTTATATATATATTTTTTATTTTATTTTTTTTTTTCTTTCTTGCCGTTATTAGCCTTTATTGGGATAGGACAGTTAACTGACAAAGTGAAGTGGGAGAGAGAGAGGGGGGGTGAGATTGGGAAAGGTCCATGAGCTGGGATTTGAACTTGGGACGCCCGAAGTGCAACGGCACTATATGTGGCCATCGGCACACAATATTACTGTTTTTACTGTATCTTTGATCAAATAAATGCAGCTATGGTGAGCATAATTCTTTCAAAATAAAATATAACTAAAAAAATCTTACAGAGCCCAAACTTAAGAAAAGTAGTGTATACTTGTGGCATAGTAACTTCTTCACATAGTTTATCAGATATTGTCTGTTTCTTGACCTTTATCAGAACAAAAAGAAAATACCGTCCCAAATGATGAAATCATTTGACGAGAAACTTTATTGAGGTCATATGTGATGGTCTGGGATAGGTGGAGTCATATTAGGGTGCACTTGTTACAATAAGTGACTGGCCAACCTTGGATGTCTTTTTAGTTTCTCCTCCAGTGTCAGATACTTCTGAGGCGCTCTTTCCTTGTGTCTACAAAAACAATATACAGATTTACTCATGTAGTTCTAAACCAAAATGTACCAACACTGTTGTTTACAAGGCAAAGATCTGCCCATACACATCCAAAGCTTGGCTTTGTACCGTCTTGAAAAACTTGATACTACAAAAAGGTCATGTTGTCATAACTGTATTATTCAGCAAATGAATTAAGGTGCGTACCGATTGAGTCTCATTTTGAGAACGTGGATCCTGAACATGGCGTCAGAGCAGTAGGCGAGGTAATCATCCTCGTCCTCATTGGACATAGTGAGATAGTTCTTCTGGTACCACAGCTGCTTCTTCTGCAACTCCTCTGTCTCCTGAACAAACAAGTTCACCAGTTCACTAGAAGCTTTTTCTGGCCCTCTTATCCAGGTCAAGTGACAAACCAAATTTGTCCCTTGACACCAAACGGAAACCTATTGTATTTCTGTTACTTTAAGGGGCGGGTTTATCTTTTCAACATGGAGTCAAACATTCAAATTCATCCAATCAGATTGTAACTGCTGATGTTCTGCTAGCTAGTTTTTGTTTTATGTTTGTATGCAATTATGAATTTATGTACACAGAAGGTGCTAAATCTTCTTGAATGATCTAACGTGCCTTTTCGATTCTGCTCTGGATGAGGCTGGCTTTGTTAAAGAGCTGCTGTTTAAACTCATTCAGACAGTCTATCTTCAGCTGAAGTGCATCCTGGCGTGTGAGGGTTTCTGGGAGTCCCAGTCGGACCTGGGATGGAGCCAGTAGGTCCAGCTCTTTCTCTTTCTGCCGCAGCTTCTTTTCCTTAGCCATACGTTCCTGAGGAACAAAAGGAACCAGAGGTAGGTAGGAGTTTGGATCGGTGTGATGAAAGTGGCTGACTGATTAAAGCCTCGATTCACCTTTTCTTCCATGTGCAGACGGGCCGTTTCGTTCCTCGTAGGGTTGTAGATAGAGATCAGCAGGTCAGTATTACTGTCCTCCTTTTCTCTGGAAGAAAGGATGGACCTAACCTGAAACAAACATGTTAACGTCAACGCGATTGGCTAGATGAAGATGTTTTTAGAATGCTGCTTGTGAACTGCATTACCTCTTTTTCTGAATCTCTGATACAAAGTTCAACATTCTCTTCTTCTCTCATCAATTCCACAAGCATTTCATATAACTGCAAGTTCTTGTAGGGTTTCGTAGAAGGATCCACCTGAACACGTAAAATATAACAAGATGTGAACGCAAACAAAATATAGACCCTAAAACCATTTTAATTTAATTTTTCTATCTGCAGCAAAAAATATCTCACAAGAAACCGGAACAATTTTACAAAGTTGAACATTTGTAAGAATTTTCCACTCAGCAGGTTGTACAAAAACGTACAAATGAGATTGTACGAATTCGCCAGTTACGAATTGTCATCATGAGACTGTTAGACACATCACCCAATCATCTACTCTTTTTTTATTTTTATTATTATTTATTGGACAGAATTTTCATTTCTGAGTCAATGATTTTTAACGAACTTTATAAAGAAAGTTAACGATTTCTTTAAGTTGTAAGTTCACACTAATTCATACAATGATCATATGATTTCTAATTAACTACACCCCTAAACATAACCCTCAGTGTGGGATTAGCAGGTCATAAATGTACAAATGTACGACTGAGATTATACAAATAAGATCGTAAAAAGGAGATTTGATACAAATCTCGCACACCAGTTTGTCAAAGTGTAATGTGACTACTGGACACCTATTTATTTAGGCAGAATTTTCATTTCTGAGTCAACAATTTCTTTAAAATCCAGATATTTGAAACCAGATTTGGTCCAATGAGATTTTACTGTGGGTGGGGTTATACATTGTGACATGACAGAAACAGAAATGTCCTTGCTGTTCTGTTTTCAATTATTTACTTTACTTTATTCTCGTAAAATATTACTTTAATTTTGTCTTGCTCTGATTTTATTCTTGAAACTTTGATACTATTATCATAAAAAGGCCCGTTGAGATTTTCTTGAGAATTTTTTTCTTGGAATGTTTTGCAGTTCTTTACGAAATCTTTGTTTTATCATTTTAACGTGCCAATAACTTATGGAGTCAACCAAAAAAATTTTGAAGTGACATCAGACCTGAAAGCCAGACACCATCTGTGGAGTAAAAGCTTGTGCTTTCTGTGAGTCTGCCGCTTCTTTGGGTTTGATGAAGTTGAGCCAAGCTGGGATGATCCTGTCTTCCTCGAGATGAAAGGTTACCTGGATCCATCTATCCGACACCATAAAGATCCGTTCAGCCACATCTTTACTTGCCGGCTTAGAATGATCTCTGTGAAACTGCTCCTCCACCCTCTGTTGGAGACCCCAAACAAAATTTCACTGACCCATTTTCCCCATCTTTTGGCTGTTTTTTGTTAGCAAGGCCACTAGTGTATTGTTGGTTAATGTTATACCTGTAAGATAATATTGGGATAAACTGCTTAAAGGTCGAAGCTGTTTGTTGAGAGAGCATTACCTGTAGAGGCCGTTGTTCTAGAGCCTCTCCAGCCCGAATCACTTTGACTTGATTTCCATAAACAACATGTCGATAAAAAAGGAAGTCGGTACGATCTTCAAAGGTTTCTGTCATTTCGAAAGGCTTCTCGATTCTTCTGGCTAGACCATCTGTGCGAATATGACTATAAAAGTCCATCTGACGCTCCGTCTCAGGAACTAAAGTGACGTACCTGTGGTCTAAACAAAATTCAGGCCTTTTGTTATTTGTTATTATTGAAGTTAATGAGTCATCGGTGAAGTAATGAGTCACATTTACTGACATCAGGATTATATTAAACATATGTGTTAGATTACATTTGAGAGCGTCACTTCTTCCAGGCCTGAAATGCTCAGTTGTCACATTGCTGTCTGTGTGTAGTTCTCTGTCGTCGAGATGATCACTTCGATGTTTGAACCATTCTGTAATAGTGCTGGCTTGTGTGCCTAAGAAAGTGACAAAGTGAGAATTTGTACTCGATGCCAACACACAGGCTAAAAGCTAAATTAATGTGTTTTTTTAAATAAATAAACAATATTTATTCAGAATGTCTATACCATTTTAATTTGATATGTATATTATTTATTTAAGAAAGTAACATTTATATGTATATATTTTTGAAAGTGATAAAGTGAGAGTTTGTACTTGTAAACAGGTTAAAGGCTAAATGAACATGCTTTTAAATAAATATAATTTTAAATATTTCATAATCATTAAGTATTATTATTAAATACAACCATATAATTAGATATATAAATTATTATTATTCATTTAAAGGCATTATTTAAATAATGATTATTTAAATTTGGGTGAACTATACATTTAACATGCTTTTAAATAAATATCACTTTAAATGGATTTGTTCATATAAATTTATGTATTTATATAGATCATCATCATATATTCATTTTCATAATTATCATTATTTATTTTATTTTAAGGCGTTATTTACATGATGCCAGAATTGAAAATTTTGAGAACTAAAGCTATAAGCATGCTTTTAAATATAGACATATATGTATGTGTGTGTGTGTGTGTGTGTATATATATATATATATATATATTTATACATACATTTTTTTGTTGATATAAATGTACATGATCAACATGGTGACAATGTATGTTGGAACTGAAAAGAGAAACATATGCAAAGATCTTACAATCGAGGTCTTTATAAGTGGTGAGTTTGGTCACCAGACCATCTTTCAGAAGATAAGGGGCAAACTTCTCCAGCTTGGCTTTCCTGAACTGAATAACCTTCATACCCCCTGGATAACGCATTTCCATATCTATTAGGATTTAAAAAAAAAAAAAAAACATGTATGATTAATTAACCTCAAGAGCTAGTAGATAATGGATGAAAGGCTATATGTGAGAGTGAGGTCTTGACCTGACGGTGAAATGTATATTTTAGTCACCCAAGATGGAGGCATCTCAAACACTTTTAGCTCATCCATTTCCTCCTTCAGAAACAAAATAGGTAGTTAAATCTAAGGTAATAGATACTGAGCATAAATATAGATATAAATATCAGGTTCAGTGTGGATTGGGCCCTTCAACAATTAAATCAATAATCTCATTAAAACTACATGGAAAATTAGAAACATTCTGTACTTCCTCCTCGTCTTCTGGCTCTTCAAGTGTCTTTGGGTCTGAAATGATTGACAGCGATTGGCCACATAGCACATACTCCCACTTTGACAGATCGCCCAGGTCAAAGGTCATCTCCTGCAGACACACAAAGACCCGGTGAACTTTCCAATGCTCATCATCTACACTGAAAATATTCAAACACATTCGCATTAAGATATACTGACATTACACCCGAAAGTGCAGTCTTGCTTGTTGACCCAGTAGTTTTGATGGTTCCAGACGCTCTCTATGCCCAGGAAGTTCTCATTGGTGGTGGAGTAGCTCTTGCCTGTCAGAGGGTCAATGAAGAAGTTCTCCGGTACCTCCCGGTTCCCTGAGAGCACCAGAACCCAACAGTGAACTCTCAAGCCCCGAAGAGGGTCGGGTGGTGGATGTTCTCGCTCCTGTTTAAGAGGAACCGGTGAAAATGCAAGTAAAAAATCAAACGGAAATTCATTGAAACATTCTTTGTCCAACCTTCTGAAGTCTCTCTGCATCCAGTTGTTTCTTCAGTTCGGCTGCTTCAGCTTCTGCTTGCTGTTTCTCCTCTTGACGCCTTTCAAAGTTGCTGTGCAAGTCGCGTGGGGGTTTTACAGAGTATTTCTTTATTGGCTTCTTCGGTTCCTCTGTTTTATCCTGAGCAGGTCATGCAAAAATCATAACATGAATAATGAATCCAGTTTAGACTGATTTGAACCACTCAAGGAAATTTGTGTTAAAGCTGTGTTCTTCAACAGATGCTACACAACCTCTAGGGTATTTGTGAAAATGCTTCAGGGAGAATGCCAATTATAAAATGATCTCAAACTAAATTTTGCGTAAATATATAAAATATGTGAAAAGTTCAGCTACACATTTCATTGTCCCACCCACATTATAATAAATAAAATAATGTACAAATATGTGACTCACATCATCATTTTACATCAATAATGTTTATGTATTATTACAAAACTAACTACAAATAAAGACTATTAACTAACTACTATAAATACAATTATTATAATTTATAAATTAACATTTTTCTAATTAATTTATATAATTTATAATTATTATAATCTTGTAATTTAGCATGAAAGTACATTAATATGATACAATTTGCATGTCATAGGCCAACTTAATACATGTATTTAATTTACACTTATTATAGATTTGCAATTTAAGCTCCATAAAGTATAGACAAGTATTATTATTATAATAGTATTTACATGTTATAGGTCAGGCTTAAAAGACAAATATTAATCTATTTATTACTTACTTACTAAACTAACTACATAAATTATAGTCATTTCTAAATTATTAAATAGTTTATAGTAATTATAGCTTTGCCAGTTAAGCATCATAAAGCAAGTCAAAAATATTAATGATACTATTTGTATGTTCTAGGTCAGGCTTAAAATGCAACTGTCAATTATATTTAATTTCCTACTCTATTTATACACCATAGGATTCATGTCATGAAAACCACTGAAGACCCTTGTTAATTTGTATAAATTGACATACCATAAAAGAACATGTTTAACTTATTTAACAAGCAATGTGAAATATTTTATTATTTTACCTCTATAATTTAAATCAAATGTGCGTAAGTTGTGCTTACTTGTATTTGAGGCTGCAGTAGCGGACACTCTTGTCGTGACTGATCAAGAAGACACATCTCTTTTGTAGCGTAGCCACTGACGCAGTAAGCGTTGTATCCTGCGCCCAACAACAGGCTACACAGCACAATGGAGAAATCAAAACACGTTCCTCTCTGAGTCTGCAGAACCCAGGTGGGAGATGACAGCTGCTTGGGCTAGAAAGAACAGAAATGAAATAAAAGTGAAAATGTTTTTGAGTCCAAGATGCAAAAACAACCATCATGAGTCAAGTCGGATTCTCACAAGTTCAAACGGTGGATCCAGAAGCTCCAACGAGAGATAATCAGCCACAAAACTGGCGCATCCCTCCCAGTCGTACAGCTCAGGATACAGCAGCAAGGTGCTTCGCAAAGTGGTGCTTACAAATTTCTGTTGATATGCATTGGAATAACAAATGGAATGGAAAAAAATGGATTATTCAGGACATTTGTGGTAATGTTGCCGTGTCTGGAAAGAGTATTTGCTGTATGCACCTGAACACCGCACTCATTCACAGGGCACAGGAGAAGAGCTTTGTGATCCGGGTACAAAAGCGCATACTGCTGATGGAAGTTTTCTGCCATCGCTAGCATGAGCTTCTCCTGGGAGGTGTTCTCCTTGTATGAGGATGGACATTTGGAAAGGTTCACTTGAGGTCTTGGCTTTACACTGAAGAAATAAAGAATAAAGACCAACAAACAGAAAGAAGATGAATTGTTTCTTTTTTTTAATTTAATCTGTTGTATGTGTAGTCTGTTTTGCGACCCATGTTTTAATGTTTAAAGAACATTTTAACTGTTAAAATGATTTGCATTACCTGTATATATTCAAATAATACTTTAAATATTAAATAATTTGCATTGCAACATTATTTGATATAATGTGATTTTTGTAATATGTTTATGGAAAAGTCTCATTATAACTATTATAATATGATAAAACTATAAAATATTTATACGTGATATTCAAACATTACATTAAATATTAAATAATGAATGAGTTTAGGAGCATTAGGATTTGCATTGCTGTTATTTTCGTGATATTTGTAATTCGTAACTTCTCATGAAAATGTCCCATTATCATAATGCAATAAAAATATATTATATTGCATCATGATTTTAAATAATAATAGTAATTGTAAAGAAGTGCAGACAGGGTGACTCACATTGCTGTTTGCTGCATAATAAAAACTAAAAAAATAAGAATGAGATTGAATATTTATTTATTTATTTGATGCAAAACTAAATTTCTTATTCCCCCCCCCCCCCCCCTTTAATTTCTGAAATATGACCTGGGTCAGTGCTATCTTAGTATCACTGAGATAATACTATAGATTTTATTACTATTTTGAATTAGTTTTATTTTTTTAATATTATAATTGTTTTATTTTAATTTATTAAAAGGTATGTTGTGTTGCTGTGTAATTTTGTTGTGTTTTTGTCATTTTTATTAGCATCTATGTAGTTTTTATTCATTTTTATTTTTTTATTTCAGTTTCAGTTTACTTATTACTTCATTGAAAATAGCTGAAATAAAAAAAAGTTTAAGATTTTTATATTTTACTTTATTTCAGTTAAGGGATTTTTTTTATGATCTTAGTTTTAGTAAACTATAACCCTTACCTGGATGTGTTATTGACAGGCTAGAGTTACAATATAGCACACTATATAATGAGGCCATGGTGGGTTTTGAGTACCCCCATCTCCATGCACTAATGTACCCTATAGTTTTGTTAAAGTAAAGAGTTTAAGATGTTTGTCGACCTTAGTCTGCTACCCTACAAGTGCATGACCTGATATACCACCCATGTTTGTGGATAATGATTAAGACCACTGTAAACATCCAACGTGTGTGCACGTGAGAGGAAGTCCTATGGAGAAACGCTGAACATTGCTTTAATGTGCGCGTTCATGAACACACGAGTTTACCAGAAGTTGATGAACTTTAGTAACCTCACATGTGTGTGACTGTAGGGCTTATTCGTATGTTAGACAGGCTGCTCTCCAGATCCCGCGCTCTCTCTTCATCATCTGTTATAGTAACGTCCTCTTCACAGTCCACCTCCGCCAGCACTTCCATCTAAAACAAGCCATACACATATTGAGGAAAATGTTTAAACGACATACAGCAACAAGAAGGTATCTGACAGATGGTTAAAGCGACATAACTTATATGGTTTTTAGTTTTGCGTTAAGGAAGATATCAGTGCATATGAGAACTTACAGTTTAATAAAGTGAATCTCTTCTCCGTTCGCCCTAAAAGTTAATTTCTAAATCGAAGTTTATAATAACCATTGGCAGTCAAAGCACCCTGTTACTTGTTTACGTCCCGCAATTTGGTTTCCATGGCGAGGGTTCGCTGACGTATCAATAAGGGGGTGGAGTCGACATGTTCTCGCCTTCTCTAAAATAACTCTTTTTTTTAAAATTATTATTATTATTTTTAATTGAATGAAAAATGCTATATTTAAAAATACAAGTAAGAATTATATATATGTATATGTGTGTGTGTGTGTGTGTGTGTGTGTGTGTGTGTGTGTGTGTGTGTGTGTGTGTGTGTGTGTGTGTGTGTGTGTGTGTGTGTGTGTGTGTGTGTGTGTGTGTGTGTATCTGTCAGATTACAAAACAATTTCGTTTACGTTCCCGGTGAGTTCTGAAAACTTTTTTGGGGGATGTTCTCTAAACGTTCCAATTTTTAAAAATGGTTTTAATTGTTTTTCTTGATTATATAACTTACGAACGTTAAAGAAACATTCCATTTTATAATTTTGCAAACAATATGAATGCTACTTTTGAACGTTCTGAAACAAATAGTGTCAATAAAATAAAATAAAAAGTTCCATCTACGTTTCAGGAAAAGCGTTCCATTAATAGTGTATAAATAATAAATCGTTTTATAGAACATGATGGAGGACCAAATAATTTGAACATTCTATTGATTTTACTGAAAGAACGTTTGTTCGCCAGAACGTTAGCCAAAGTTCAGAAAAGTTTTTTTTTTTTTTTTAATATAATTTAAAAGAAATAAAAATTTTTTTTACACATGTTGACATGAAATAACATTTTCAACACACTCATGATTTTTATCGTGCCTTTGATCGACCCAAGTTCGTTTCACGCATGTTTTTACACCTAAACGTATTGTCATTGAAATATATCCTGATAATGTAATCACCACACACAGTAGGAGCTCTCACTCAGTGTTTACGGTCCGGTGACCTCCCGTTCTGATACACTCACCGCCCCCTCGCGACGCCTCATTGGACGAACGCATTAATAGATACGAACTGAAGCCGCTGGAATCAGAGGCAGACAGCCAACACAGACACAAACACAATGGGACATTCGCGGTCCTTCAAATGCATTGCATTTCTTCTGATTACAATGCACCAGACCTCTGGATTCTGGTTATTTAACGTTATCTTCCCTCCGACGGCCAAACCTCGCGTCATAAATAATAGCACTCCTCCTCTTATCATAGGTAAGCAAACTTACGTTCATAGTTTGGATATTTAAGTTGAGAGTTTGTTTAATGTGTTTTCTTTATTGGTTAATTAATCTAGGAGAAAAACATATTAATATTACATAAGGCAAGCTATACAAGATAACAGATTGACCTGCCATGCACTTTTAGACCAGTTAAAATCCATATTATGTGTACAGATTGTTGCAAGGTCTACTGTTGACAACAAAATATGTATCTGGTAAAGTTAGTCTTTGAATGTAAAATTTTTGACTACTTTTTAACAGTGCCTGGAAATCTGGGTAATCGCCTTGAGGCCAAAATAGACAAGCCCACACTGGTACACTGGATGTGTTACAAGAAATCCGAGGACTGGTTCCCTCTGTGGATTGACCTAAACATGTTTATGCCTATTGGAGTTGACTGCTGGATTGATAATATAAGGTAAACTCACTTTGTAACATTATAAATTAGGCCACTTTGCTGTCACTAAAACTTTAATGCAGCCTTGTTGAATAAAAGTATTAACTTTAAAACAAAAAACTTGAGCGGGAGTGTGTGTATGTGCTTATATATCACTACTTTTATGCTTGCAATGTAGTATTACTCCATTTTTAAACTTGTTTTGTCTTATTTGCGCAAATTCACAGAGCAACCCTTTCTAGGTACCTCTGATTTATTGACTGTTGTTTCCTAATCATCCTCAGTTCTGTATTTCAGGTCATTGACCTTTTGTCTATTGTTTTTGGAGGGTTCTCTGAGACTGATGTCATAAGACAGGCCAGTGTATCATAATCAATATTTAGTACCTCTCTACTGTCCTAACTAGGTTACGTTAAACAACGTTGAATCAGGTTATCAGAAGCTCTGATATATTTGAACAAAAGCATCCCTGCTTTTGTAACCTTGAAAGAATACAATTTCTTGTTTTTTGTTGACTCAGATTTTATATGATTGTTACATTTGTTTTTTTTGTGTGTAGAATTGTGTACAACAGGACAACTCGGAAGACGTCTAATGCGCCCGGGGTGGAAATCAGGGTCCCTGGATTTGGACAGACGCACCCTATAGAGTTTCTTGACTTAAACAAACTGACAGGTGAGTATACAGTAACATCTCCATGAACTTCTTTCCTTACAACATCTGTATTTTTATTCTGATGTACATTTTTTTGTAGGTTACTTTCATACCATGGTTCAACATTTGGTCAGCATTGGATATGGGCGAAATGAGACTGTCCGTGGTGCTCCGTATGACTGGAGAATCGCTCCAAGTAAGTGAAATCACAGTGACAGGCAACAACAAATATTTCGCCATAGCGCAGAAACAAATAGTTGACTGTACTCACTACATCAGGACTACTCGACAGAGTTCAACTCCAACTCAAATCAAATATGCATGACCATGAGAATCAAGGTCTTCAGGATTACATGAAAATGACAAGCTGGAGTGTTTGATTAGGGTTGGAGCCAAACTGTGCCTGACAGTGACCCTCATGGACTGGAGCTGTATAGTCCTACTCTACATAATTAAATACATATACTCTACATATTTGTTGTGTTTTCAAATACATTTATATAATATACAGAGGCAACATGCATACATACATGCATACATACACACACACACACACACATACACATACACATACACATATACACATACACACATACACATACACACACAAAATAAAATAAAATAAAATAGTGCATGTGAATGTTTCTGTCTGGTACCATATAGATGAGCAGGAGGAGTATTTTTCACGTTTGAAGAACCTGGTGGAGGAGATGCATGATGAGTACAAGCAACCAGTCTACCTTCTGGGCCACAGCATGGGCAACAACTACATCCTGTATTTCCTCAACCAGCAGACTCAGCACTGGAAAGACCACTACATTAAGGGCTTCATCTCTCTGGGAGCACCTTGGGGTGGCGCTGTGAAGCCCCTCAGAGTCTTAGCATCAGGTACAATAAATAAAACATTATCCATTAAATACTGTCAGCTATACATTTAGCTATACAGTCAGCTAACAGTAATATTATGAAATATTGTTCAAATTTAACATAACTGTTTTCTATTTTAATATATTTTAAAATGTAATTTATTCCTGTGATGTTAGATCAGAATTTTCAGCATCATTACTCCAGTCATGATCTTTCTGAAATCATTTTAATATGCTGATTTGCTGCTTCAGAAAATCTTAATATTGTCAGTATTGAAAGCTGTTAAAAACTGTGGAAAATATATATATTTTTTTTATTTAGGATTTTCAAAAGAAGTTCAAATCCATTAGTAACAATGTTATTTTAGTATCAGTGATAGGGTTGCAAAGGGGGAGAAAGTTTCCATTTTCTGAAAGTTAAAAAAAAAAAAAAAATCCTGGAAATTTTCAAAAAAATTTCCCAAAATTTAATGAGAATTTTCTGTCTCTTTGAAACCCTGATAATTCATGTACTAATATAGTTTGTGTAAATATTCTGAAATATATTTTACTTTTATTTTTTCTGTTGTAAATTAAAATTTATTTGACATTTTAGTAATTGTGTTGTGTTTTTTTTTTTTGCCTTTTTTTAATATGTCTATATAGTTTTTATTAAGTTTTAGTTTATTTAGTTTCAATTATTTTAGTGCTTCATTTTTAAATGAAAATGAGAAATGTTGCCTTGTAGAAAAACTACTCACACACACACACACACACACACACACACACACATATATATATATATATACATATACATACATATATGTGTATATATATATATATATATATATATATATATATATATATATATATATACATATATACACACAATACGTTAGTTTTAATATAATTTTAATTTTGGGTGACCTATTTTTTTAACATGTATAAAACATTTAAGCTGAGTTTTAGTCTTTATTTTATGCCTTTTTTAGGTGAAAACGATGGCATACCCTTTGTGTCCAATATAAAAATCCGCGAAGAGCAACGGATGACCACCACAAATCCATGGATGATCCCTTCTGAAGAGGCTTGGCCCAAAGACCACACCTTCATCTCCACCCCATTTTTTAACTACACCAACCAGGACTATCAACAGTTCTTCAAAGACATCAACTTTGAGGATGGCTGGTACATGTGGGAGGACACCAAAAACCTCACCGCCGGTCTGCCCACACCTGGCGTCGAGGTGTACTGCCTCTATGGGGTGGGCCTCCCTACACCCGTCACATACGTGTACGACGAACAGTTTCCAAACGCCGACCCCATAGATATTATTTACGATGATGGAGATGACACAGTAGGCAGCCGCAGCATGAGTCTCTGTAAGCGTTGGATTGGGAAACAGGAACAGGCCGTGCATGTGACAGAGTTCAAAGGCATGGCTCATTTGGACATGGTCTTTAATCACAAGGTTCTTACAGCAATCCAGAGAATTTTGGAGGGAAAGTACCATGAGAAAACAGACGACAGCTCTGAAGAGCCCCCATCTCTTAGCCTAGGTTTTGTATGACATTATCCCAGCTGTGTTAGAAGTGTCCTGATCTCATGTACAAAAGTCATCTTTTTGTATTGGTTTATATTAATAGACATGATGTACTCATTTGTTACAGTGTATAATACAGAATTTATCAAATATATTTAATCTGTACATTAAAGATTATAGCCACCATAGCTCTTAAAGTGTGAAATGTACTAGATGTTTCTTTTTTGTATAACAAAAAGGGGGGGTTACAATGTTTTTTTCCGTTTTAATTTTTCTGGACTCCTTTTTAATGGTTAAATTAAATTTTAATCAAAAAGCATGTCTAGCTAATTAAAATCATGAAACTTGAACAATTTAACATCAATTTATTAAAAGTTTTAACAGAAATGACATGTTTAGGGCCCTGTGAAATGTTTTATTTTTTCCAACCTTATGTTTCATTTTCATTTAATTTGTTCTTACAATAGCCATATGATTTTTTTCCCCTCAGAAATTTTGTGTTGTATATTAATTAATTTTATTTTTTGGAAAATTTAATATTACAATTAAAAACATTGAAGAAATATTGTATGATTATCCCTTAAAAATAAGGTTTTTATCATTTTAGTAGTAGCCTATTACATACATTCTACTGAACAATAGTAATGTAGGCTATTTCTGCCACAATGACTTCAAGGTAAACCGAGCTTTTATTTTGAAGGGTTGCCGTGAATACCTTTACATTTCTGTGTGTATATGATATGAAGATAGTTTTACTCAAATGAAATGATCAAATGCTCATGAAGTGACTCTCAGAGCAGTTCTGGAGATGTTGTTCATGTGTTTATGTCCTCATTAGTGAGACGGCAGACGTTAATATCACCGGAAGCGTCAGTACAGTAAACAAAACCGCACGTCTGCGCCATTCATAACACAGAGACACGCAGAATTCATATTTAAATAGTCTTTTTTCGGCTTAATATTTACAAATACGAGTGGGGTATTTAGCCCCCCTAATATAATGGCAGGGGAAACACTGATATACAGGTGCATCTCAATAAATTAGAATGTCGTGGAAAAGTTCATTTATTTCAGTAATTCAACTCAAATTGTGAAACTCATGTATTAAATAAATTCAATGCACACAGACTGAAGTAGTTTAAGTCTTTGGTTCTTTTAATTGTGATGATTTTGGCTCACATTTAACAAAAACAAATTAGAATATGGTGACATGCCAATCAGCTAATCAACTCAAAACACCTGCAAAGGTTTCCTGAGCCTTCAAAATGGTCTCTCAGTTTGGTTCACTAGGCTTCACAATCATGGGGAAGACTGCTGATCTGACAGTTGACCAGAAGACAATCATTGACACCCTTCACAAGGAGGGTAAGCCACAAACATTCATTGCCAAAGAAGCTGGCTGTTCACAGAGTGCTGTATCCAAGGATGTTAACAGAAAGTTGAGTGGAAGGAAAAAGTCTAGAAGAAAAAGATGCACAACCAACCGAGAAAACCGCAGCCTTATGAGGATTGTTAAGCAAAATCGATTCAAGAATTTGGCTGAACTTCACAAGGAATGGACTGAGGCTGGGGTCAAGGCATCAAGAGCCACCACACACAGACGTGTCAAGGAATTTGGCTACAGTTGTCGTATTCCTCTTGTTAATCCACTCCTGAACCACAGACAACGTCAGACGCGTCTTACATGGGCTAAGGAGAAGAAGAACTGGACTGTTGCCCAGTGGTCCAAAGTCCTCTTTTCAGATGAGAGCAAGTTTTGTATTTAATTTGGTGTGCTTGCCTGGCCAGCAAACTCACCAGACCTGAACCCCAGAGAGAGTCTATGGGGTATTGTCAAGAGGAAAATGAGAAACAAGAGACCAAAAAATGCAGATGAGCTGAAGGCCACTGTCAAATAAACCTGGGCTTCATACCACCTCAGCAGTGCCACAAACTGATCACCTCCATGCCACGCCGAACTGAGGCAGTGATTAAAGCAAAAGGAGCCCCTACCAAGTATTGAGTACATATACAGTAAATGAACATACTTTCCAGAAGGCCAACAATTCACTAAAAATGTTTTTTTTTTTATATTGGTCTTATGAAGTATTCTAATTTGTTGAGACAGTGAATTGGTGGGCTTTTGTTAAATGTGAGCCAAAATCATCACAATTAAAAGAACCAAAGACTTAAACTACTTCAGTCTGTGTGCACTGAATTTATTTAATACATGAGTTTCACAATTTGAGTTGAATTACTGAAATAAATGAACTTTTCCACAACATTCTAATTTACTGAGATGCACCTGTATATGTAAAGGATCATATGTTTTTTAGGCTGTGTGACATTGTTAAACTACTAGTTTAATGAATGCTTACAATAAATATATGAATATGTTTATCCATATTAGTGATGCATATATGTGTCCATGTTTTTCATACGCCTGTCTGTACACAGTACAGATAATATTTGCTGAACTCTGTAACCTTTGAACCAGTTTAGAAGTTCTAAGTCTGATACACATCAGCTTTTTGCAAACAAATGAAAATGCTTTAGACAAAGGTTCAGAGTTCACACAGAAGCAGGCAGTCGTTTTGCCAGGGATTATTTCCTTGATTATTGTTGGAAAAAATAATTGATTGTTTCTTTTGAAATATAGATATTTTGGTGGTAATTCTTTTAATCAGTAACTCAGTTTGGTGTTTTTTTCCTGCTTAAACCTCTATGATCTTTGAACATCATCCTCATAGAGAGTGAAACAAGCAACCTGCATGTGCAATATGACAATAATTCAATGGTCATCCCCTTAACCCGTGACTACATTCACAATATAACACGAATTTGACTGCTTTTGCATTATTGGTTTTTATTGCTTTTATGCTTGCTACACAATAAAACAACAAGAATGCACATTCTCATTAAAATTTTATATATAAAGTGTCCTACTTCCGTTAGTAGCAGTGTTATTTTAGTGTCATTGGTATACTATTATAATATTCAATTTTTGAATTAATATATTTTATAATATATTTATTAATTTTGTTGTGTGTTTTTGCTATTTTATGTCGTTTTTGATTTTTGAATGTGTATAAAGTTTTTATTAATTTGTAGTTCATTTATTTTTAGCTATTTTAGTAGCCTAAATGTATAAACGTAATAATTTTATTTTTAAGTAAATAAAATGTTTATATAATGTCACGTCAACTAGTTGAAGTGCTAAAATTACTAGTAATACTAAAACTTAAATATAAATAAATATAAAAAAGCACATAAAAACATAAAATAAATGTAAAATGAAAACTGACCATATAAAAAAGATCATTCAAAATATTAATAAAAACTACAGTATATAAATAATACTAATTTAGCATTTCCTGTTTTAAAATAAAATACATTTGATTAAAATTAATCGAGAAAGAGATTTCAATTATTTAACACAAGCATTTAACACATTTTTCCGATGATCTGTCAAAATAAAACTAAATAGTGTCATTCAGGCTAATTTGCTATGGGTTTTATGATTAATAAATTATAAGTCAGTCCTTGTAGTAGGCCTAGTTGTCGTCCTTAAAAGCATCTTAAATTTTTAAAGTACACAATTATTTCAAAATTCACATCTGAGCAATGCATGACTATATACAGATAATACATGCTCTGTTGCAACATTTTTTGCCATAATCGAACTGTCTCTCAAAGCTCCGCCCACCGACTCGATGCGTTCTGCCATTGTTTATTCGCGTCTAGCTGCTTTAAAAACACCTATTACATGATCGCCACATTGTCTGTGCTCATCCCGCTGTCACTGTTCCGCAGACCCAGAAGAGGCATTTCTCAGATCACTCTCAGACCTCACGATGAACAGATAAACGCAAATGCACGCTTGATCCTGTAACGTTAAGCCAGCAGAGGTGTGAGCCACTGAAAGAGATGCTTTCCTGCCATCGGTTGATCCTCGCGTCGCTCCAGCTGTGTTTGTTGTTGTTGGTGTCATTTACCGACAGCAGAAGTTTGAAATGCTCACCGGGGAAAGTGTGCTCGGATCGACCGCCTGTGGTCCTCAGTAAGTTGGTTTATTACAGCACATCCTCTGTTTTGAAATGTCCTGTTGCTTTTCTGTACTTGACACGAATCACAGAGTTGTTTACTTGTCTCGTGATGAACTGTCATGCGGGCTGTGTCTCAAAACCTAAATGAGCTGTCTACCTAGACAACACTTTCCTTGTCCAATCAGGCAACTTAGTAACAGTTCAGATGCTTAATAGTTATGATGGTCAAAATGTTTGTATGAATATTAGGTTTTGAGATCCAACCACTGTTACATGATGTACAGTAGTCAGTTTTAATCTCATATCCATGCATTTTATAGTATTATAGTGGGAGTTTAATATCTGAATGCGTTTATAACCAGATCTTTTCTGTGGTGGTTTAACACTTTTTTTTTTTTTTTGAAAGGTGTCGATATTTTATCAACAGTTTAATCCACGTGACTAAACAGCTGCGAGCGTCAAGGCGACGTAATTATTCACTGGAATTTACCGAAGTAACACAGTCAGAGAGTATGAATGTAAAAAAACATAGCAAATCCGTAGTATTATAGCCTGTCAGTTTCTTTTCTGGCATTTTCTTCTGTATAAATGTTTATTGTCGCGTTGATGGGTTCTCATATGACGCGGTCATATGACTTGAGGAAGAAAAAAAAATCAAACGACTTGTTGTCACCGGTTATAGTAAAACAGCAAAATAAAATACTTTGTGGTTTTTGTTTTTGTTTGTTTGTTTGTTTTTAATTCCACAAAGGCAAATTATGACATTTACGACTACATTTAATAAATGAAGAATTTCATACGCTCTTTTTTTCAGACTTTCTAGAAGTATTGTATAGAAGTAGGCCTACCATGTTTTTGACATGGCACTGTCTTAATACGTATATTATTTTAATTAATTAATTTAGTTAGTTAGTCATATGAACCTTAAAAGTCTAACATACTTTGAAATATCTTAGAGTACCATGTAAGTACCATGGCACAACTATTATCATACTTTCCATGCTCCATTGTTCATTGATAGAGAAGCCATCTAAAATTATTATCGGTGTTTTGGAACATGATAGCAAGTTTTTAGCTGATCCAAGATGGATTTTATCTTGTAATGTATTCCAAAAACCATTTTGACCACCTTGAACTTGTATGGCCCACTGATTCCTGATTTCTACCTGTTTTTTTTTTTAGTTGATTCAAGCTGGTAGAAGCTTTTTTAGTTGATTCAAGCTGGCCACTTTTAGGTAGCCAAGACCACCTTAAAGTTTTTTTGTGAATATGGTAGCTTGTCTACTAGCTGGAAATCACCTCACCATGTTACAAAACAAAACTAGACATGATTTTACACAAAAAGTATCTGATGGAAAAAGATTTGTCTTTGTGTCTAAATTTACACTACATCATTATACCACAATAAAACGATGGCTTAAGTACATTATTTCTACAAAAATATCTATAACAGTATCTTAAGAACAATATTTGACTAGCCAATATTTACATGACGCCTGATAGCAGGAGTAAAAATTCTTATTTTTAGTCATGTTAAATATTTGAAAAATGAATTCTGGATGTCGTGACCAATGATAAAGTCATGCAAACATTGCAGGAAACCATACTTGAAAGTATATTGGGGGGGTTAAATGTTTCAAAAAAGTTGAGCCAATTAAAAATTTTAAGGCAACCAGCTTCAGCAGATTTTTGAGTTTTCTCAACTTATTGTTTTAAGTTTATACAACAAAAGCTCAAAAATCTCCCACAAAAATAAATTGAGCAAACTCAAAAATCTGCTGAAGCTGGTTGCCTTAAAATTTCTATTTATTTATTTATTTATTTATTTATTTATTTATTTTTTTTTTTTTACAGTGGACCAAGCTGGCCAGGATTAGTGATAGTGATAGTGTTAAGTCTTTTTAGTCAGTGGTTCCTTGATCATATCTATAGTAGTTTATGAAGTGTTTCTTATTGAGGTTCCTGTGTAAGTCTTGGATGATTCAGTAATTAACACTAGTTTAAGAACACCTGTTTGAGCAATTGATGTGTGAGTAGATCTACTTTTAACTATTTGTAATGATTTAAGCCCAGCACATTAAAGGCTTTTTATCTTACCACATGAGTGCCTTGGAAGTATTTCGTTTACATAATCTGATCTTTACCTCCACCATACCCAATGAGCACCAGTGGCTTTATAAAGACACACGTGTAGCACTCTCTGCTTCTGTTTCCTAAGATCATTAATATTTGAGTAAGCTCTCTTGTATTTTTATTCATATTTTAATACAATATAATATATTTTTTTATCCATAGTTCCAGGAGATCTTGGGAATCAGCTTGAAGCAAAACTTGACAAACCTAGTGTAGTGCACTACATCTGCTACAAGAAGACAGAGGACTACTTCACATTATGGCTCAACCTGGAGCTGCTGGTGCCGGTGGCCATTGACTGCTGGATTGATAACATGAGGTAAAGGGCAAAAGGTCATCAGCAATCGGACGTTGCTCACGTGATGTGGCAATTGATATCCATACCATTTTTCAAAAATAAGCATCCTTCTTCTTGGTTGTTAAATCAGTGGTATTGTTGAAGCGCCCATTCACATTATGTTAACCTATTTTTAAAATAATTGTTTAACAGCCAAATTTGTAGTAAAAAACTACATTACCCATGATGCTAAACAGAAAATGTTATCAAATTATGGTTGCAGAAAACAAATCCTACCAAAAGTGTGTGCAATAACTTTAAATATATTGTTTCTATAGATATAATTAACAACTTGTTAATGGTTCATTTTATATTTCTCCATCATTTAATTTCAATTGTCATTCACAATGCTTCATGGGATTGTAGTTTTTCTCTCAGTAAGTAACTACACACTCTTATAACTTTTGTCTTTTTGTTAAATTTTTACAGTAGTAGCTGGTTGGCTTGGTTAATGGCTTGTTATAATACTTTAATAAATACCTTTTAGGAATCTCTATGGGAAATATTAATAGAAAAAATACTTCTGGAACCAACGCCATTGGAAAAAGTTGGCTGACACCACTGCACTCTATTGAATGTAAAAAATATAGACATGCTGTGCATTTTTTGAGATTGGAAGTTGACTCTTTCTCCTTATTACTTTTTATACCTTGCTTTGAATATGTAAATATGTTATCAGCATATATTTTGTTTGCAGGCTACTGTACAATCACTCAACCCACCTCACTGAAGCTCCTCCAGGGGTGGATGTCAGAGTGCCTGGTTTTGGACAGACATATAGTTTGGAATATCTGGATCCTAGCAAACAGAGTGTGGGTGAGTGCAAACTAAGTGTTTATTTCATTATGTGAGTGTTGATTGGTAACGGTTGTTTGACGAGAGCTTTGTCTGTTTCAGGCATGTACTTCTTCACTATAGTACAAGCATTGGTTGACTGGGGTTATACCAGAGACGATGATGTTCGAGGAGCCCCCTATGACTGGCGTAAAGCCCCAAGTGAGTATCTTCGTCATCGTCTGTTTGTGCACAAGAAACAAAGTTCTGGGGAACATGTTGATTCTTGTCTTTATGTCTAACTTACGTTTTTCTCCTGATCTTTAAGATGAGAATAAGGAGTACTTCTTGCGTCTGCAGCAGATGATTGAGGAGATGGCTCATAAAGCTGGTGGTCCTGTGGTTCTCATCGCACACAGTATGGGGAATATGTACACACTCTATTTTCTTAATCACCAGCCACAGGCTTGGAAGGACCAGTACATCAAGGCATTTGTGTCTTTAGGGCCTCCATGGGCCGGAGTGGCCAAAACTCTGAGAGTTATGGCAACAGGTATGGGCCAAATTTGTTGTGGAAATTAATTTCTGAGTTATGATTAACTTGGATTGGATTGGAACAACTGAGATTTTTTTGCATGCATAAAGTCAAAACTGTCACAGTGAAGCAGTTCAAATTAGTTTCGATATTATTTGAAGGCATAAAGTCAAAACTGTCCTCATATCATGATGAAGAAAAAAAATCTACATTTTGAAAAGGAAACCTCAAGTACTTTGGCATAATCTTTCTGAGGAAACATGATCTAGAATGTAATATTCTAGAATTTAAAAAAAAGATGAAAAAAAACTATTTATTTAAACTCAAACATGTAATAATTTAATCAAGTCACATTTATTTATATAGTGCTTTAATTAATACAGATGTATAATTAATGATATTTATAAAAAATTTATTTTGAAAAATATATACAGTGAAATAAAGAAATGCTGGTAAATGTTACAAACAATTACAAAGAAATGGCTAGTTACACATTAAACCTGAAATTTTGAAGTAGAAAATCTGAAATGGTATTTTCTTGTAAAACATACTTTCTTACTTAATTTTAAAAATATATTTTTACAGTGTATATTAAAAATGGTTTGTTTTATTTTTATAATAACAAAAAAAACTTGAAAATGGTATAAAAAAATTCAACACCATATAAAATAAACCTTAAATACAATACAAATACATAAATAAAACACAACGTGTTTTTGCAGTCAAACATGTCTGTCTAGCACATATTGACTTGGAAAAACAATCAAAAACCTTCCAGTGAAATGCAGAACCAAGTCCTGTGTGAACAACCCCTAATAACCTGGCACTTGTGTTTTAAAACCCATTTTTGATCACTGGTTTGACCTTTTGATGGTTTTGGTTCCATCACAGGCGACAACAACCGCATTCCTGTCATCAGTCCTGTAAAAATTCGCACCCAGCAGCGAACAGCCGTCTCCACCGTCTGGCTCTTACCCTACGCCCACACCTGGCCCAAAGACATGGTCCTGGTTTCCACCCCCAACACCAGCTACACCGTCCAAGACTATCAGCGCTTCTTCAAAGATCTCAACTATGAGGACGGCTGGGCCATGAGGCAGGACACAGAACCGCTGGTCAGTGCACTTCAGCCTCCGGGCGTTCCTGTCCACTGTCTTTATGGCACCGGAATCCCTACACCTCAGGGATACAATTACACAAAGTTCCCAGATGAAGATCCCACCGCCATCAACGGGGATGGAGACGGAACGGTCAACCTGTTGAGCGCAACACAATGCAAACGCTGGATGGGCCAACAGAAGCATCCTGTTAAAATGTTCGAGCTGCCTGGGAATGAGCACGTCGCTATGCTGTTGAACATAACCACGGTTGACTACATCAAGAAGGTGCTGTTTCCACTGTGATGGCATCACACTTCCCCTGTTTAACTTTGAATGGAAGATTCAGGTTTGCCAAAGGGACAGGACTCGGTTCTGCTTTTTGGGTGGGATGGGTCACTTCTAGAGGATGTACATTATCTAAATTAATTTTCAAAGTTCCCTTATTGTGGAATTCAGGTTTAGCAGGAGATCAGCATGAAATAGTCGTCTATTGTTGGGCACAATCAGCATTTATAGAAATCGTTTTTTTTTTTACCGCTTAATCCAAATCGAACAATTTAATATTACATAGATTTTAATGCACAAATTACAGTTGATTCATGTCAAATAGCAATTGCCTGCCATTAATTACATTTAGAAATATTGTCCGTTTTTAACCTCTAACCTCCTACTTCTTAAAATCTACTGACTTTATCTAGTACTTTTTTTTTTAAATGCATTTTCTATCCAAATTGTACTGACGTTGCAGTATTTCTGTCGAACAAGCAAGTGGATATTTATCAGGCTGTCTGTGACAAGTATTGATTTATGTATTTTTATCAAGAGATCTCGAGTGTAGTGCAATACGACTGTTGGATATCTCATTGTTGCTTAATTTATGTCGGCTTAACCTGTGACTGCAATTGTGCCATGACCCACGATGGGTTAACCGATGTTACACGTGTACAAACTCTACTCCGTTTTTGTTTTTTTTACATGTACTGACCTCTTGAATATAATGAATGATGATTTGTGAAGCAAGTTATTTGTTTCCTTTAAAATTGGGGTTAAATGATTAAGTTCTGTAATAAAAACAAAGACTGTATTTGTTAAGGTACATCTGTGGAAAGTGAAACCAGGTCTTTCAGTGTCAGGATGTGGTGTGTTGCTCATATAATGGATTGATGGTAAAAATGCAATGCATTTTCAGTGGAATGCAAACCCAGGGTCTGTCTGTTTGTCGCTAAACAACAAATTGTTGCATACGTGCCCTAGGTTAGTGAAAAATCACCATGTTGCAATTATGTACAATAAAATGCTCTTTACCAAAACTGTATAATGTAACAGAGATCTCTAGTGTTTTTTAGTACAATTCTTTGTTTTATTTTGCTTAAATATGAAAAGTCTTAAAACACAAATGTTGACAGCAAATACATGTTAGCAAACCTGCAATTCACATTCTAAACAGTGCTTCAAGATCACTGGAGAGGGAAAAGAAAGACTTTATTTCCCGATTTGCAGCGAAGCTCCGTGCAGTTGAGCTGTATGTAAAATGGCCCATCTTCATGGGCGTCAACGAGACTCTACGACAAAAAACACAGGTTATTATAGTTCAGATGACAACAGCCAGAATCCACAACCTTTGCCTTTAATCAATACTCATCCTTGTTTAATCTGTGTTTGGGTTCCTACCTGCATTTGTGATAAACAAGTTTTTTTCAGTCTTTCCGTATGGTCGCCCACACACCAAGCAAGGCTTATGTGGAAAGAAGGATCCTAAAATAGACAAAGAAGAGTTAATGATGTTAAATGATATGTAAATTTGATTGTATTTGAATCACAAATGATTTCAATGCCAGGTTTTACCTTATAAAAGGTGCTAAGGTTGAATTCTTTCATGGTTTCATCCAATATTTTGATGAGCTCAAGCAACTGAGTTTTTCCAGATGAGATTTCCATACCAAGAAAGGTCCTGCATGAACAACTTAATGCCATTAAAATAGTCTATTATTTTATATGAAGAAATAAATAATACACATCCTAGTTGGGTCATTAACAGTTAAGAGTAATGACATACCTAGTCTTTTCAGCATTAGAATAAACCCTCAGTTTATCGGCCAAGCAGAAAAACCTGAGAAGACAATCTGACTTAGATACCCAGCAACTAACGTAAGGCATAATGAAACAGTAGGGTTTTTCACACTTAAAAGTGTTAACCATGAGTCATTCTAAACCCTGGATAAATGCAATCCTGGTTATCTTACTTCACATTTCACATAACCCCAGGTAAAAACCAATGCTTCCAAGTTACTTGTGTGATACGTTCCTCTTCCTGGGATTATAAACAGTGTTCAAAATGACGATAACCCAGAGTAAACACAGTGTGAAAAACCCTAATGAGGTTTTGATTAGATAGCACTGACTTCTGGAACTGTGTCAGACTGGTCCGAATGGACTGGATAAATGGTTGGATCCAGTGATGCCGCAGAACCACAGTTTTTGAGAGACTGAGGTGAAACTCTTCAGACAAGGTCAGAGGGATGCTGTGAGCAGATGCAACCTCCATCATCTCATTGAGTAGCTCCAGAAAGGCCTCCTCAGGATCATCTAAAAAAGGGTTAAAGGTCATTCAGAGAAAAATTACAGTGTCTACCTCAATAATACACTGAGGGAAATGCTTACAAGGACAGAACACGTATGTAGCCCAGTTTCCCCGCTCATGCTGGAAGGACCGCTGTCGCCCTTCATGCTCTTCACTTTTATCACTCCACTGTTCTTCAGATTCTCTGAACATCTCCTTCACGGTGTCAGGAAGAGGCAGGCGAGGTGTCAACTGGGCTGATTTGCCAGCTTTCCTTTTAACAGATCCACCATCCAAAGGTTTACTGGTGCCATTGAAGTAAAAGAGGAACTTAGAGCTCTGGAAATGCAAATCAGAATAAAACTAAATCAAGAAACAGAAGATCAAACGCACCAAACCTGGTTTCAGTGTCAAGTTTTCCTCTTTTCCTTAAAGGTGAGGAATCATCTTTTGAAGAGCTTTCAGTTTCCTCTTCAGAACTGCTACTGCTACTGTAATTGACAATCATGCTAAAAGAAAAACCTTTTTAAAAAGCTGCACCAGAGTATTAAACTTTTTCTAGAAAAACACCAGCTCAGATACGTGATGACATTCTTGTTGTGACGTGCAAAGTGCTTCCGTTGAAAAAACAAATGTTGCTTTTTCTTCACAGCGCCAATCACTCTTATGAGTCGGATCATTTACAATGAATCATTTGAACCGGTTCACAGCACCGGTCAGAATGATTCATTCACAAATCCGAACGAAGCGGTCCGAGCGGTTCTGAGCTACTTGTTGGGTTGATAAAATAGTTTTTTTCAGCAGAGACATCCGTTTTATTTAGCATTAAATTTTTTATTCAAAGCGTGGATGAGCGCGTAGGTACGTTTTGAACTGGATCTTTGAAACTAACCATTCGAAAGAACCGATTCTGGAAAAGATTCGGATCTCCCATCACAAGAAAACAAACGGTGCTTCATCACAGCGTCCCACTACAGCAAAGGTGAAGTCAAATGGTTCCGGGGTCACCTTCCGGCTATTTTGCATTCTGCCTTATAAAACATTACAGCTGGTCATCGTGGCATTAAGCCTATATACATAGACCTCATCCTAGCATAATCATTACCATTAAATGTGCACACGAACAAAATGTTGACGCTGATTTTCTTATTGAAGCTTCATATGAACTATTATCCTGTCGTGTGCTACAATTATTCCTCCAATAGCGTTATAATAAAACAACAATTTGCCCGTATACCCTGAAACAGCGACAGACGCACATAATGCGTAATAATGTGGTTTTCAGTATGATTGTGTACGTCTAAATGCCGTTTTTGAATAAAATTAATGAAGTTCCGGTATGTTTTGTGAGGATGCCAATTATGTGTTATTCAGGTTCCCGTGCGGCTGTCGGGGGTTTCGGTGGTCACTGATCCCAGCCCCAAATAAAACACACTATGTGTCGGGCCATCCTCGCCTGTTGGCTCCCCTAAATGCGCTGCAAACGCCGAAAAGACTGTTATCGGGTTTTTGCTGAGCAACCCAAGAGAGATCCGGAGAGTTGACAGGGTTTTCGCGTGTTTTCGTAGGCACTGGCCAGGGGGTGCGGCCTAGCCGAGACCGCGGATCGGTGGGAGGATTTACGGCCTTCAGAATCAACATAAGCTGTTTTTTTTATTATTAAACTTATATTTCCGAGAATAAACATGCGTGGAACCCGCTTATGAAAAAGGTAATATTCATATCTGAACAAAATGTAGCAGGATGTGTGTGTGTGTTGCAAGGCTACAGTTAGCCTGTTAGCCAGCTTGCCAATATTCGTTAGCCATTTTGCAAAGCTGTGTGCTTGTGTTTTCTTCCAGGTGTCTTAAAAAAACCCCGCCGGTTTTATAATCTTTTGGGTTCTATGTTGGACATAAATATTAGTACTACCCAACGTTACAATTTTGTCACCGGCTTTTATGCACCGCGATAAAAAACGGGAATGTGTGTTGCGCGAATTGTGTGTAAACAAATACGAGGCGATCGAGCGTCATTCGTTACAAATAGTTCTGTGCTATTACATTTTCTTAACCGTGCATGCATGCATGCTTTGGGACAGGTGTACCCCTTTTGTACACAGGCTGTAATGTGTTGATTGAGACAATAGGACTGTGTCTCAGACATGGTGAGCTTCCTACCTGGACAGCTTTTTTGGGTATCATATGCATTTCTGTGATGCCCCAAAATGCTATTTGTTGGCAAGACAGTCCATCTCGCTATCCAAAATGAAACCTGAGGGGTACCAGACAGATGCTCGTACCTTTGTTATTATTGGTGAGAGCTGGTCTGTGATCAGATTTCATTTGGTGCATACGATACTATCTTTTCTCATTGTTAGTTTATCAGGTGCTCAGGTACAATATAGGTGTGCACTTAATATTCTAAGTTAGTTTGATATGATTTGAAGTTTAGATTTATTTAAAGTTTGACATGACAGGATATTGCAGCACAAAACCCTGAAATGTGTCAAACATACACATACTCCAAGATAATCATTACTTGGTTTAAAACTATTAAAAGATAGCTGATATTCAAACATAATAAAGTTTAAGTTTAAATGTGCATTGGTGGAAATGATGACTTAAAGCCAGCTGTTGCAGTAAAGATTAAAACTGTTCACATTAGCAGTGGTCAAATTGCCAAGATCCTGAAGTCACTTTGTTGATGTAGTAGGCGTTCCTGCTGTAACCAGTTATATCATGAAGTGAGTCACATGAGTGCTGCGGTTTTATTTTAGTTTTTTTTTGTAAAAAGTTGATGCCCACTTTGTTGCATCACCAGCAGTCTTTTTAAACTTGTGTTGCCTTAAATAGCCAGCTTTCTCTGAAAATTATGTCTTATGGTCAATTTTAGTGATGCAACCACTGTCAGTGTCAGGGCTCTTATTGTTAATACGGATATTTTATTGTGTCCCATTCAGACCAGTAGACTGCCCACACACATTTTAATTTCAGCTATATTTTCTATATGCCAGAAAATATTTATATTTTTCCTAGAAACTTGATTTGTTTTTTCAACATCAAAAAAAAGAATGAATTATGTAATTTTTAACCTAGTCTTACTGATGTTTCCAAGAATAAGTTTTGATATCCGTTTCAACAAAACAAGTTCACACTTCAAGGGTGACACAGAAGTGCTTCTTAGACTAATTAAATGCTACTGAGAGGTGGCATAAATGCATTAACAGCAATTACAACTGTACAATTTGATACTAGGGAACAAGATGGATCAGAGCAGGCTTAATTTAGCTTTTTTTTTGCACCATTGTATCTTTACACTGAATTTTAAATGGGAACAAAGCAGCCTTAACTTGGCAGTGTAAAAATGTCTTTTGTCAGCCGGTTAGATAATGTTACACTGGTAACATTTAAATCAGCAAAATATGCAATGACAATACTTATGTTAATTTTAAGTTTAAATTTGCAAGGCATTAAATTGGCATGTACAAGATCATCAACTATATGATGAGGCAATTTATTGTTCCATCAAAACTGTTTCACAAGCCTTCCTTGTTGTGGAGCCCTGCAGTGTGAATTCCCCTAAAGATGTGTGCATTGTTTTATTGCACGTTTTTCATCCAGTTTTCTTGTTTTTCTCCCATAGGGCTGTACCAAGGTGATGAAGAAGGGCAAACTCATTTGCACTTTTGGCTGATGCTCACATCCATGTCAGTTCGCTGTTATATCAAGCCACAAAGTGTTCCTGAAAACATTATTACATAGAATTTTTTTCTTCATTTGTCATTCTCACGAGCTGTCAAAATAAGTTCCTCTTTGCCTCCCCACCTTTCCCATCGTGGGCAGTCCAACAATCCCTTCCCCTTGAATTCACCTGGAAAGAGGTTCAACTACGGCTCAAAGCTGAATCCGTATACCCGAGCCCGGATGACGGAGGCGTGGCAACAGCATGCTGTTGCCCCGCCTCCAGTGGTGCACACCATCCCACCAGGGGCGGACACACTGGGCTGCACCGTCTACGGCATCGTCCTCCAGCCGGACACGGCACTGCAACAACAACAGCAGCAGCAACAAACTCAACAACAGCAGCAACAACAACAACAACAGCAGCATCACAGTCAGCAGCACAACCAGCAGCAGCATCCGGCACAAGCGCAGCAGCCCTCTTTGCATGTTGGGAGCGAGGGAGGACACAAGTGTGGTGCGTGTGGCCATGACATCTCCCATCTGGCTAATCCTCATGAGCACCAGTGCATGGTGAGCCAAGACCGTTCGTTTCAGTGCACGCAGTGTCTGAAAATCTTCCACCAAGCCACTGACCTGTTAGAGCACCAGTGTGTGCAGGTGGAGCAGAAACCCTTTGTTTGCGGAGTGTGTAAGATGGGCTTCTCCCTGCTAACTTCGCTAGCGCAGCATCACAATGCCCATAACAGTGGCAACCCTATGAAGTGCTCCATATGTGAAAAAACATATCGGCCGGGTTCTGGAAATGCCACACCAACTTCGTCAACGGCCACTCCAGGGCAACCATCCAACGATGAAGCGTCGTCCAGTGGCAGCGCTGCCGTCGGGACATCAGGCCAGCCTACATTCGAGCCTTCGCAACCTGACAGGCCCTACAAGTGTTCGGTGTGCTCCAAGGGCTTCCGTCACTTATCTGAGCTCACTCGTCATGAACGCGTCCACACGGGCGAGAAGCCTTTTAAATGTGAAACATGCGATAAAAGCTTCAGCCAGTCCTCTCACCTAGCCCACCACCAGCGTACCCACAGCTCCGAACGGCCCTTCAAGTGTGCAGTGTGTGAGAAGAGCTTCAAGCACCGATCCCACCTAGTCCGTCACATGTATGCCCACTCGGGTGAGCACCTGTTCAAGTGCAACCTTTGCGAGTTGCACTTCAAAGAGTCTTCCGAGCTCCTCCACCACCAGTGTCAGCCACAAGGTGCTCGGCCGTTTCGCTGCGCCACGTGCGGGAAGGGCTTCAAGCGTCCATCCGACTTGAGACAGCACGAACGCACTCATTCGGAGGAACGCCCATTCCACTGTGAAGATTGCCAGATGAGCTTTAAACAACAGTACGCCCTGGTGCGCCACAGGCGCACACACAAGCCCTCCGCCGACCGCCCCTTCAAATGCAACCTGTGCGACAAGGGCTTCCTGCAGCCGTCCCACTTGTTGTACCACCAGCACGTTCACGGCATGGACAATCTTTTCAAGTGCGCCTCCTGCGGAAAGGGCTTCAGCCAGTCCGGGGAGCTGCTCCGTCACAAATGTGGCGAGTCCTCCTCGACACCCACAAATCCAGACAAGCCCTACAAGTGCGACGTGTGCGGAAAGGCCTACAAAAAGGCCACCACGCTACAGCGCCATCAGAATTCCCACTGCACCGAGAAGCCTCTCAAATGCTCGCTGTGTGACCGACGCTTCCTGTCCTCCTCAGAGTTCGTGCAGCACCGATGCGACCCGTCCCGGGAAAAGCCCTTGAAGTGTCCCGACTGCGAGAAGCGTTTCAAGTACTCCTCGGAGATGCAGCGGCACAGGCGCGTCCACACCGGAGAGAAGCCCTACAAATGCGCCAGTTGCGACAAGGGCTTCAAGCAGCGCGAACACCTGGCCAAGCATCAAAGCGTGCATGCGAGAGATGCCCAGTTTAAATGTGTATGGTGTGGAGAGCGATTCGCTGATCTAGGAGCCCTTCAGGAGCATACTGTCCAGCACACAGCTGAAGGTGGGGGGTACCCTGTGTCCTCTCTCATTCAGTAATTTGTGCCCCCCCGATTACCATTTACAAAGGTATGAGCAATCTCCGCAAACTACCCCAGTTGAATGAATTCTTAAAAGGCCCAGTAACCTGATAATACCTCATTTTATTCTAAACATGCATATGCTCAACAAGTAGTTATTCCCTTTTTGATATCAAGAGGCATAGTTTAATTGGATTTTATCGACAAAAAGTTATTGTTGGTTTATATCTGAATCCTGGGAAAAGGCAAGGGGAGATCTCCAAGCTCTGTCCCAGATAGCACTGTGATCCTAATCCAGTAAGGTGGCATTTGCCCTGCATTGTGGCTCCTTGACCTGACGTGGCTCACAATGCTCCCATCAGATCTCTAGAGCACAAGATAAAAAACTATTCAGTCTGCAACTAATTGTTCAGTCTTGATCCTTCATATTAAATCAGCTACACATTTTTGGTAGTACCTAGTATGGTTGAAATACTGCTTACTGTGTGCCTCTACGACGTAATAACTCTATTCTGATCACTAGCCTTGCTCCAATATGAGTATGTTGTACGCACATTTGGAGCACCTCTGGCAGCCTACTGTTCGCATTTAGTTCACCCCAAAGCTAATGACAAAACAAAAAGGGGGACAAAGTTGTGCTGTTATGAACTGTTGAAACTGTCTCTCTATGTCAATGTTGAAGTTCCCCTCGTTGTGGCAACTAATGGTATGTACCAAAAACCATCACTTGTACTGTACCAGAACTTAAACGGGACAGATCGTTAACCAGCAGAAGTATAACGATCTCAGACGGTCTCTACATTTCACTGAGATTATACGTAAATATATAGAATCTATATAGAAATGTAAACTTCAATCTTGTATACAAACAGTTCATATTAACATGAGAATCAGTACAGCTGTCCTGAAAATTGCCTAAAAAACCCTGAAAAGGCTTCCTGTATTACTGTATGTACATAGTTAGTATGTATGCAACTTGTTTACCAGTCCTGTCATTAGATATTGCATTGTCTTTCTTAAACTGCACCACAATTTTATAAGTAGCTTTTCATGTGAAGTTCTGATTCATACATTCTTTAAGTTTTGTTTCCGATTTGCCTTTTTAAAATTTATTTCAGCCTCTTTGTAGATGTAGTTTGGATTGTAATTGGTGTGTTCAAGGTTGTGTGAAAGTTGAGTCTGTTTTTATAAAGGTTTTTGCCCCTTGCCCGGCCACCCACTCCTTCATACAGGACTCATGTAGGCCTACTTGTACAGTACCCTAAGTGTCATTCTTCCTCTGCTGTATAGATTTATCCATGTGTTTGATCTCTAATCTGCCAACACTTTGTCTTGCCTGCAGTCATTTGCCTTTCGCAACATGACGGCGAGTCATTTTTTGTTATTCTTTTATAAAAACTGTAAGATCAAAATGGATTTTCAGTTCCCCCTCGAATCCAGGAGGGAAAGTGTTTGTTTTTGGCCTCTAAGGCCTTGACTTAAACACACGTCATTCTGATGTTTTTGGTAGTGAATGTCATGTGTTGCATACTCATCAAATGATAACCAGTACGTTCTTTTGAGAAATTGTTTTTTAAACTGACACTTACTACAATCGTAGTATATACATATTTAGAGGGTAAGTGGTACTCACTCAAGAGTAATGTTTGGTTTTTGAATCGCATACTCTGCTTTTTTTTAATATTAGAAGAAGCTACCACTTTTTTTATTGGTCTACAAAACTGAATTTGATAAGAAAAGCTGTCCAAGTCTTGATTTGCATGCTTTTTTCCCTCCAACCCACCCACCCACATCACAATTTCCCACATTCATCTTACCTGGGGCAAAATGACATTCTCAGCTCTGTTGCTTATGCAGTATTATATGTTGACCATTGGCCCTTGAGGAGCATCTCACTCTTGCAGTTAGGTTTCGCATAGTACTTCACAGCAAGGTTAGAGGTGATAGTGACACTTTGGCCTTAAGCAGGGGCGTCTAGTTTCTCCACAGAGCCCTTTGCCTCCTATTTGTTTCTGCATCATAGTATCTATTTATCCATTGTTTTAAATACCGAGGGGGCTTTTTTTTTTTTTTAAACTGTAGGCATTAAGAATCAATGAGCAGTTGGATTTGGAAACTATGTTGTGTTTTTTTTTTATGTTTTCACGTTTGTATATTAATTTTTTTAATAATATTGTTTAAAATCTCTATATAAATATCTATATTCTTGGCAGACGTTTCAGGACCACGGGGGAACGTTAAGATCGATGGCCTTCCTCTATGGTTTTGAGACCTCTCCACCCCGTGCATGCCTGCTGTGTTAGTTCCCGTAATCTGTTCCAAGTATCTGCACTTCCGAGTGCACATACGTCTCCTTAGCTTTTTTTCAAATTGTAGATTGTGAATGAGCTAGTAAGAAAACTCCATGTGGCGGTTGATGTGACATTCATGCTGAAATATCTGTATGTAGCATTTAATATACACAGCACTAACTAATAAACCTTTTCATTAATAATGCATTGTTGTGTGTCATTTTTATGTTCGTTTTATTATTCTTCATATTGATGCATTTGTTTTGAAAATATATGGACATGTTTGACATCATCTTGGGCATTGAGGTTATTTAGGACATGTTTAGTTTTTGTTGTTTCAGAATCCATACAATCCAGCATCTATGGCTGCATGTCGTGCAGGAACTGCTCTGGCTCCAGCAGTGATCCTAAGCTTGTCCCAGGATTTTGAGTATGTTTTTAGTGCCATCTGGAATAATAATGTCATTAAAAACCACAATTTTGGAATAAAAAAAATATATATATATATTTTAAAGAAATGTTTGAGGAATCCTCACCTCTGCAATCTCCACCTTGCGTTCCCATTCTTTAACACTCTTCTTCAGCTGACCATGAGACTCCTTAACTTTGATGTATTGTAGGACGTGTGGTACGTGAAAATCGGCCAACTGGCCCCTCAACTTCCTGTTCAGAGCCTCTGCTTTGTTTCGTTCCTGTCAGGAAAAAAAATCCATATTATGGCTTTGGGCCAATGGAGTACTGCTCCAAATAGTACAAATGTCTTTTAGTCTGTTTTTGTTGTTTTTAATAATGGTTGACAGATTAACAGAATTTGAATATTTATTTATTTACTGCCATGATGTTGGGTTCTGAAGTGCATATAAGGAATTTCATTATCCTGACCTCCTCTGCTTGCTTGGTCTCCTCCTCAAACTTAATCAGTAATTTCGCCCGTAAAGCAGTGTCAATGCTCAGCACATCTGACTCATGTGTCAAGGTCTGAAGCTTCTCCTGCAAGATGGAAATATTGAAAAACAATTCTCCAGACACCCACAATTTTAGGTCAAGGTCCGATCAAGGCCAACAGTTCCCTATAACAATCACCCTTACAATACTGTGGTGTGTATCTCAACACATAGTTGACATCTTAAGCTGTCAGGACTATATTATGGTTTATTGAGCATCTCACCTTATTAGAATTCAAGACATGCAGGGTCTTCCCTGCGAGTAATTTGAGTTCCACACGTCTGAGGTTTTGCTCATCCAGTCGCTTCCTACATTTCATGTTCCCAAACTTGAGCTGCTCAAAGTCCAAAGCTGTCAGCCCTTCACCCATCTCCTCTTGTTGTTTTAACTGGATTTGTAGTTTTTTCTTGTATGCGAGGAGTGCTGCATTCTTCTGATGCAACTTCTCAATCAGGCTTTCCTGGCAAAATGTGGGCAATTTATTATGATTTTAAATCGCTATTCTTGTCAGGGTAAACCTGCAATCTGAACTTTTCTTTTACCTTGGCCTTTACTTTATCCTCGATGTATCTGATGACCTTCTCAGCACTCATTGTCACACTCTTTTTATCCCGCAGTGCTTTACCAACATCACGATCAAACTGGCCACATTCTTTTTTAACCTCCGCCAAGTGGATATCAGCTTCTTCCAGAGTTGCCTAAAGAGGGTAGAATCAATTACATAAGCCTATGAAATGAATTTGTAATAGCCTCATGAGCTTGTTCTCTCTCTTAATGACCTTGTAATTGTCCAGCTCTCTTTCTGAAAAGTCTTTTGCTCTCTTCAAATCCTCAGTCATCTGTTTATGCATGCTTTTGGCGACATCACATTTCTGCTCTAGTGTCAGGAGCTGTTGTCTCTCTGGAGTGCGTGCTTTAGTTTTCCTTCCAGGACTCTGGTATCAAAAGATTGATAATGAACAAATGATGTCATGGAAATATATATATATATATATAAATATATATATATATATATATATATATATATATAGATAGATAGATAGATAGATAGATAGATAGAGAAAGATAGAGATATAGAGATAGATGTATAGAGAGAGATATAGATAGATATAGATATAGATAGATAGATAGACAGATAGATAGAGATAGATAGACAGAGATATAGATATATATATAAATATAGATATATATAGATAGATGTATAGAGAGATATATATATAGAGAGAGATAGAGATATAGATAGAAATATATATATATATATATATATATATATATATATATATATATATATATATATATATATATATATATATATATATATATATTTATATAAAAAAAACTTAAGAAAGATTTACATGCACAAGTAATATTTCACCTCAAAATTTGAGTGGACGTATGTACTGAACTCCATGACTGTAATAATTTGTTTACAATAATGAGAAATTATTCAAAACGTATATAACACACATCGTATATGAAATACGTACCGTTGCCATTTCTATCTGTGATGCCGTTTCATAATTCTCCGATTGAGGCTGTAGGTCCAGCAGACTAAAATATCGCTCAAACATATCGATCTCTGCTTGTTGCGCTGCATTGGAGCGTCTTAAATTCAGGAAAACAAAAATTAGTTATTTAAATGTAAAAATAATATATAATATAAAATGTTTGTTGACAGAACAAGACATAAAACGTTTAGAATCAGTTAAAACGCTGCAGGTCCCCGTTATAAGCCAACTACATGACAATATTAAAACGAGCAATATAGGTTATCGTTTGGCAAATATGACAGCAAGAATAAGTCAAGATTTTGAAAAACTAAACTTTTGTGCCTTACTTCAAGTCCTCCACAAGTTCAACAAGTTGTTTTTTATCTGTGTTGATTTTACCGTCCTCTGTCGTTTCCGCCATGGTTGCTAAGGTAAACAATGCCGTTCCAGATCGTGCGCGCGTTCGCTTCGCTATTAAATCATTTATATTAAAATAATAAACACATAAAGTCATTATTGTGATAAACAACATTAAAAATGACATTATTTAAGGACAGATTATACCAGACGTTACACCATATTTATGAAAGTCCTTTAAATAAAAGAGTAGCTAAATAACTAACATCAAATTTGTTATTTAAAGGATTAGATAAATTCTGTCATAATTTACTCACCCGCCACAACAGTTGATGAGCACCACTTCCATAGTATTTTTTTTTCCTGTTCGGATACCAACATTATTTTATTTATGTTTTTAACATCTTCGTTTGTGTTCAACAGAATAAAGAAACTCGGTTTGGGAGAAGTGAGTAAATGATGACAGTATTTTCATTCTGAAAGTGAACTAATCCATATTGTAAACAATTATGAGAAAATTTACATAAATAATGTCGTTTACAGATGTATGTGTTTCCTGAATAAATTGTTTATTACGCTAAGTGAAAGCATTTGTACAAAACTGCATGTGTTGTTATTCTTTTGAAATGAATGAAATAGAAACACAGCTAGGTTATGCATTTCCTCAAAATGCATATTTTCTTCATAGAACTTGTCAATACGCACTGTCTGTTCCTCTGTCATCAATGGAAACGGAAGTCTGTCATATATGGGTGCATAGCAACGGACGGACATGCCCAGTGGCCATTACATCTTGTACTTCCGGCAGTTCAATGCTAATTGATAAAGCTATCTTGCGCTTCCGGGTCAAACCGTTGCAGTCCGTTTTTTCCTGCAGTAGCACGGGGGGATTGGTCCGGAAAACCCGAACCCCGATCACAAGCAGAAGGGATTAAAAACGGGTTTCGCGATTATTGCATTTCGACTTCACGCAAGCGACGGTGACACGGTTTTTCACGGGGGTCGAGCAGAACATCGATCTGTAGTCCACCGCCTCTCTCTCTCTCTCTCTCTCCCCTTCTCTCTCTCTCTCTCTCTCTCTCTATAACCAGTCAATATCCTAAGCTTAGAGGCTGGTTAGTTATATTCTAGTCAGTTACGGTGGTCTGCATTTTCCAACATCCATTGCTACAGACTGAAGACTGAGAGGAAACACATCCTGGATTTTCTTCTCGGATCTCTATGCTTTGGATCTAGGGATTTGAGGCCCCTTTGGGGTGGTGGGGGGGTTTAACCCACAATAATTAGATTTAAACAAACCCCCCCGCCTAGGACTCAAAGTCTATTTTTAAACCAAATAACTTTTCACAAAACTTCTCACATACAGATCCAAAATAGACCATCTAGACTTCATATTCGCAGCTTTGCATGCGATATTAGCACTGCCAGGGCATTTAACAGACTATCCACCATTCATTTTCACCCTTGGATCTCCAGGCGGTCTGAACACATCTGACAAGCCGGGGAACGAGCGCTGCTCAGCGGCCACCGCGCTCCATTGTTTACGCCGCTGATATCAGATATCTCACGCCCGAACCGGATACCATCAGACCTCCCCCGGGCTGGTCTGCCTCTGATCGGTGGTCCTCCGTGTGTTTGTGTGTTTTGCATCGGATTTGGCGATCGGATTTCTCCTACACCCTGAGCCCCGTCGCGCGCCATGCCCGGCCCGGTGGCCGGTAGTAAATCTCGGGTGTATGCCGATGTCAACACTTTGAAGAGCAGGGAATATTGGGACTACGAGGCCCATGTGCCCACCTGGAGGTGAGAGTTTTAAGGCTATAAAAAGCCCAAGTGCAACATCACCTGATGTTGTGTCTCAAAACCCAGCGAGCTGCCTACCTAGGCTCGTTTCGTGTATAATTTTGTGCATATGTCTGCTGGTTTTCTTTGCGCAGTGATTCACATTTGTAGGCTCGCTATCGATCGTGCTGGGAAAGTCATCAATCTGCGTGATCGAGCAGCCCCTGTTTGAGAGCTGATGATGAGAGGATGTCATGAACGGATTTACAGATGCAGCGTTAGAGAGAGAGAGGAGTGTGTGACTGTCCACAGCATCCACAGATTTTATGCAAATGCACCGATTCCCCCAAGTGTGCTGTGCACATCCAGTAATTACCATTCTAAACCAGTGCACTTGTACAGCATTTAGTAGCCTTAATGGTTAGATTCCTGAGGATCAGTTAATGTGCTTCTGTTTTGCACAGTGCACATATATAATAAAAGTGAAACAAGTGATGGTGAATATGCTGTCATTTTTTTTCTGTAGAACAAAAGAAGAATTTTAGTTATTTTCACACAGCTCTTTTCCATACAGTGGACTGTCTGTCAAGCTCCAAAAAGCACCATGAAAGCACCATAAAATTGGCAACTTTTCTGCTTGATATCAGTGTCTTAAAGCCGATCAGTAGCTGTATTCAAAATTAAGTCTTAAGTCATGCAAGGTTCAATGACATCGATGCTAAATGCAATGTGCCATTTTGAATATGCAGAATGGAAAATTACAAGATGAAGTTGTTTTTGTAATTTATGTACCTTAATATGGCTAATTATTTATTTTGTAGGGTTGCACTGGCATTGGTGAGTCATTTGGATGCCAGTGTTGTTATTGATAACCAAAACTATTAAAATTGTTTTTGTTAATTGAAATAAAGCTGAAAATTAGATAGAAATATTAGATTAAACTATATTGAAAATTAGAAATGTTACCTTGGCAAATAACTGAAATATAAGTTGAAGTACTAAAATAACTAAAACTGAAATAAATCTAAACAGATATATAAAAATAAATAAATTGCAAAATGCCAAACTGAAAATATAAAAGCAAATTTAAAATATTACTAGGCGTTATAATTGCATATAAACAATACTAAAATAACTCAACAACTGCAGTTCTTTTTTCTTATAGATTGTACATTGTAATGCATATATATATATATATATATATATATATATATATATATATATATATATATATATATGCTTGCTTGTATTTATTATAACTTGCTGCTTCATGTTAAGCCATTTTGATTTAGATCAAAGTGTGATTCTGCATGTACAAGGCTCTTTAAGAATAGTGGCATTTCATTACTATAGTTAAAGTGTTTCAGACAGCAGACCAATGCTTAAAATGTCGTCTTTGGCTCGGTCCCTTGGTAGAGACGTCAGTCAGCCCTCAGCTGACAGGGAAAATGATGGGCTTGGTCATTTCCACAGATGGTTGAATGTGTTTCAGCCCCTTCATGCTCGCAGAAGCCGTGTGTTTGTGTGCTGGGCTGGAGATGTTTCTGTGCTGGTTTCTGGTGTAGATGCTCTATCTGACTGGCATGTGAATCTGTGTACCACCTGCAGTAACCAGGAGGATTACCAGCTGGTACGGAAGCTCGGGAGGGGAAAATACAGCGAGGTCTTCGAGGCAATCAACATCAACAACAATGAGAAGGTGGTGGTCAAAATCCTCAAGGTGAGAGATTGTATTCAGTGTGTAATCAATGGCCTTTGTATTTAGGGCTACAGGGCTGAAATATTGTGGTTTCTCTGAAATAAATATATAATGTAGATGTCCCTTCTCTTAATATTCTCACTAGCAATAGCAAATTCTGTTTTTGAGGTAAACCAAAGGCTTTGTTTAAACAGAAACAAGCCTTTTGAAATGCCTACTTCAACTTACCACAGTGTTTATTAAGCCATGTCATGAGGTTTTTGCTGTTGTTTAAAGGGATAGTTCACCCAAAAATGAAAATTTTGACATCAATTACTCAGCCTCACGTCGTTACAAACCTGTGTGAGTTTCTTTCTTATGTTAAACATAAAAGAAGATATTTTGAAGAATGCTGGTAATCATACAGCTGATGGTCCCCATTGACTTCCATAGTATTTATGTCCCTACTATGGAAGTCAATGGGGGACCAACAACTGTTTGGTTCTTCAGAATATCGTCTTTTGAACACAATGATGACAAATTTAATTTTTGGGTGAACTGTTCCTTTAATGTTGACAAGGTTTTTATATTGTTACATCATTGATTTCTAAAATAGCCTGTCAAGAAAAAGAAGATCAAGAGAGAGATCAAGATCCTGGAGAACCTGCGAGGAGGAACCAACATCATTCAGCTAATGGACACAGTAAAAGACCCTGTGGTACGTTCTCCATCACTCTCCTCCTCCATTGGTGATACTTGTCCAATCAGGGTGCATAGTTTGTCCCAGGAGGACTTTGATTTTCTGTCTCTGAAGATTGTGGGCGGACAGCATTTGAGACAAATAGCTTTTTCTAGCTTGCAGGTGCAAATTTGGGTTTAGGCTGGAATTAGTTGTAAGAAGTTTTTATGTCTCAAATTTGTCATTGAAATTACATTGAGAAAAATCAGATTGGAAATGTCACAGATTTACCATACACACATAAGCAACCGGTAATAGAGTGATTCCAAAGGATTATCTGGACACAAATGAGATCATATGAAAATTACTGCGAAGCATAGTGATGATTATTTGATCAGCAAATTAGATTTTACATCTGAATAACGAGTTGCAGCCGGTCGTGATGCTTTTGTAGTCCATATGCTCCTGTTTTATTCCTGATTGTGATCACAATGACTGCTTGATGGTGTCTGTTAATGCTTACTATTGTTGATTGAAGGACTTTTCTGATTGTTGATCTCGTTTTCTGTCTGTTTTGCGATTTCTCCCCAATCATTCTGCAGTCTCGAACACCTGCGCTTGTCTTTGAATGCATCAATAATACAGATTTTAAGGTATTTTCTAATTAAGGTTATCTATCTTTCTATCTGTCTGTCTGTCTGTCTGTCTGTCTGTCTGTTTGTTTGTTGTCTGTCTATTTATATATCTTTTTTGTCTGTCTATCTGTCTGTCTTTTATTTGTCTGTTTATCTGTCTGTCTGTCTGTCTGTCTGTCTGTCTATATATCTCTGTCTGTTGTTTGTCTGTATCAATTTGTCTGTCTGTCTGTCTATACACTATATTGCCAAAAGTATTGGGTCACCCCCTTCTAATGAACAGGTTTGACTACTTTAGTACAAATCTTAATGTTTAAGCATATAATGATATTCTAGGGAATTGTTTCTAATTTTAAAGCAACAGTTTGGACAGGACCCTTTTCTATTCTAACATGACAATGCCTCTGTGTATAAGGCAAGGTTCAAAAAGAAATGATCGATTTAGTCAGTGTGGACTAATCCAAGCTGAACACCTCTGGTGTGACTTTAAATGCAGATCTTGAGCCAAAAACTCTTTACCAAACACCAATGACTTGTACATATAGGTGCAGTCATTTTAGACACTTCCAAAACTGTTGCAACAGAGATGGAAATACAATTTTTAAATACACGAATTATGTTTCCATCTTTGTTGGCACAGTTTTGGAAGTGCCTTTTTCTGTTCTAAAGAAGGGGGTGTACCAATACTTTTGTCCATATAGTGTATGTACAAGAGTTTTTCATTATATGATAAAACATTAAGATTTGTACTCATGGAAATTTCTAAAGCAGTCAAACCTGTTCATTAGAAGGGGGTGACCCAATACTTTTGGCAATATAGTGTATATCTGTCTGTCTGTCTGTCTGTTGTTTGTCTATCAATATATCTGTCTGTCTATATATGTCTGTCTATCTTTCATTTGTCTGTTTGTCAATCTGTGTCTGTGTCTATCTATATATCCGTCTGTTGTTTATCTATCTGTCTGTCTGTCTGTCTGTCTGTATGTCTATCTGTCTATCCTTATGTCTGTCTGTCTATCTACCAGTCTGTCTATTTAAGGTAATGAATAATTAACTGATGGTCATTCAATATTTAATAGGAGACTATTTAAGGTGATCAGTTATTTTGCAAAAACATTTTGCTGTCTCCTGTCTAATCAGAATCCAAGCAATGGTGTAATAATTAAAATGATCTGAAATGTCTTAGTTGCATTTAAATTTAAACCCTAATATCTTTTGTTTCCTTCCTGTTTAGGAGCTGTATCAAAAGCTAACAGATTACGATATACGTTTTTACATGTATGAACTACTAAAGGTAAACTCACAAGTGTGTACTTTACTGGTTTGTTTTGGAGACTTGTATGCATTGCTAAGCTTTTTTTATTTTTATTTTTTTAAACACGGGCAGGCTCTGGACTACTGCCACAGTATGGGGATCATGCACCGCGACGTCAAACCCCATAATGTTATGATCGACCACCAGTTAAGGAAGGTAATGATGGGGATTAGTCTTTTTTTTGGAGACATTGAGAATGCAAATGTTCCCTCTGTCATGTAGTTATTGGCTTTATACACCAGCAGGGGGCATCAGGGTGCCAGTTTCTTTTGGCAAACAAGCTGGTTTTGAGATGTTGATTTGTGTGTGTGTTTGATGCAGCTGAGATTGATAGACTGGGGTCTCGCTGAGTTCTATCACCCCGCACAAGAGTACAATGTCAGAGTGGCATCACGCTATTTCAAGGGTCCAGAACTGTTGGTGGACTACCAGGTAAAATGCTCTTTATGAAATCACACAGAATAATTTACAATTCCTTGATTTTATGACAACACAAACACTTCCTCTTATGTAACTTAGATTCCTCAGATTTTTGTCAGGAACTTGTTCATCCAGTTACAGATCAGTTTAAGTACCCAAAAATATGTATCTGCACCACCATCTCGATCTATTGAGGAGTTGCTCAATGTCATTGTTTATATTGAAAGTCTTTGACCTTATTGTCTTATCTTCAGATCAGAAATCTTCCTGAAATATTTGCCACGTGAAAAACAACAATAAAAAGCTGTCAGTAACAGTCATATTAGCATGAACAACAACAATGGTATTTAGGGCATCACTCATGCACACGTAGCATGTTTGATGTTAGACCGATGCTTAATCATTGCATGTAGTTTGTAATTTTATAATCAGACTAATATTCAGGCAAATTCACATATTGCTGTTTTTTTTTTTTTTAGGTTGTTTATGGTTATTGTGTTAAATGTGTGTTGTATTGTGTGTGTACAGATGTATGATTACAGTCTGGACATGTGGAGTCTCGGCTGCATGCTGGCCAGTATGATCTTTCAGAAAGAGCCTTTCTTTCATGGCCAAGACAACTACGATCAGGTAAGCAACATTAGTATTTTTCACATCAGGAATAGATTATGCATTTTTATGCAGATTATGCACATGACCGTGATTTCATTTGATTTCCTTGTTGTCCAGTTGGTGCGGATTGCAAAAGTTCTCGGGACGGATGAGTTATTTGGCTACCTGCGCAAATACCACATTGAACTGGATCCACGATTCAAAGACCTGCTTGGCCAGTGAGTACCAGCAGAGGATGTCATAGAGACATTTCAGAAATTTCAGTGGATTTTTCAAACTATTTTTAATACACAGTAATAACAACAAGAAGACAAGAATAGAAAGCAAATTTATATAATTTGTTATATATTATATTATATTATATTATATTATATTATATTAAGATACCAATTGCTTATTATAAAAGTATACTTATTATTTATTATTTTTCAAATAATTGTTAAAGTAACTTGATGTTACTAAATAACTAAAATACACTACACTAAATCTGAAATAAAAATAATAAAAATTATATAGATATGGTAAAAAAAATAAAAATGACTAAGTAAATAAAAAAAACAATTCAAATTATTTATAAAAATTCTAATAGTATATCAATGATACTAAAATGAAAAGTACCAACTGATTTAATACCAATACTGACAATCTACTACTATACACGTTTTTCCAGTTATTAAAACTCTCCTGCTGTATCCCACAGGCAGACGCGGAAGCGCTGGGAACAGTTTGTGCAGACGGAGAACCAGCATTTGGTGAGTCCAGAGGCTCTGGATCTTCTTGACAAGCTGCTACGCTACGACCATCAGCAGAGACTGACCGCCACCGAGGCCATGGAGCACCCTTATTTCTGTGAGTTAGCTTATCTCACTGCTGACAATGTACATAGACAAAACAAGCAGTCGAAAAATCCCGAAACATCCATAATTTGTGTGTCTTTAGATCCAGTGGTGAAGGAGCAGTCTCACACTAATACAGATGGCACCATAGTGTCAAGTGGAACCAACACACCCCGATGAGAGCAGGTATCAAGATTTAATTAGTGTTTTTATTTATTTATTTATTTATTATTTATTGGTTCAGTCAATATTTAATGGTACATGTTTATTTTTGCATTTAGATGACCTAAGTTTATTTTTAAAAACATTAACAATTTAATAAAGCTGACAAATGTCATCTTTAGAGTCTCTCACATATCTATTTAACTGATTTTTCTGAAAATATTTTATTTACTTATTTTTTTCAATTAACAAAAATGATTTTTTGTAGTTTTGGTTAACATTAACAACACAGCTGTAGCTTTTCAGATATTCATTGTAGTATTTTCTGTATTATTTTTTACATAGAAATATTGATATTAACCAGATTTGTTTTAATCTTTGCATGTAAAAAAAAAAAAAGATTAATTATGAATAACAGAGAATCCACAGTTCTGGTTTTTGTTTTTGTGTAGTATTTTATATTGCCTGTAATTCAAATTATATTGTCTAAAATTCTTTGTTGTTGTTTTTCAGGACCCAGAAAAGGAAGGCGTTTGTTACCTCAATTTTTTATCCCTCGTGTCTGAAACCTCTTCAAGTGTACAGTGAAAGTTGGATCTAAGCAGCACCTGTTACACCTCGTCTCTCAGACACACACACACACACACATGCACACTCGCATACACTCACACCGACACAGACATTTCAGCTTTCCTGTGTCTGTCAAGGTTGGTCTGCCCTTCTATAACAGGTCTGTTCCTCTAGCTTGAAGATTTCAAAGCTTTCCCTCCCAAGTTTTAGATGAAAGGAATATATCCTCGACTCCACCCCCAAGTACACTGGCCCCTCCCACCTTAATCTAGGCATGGAGAATGAGACCAGAATGAACCCCGCCCCCTCTCTCCTTATTGGTCTGTGTGTCCGTCTGTTCAGTATTCAGACCTTGGCGCAGCCTCCACATACTGTAGTAATAAAGTGGCATGGTGGACCTTTATTTCTTTGCTCTAGGTAGATTGATTACTATATTAATGAAAATAAATGATTTTTATTTAGATTTATGTGCCTTGTTATTGTCTGTTAATTTGCGATTTGAAATGTGTGCCTAAATATGTTTGCAATTAGGGATAGTCTTCCCTAAAATGAAAATTGTACTCATTTACTCACCTTCATATCGTTCCAAACCTGTATAACTACTTCTTTGCAAAACAAAAAAAGACACTTTGGAGAATGTTGGAGTTCAAACAACACTGGAGCCCATTGACTGTTGAACCACTGATGTCACGTGGACTATTTTAATGATATCTTTACTACCTTTTTGGGCCTTGAACGTGTCAGTTGCGTTGCTGTCTATGCAGGGTCAGAAAGCTCTCGGATTTCATCAAAAATATCTTTATTTGTGTTCCGAAGATGAACAAAGGTCTTATCGTTTTGGAATGACACGAGGGTGAGAAATCAATGAGAGAATTTTCAAATTTTCCCTTAAAGGTTAGGTAATTGAATAAACCGCTAAAAATGTTAACATACTGTGTTGGCGAAAATAACAAGAAATGACAAAATCTAGCAAGAACATTATTTCGATTGACCCAAAACAAAAAAAACACATTCTTGTATGAGATTAATCAGATATATACATAACATATTGAAACTTATTATAACGTTTTAAGAAAATGACACGAACGTCATACGCGTGAATTTGAAGTTATGTGCTAGTCAGAATGCATGAGCCACTTTGTGACTACACTCTTTCCATAGCAATGCACTAAAACAACGATAAATAATGCATAAAAATTTTTACATTGTATTACAGTAGTGTACTAATTAGCTATATTATTATAAGATATCACGTTCTTAAATGTCCTTAATCTATAAAATGTTTAAATACTACATTTTGAACTTGTTTTTGTTGAATGGAATATTTTAGTCAAGAGTAAATCTGTCTAAAATTACCATTGTGTTCCTTATTGGGCAACAAAAATGAGTAAAAGCAACTAAAAATCAATTAGATATCTACTTTTAAGATGTTAATTATACAGTATTTTCAGTGAAAGTGTGACGCAATACATGGTTTTGTAAAGTTTGTCAAACAAAATCCTCATTTTCTTCAGTTCATTGTTGACCATGGTGTGTGAGACCAGGTTTGTGTTTCATGTTGTGTGCAATATGATCTCTTCATCTCTGATGTTAAGCAATATTTTGGCTATGTGATATCTTGCCTTTTGCCAGCCAGGTTAATTAATTGGCTCTGGCTCCCACGCTCCTCTGCGTCATCATAACAGCTCTTTTGTATGCAAGAGATGTTGTTGCCCTTACAATAGGGGCTACCTCATAATAAAGCTTCTTCTCTTCAGAGGGATTAAACATTTTTATAGACTCAAAACTCCCAAAAGACTGCCTTTGTAAAACACAAAAGAAAGGATTGTTCCATTTTTACCGAGACGAGTTTTATATGGCGGTCTTTGGTGTGAACGACTCGCCACGTGAGGCAGCAGCCTAATAGTGCTTTGGGAGGCGTCTCAATAGCGGCCCTTTGTGACACCAAGGGCTCAAGTGTCCACTGCTGGCTCATGGGATGACGCGATTTCTCCAAGACCTCCTTGATCTTTGCAGTCCACATTGGTCCGGCCTACCTCCACAGGTCACTGTTCACCTGTGTTTAGTTCTTTTTTTAACCCTCTTCTCAATTTCATTGTTAAACAGAGAGACTCATCATTATTCATGTCCAGGCCTTGTGTGGTTACTTCTGCCCTCAGTGGCCCTGACCTTGACCAACAGCTCCTCATGCATGACTCCGACATGAGTATTTCCGAGTGAATCTCATATCAGATTGAGGCCTGAGAGAATGTATGTCAAGCACAAACCTCACAGGACTTCAAATACATATGCTTTTATATAAAAATGATGAATATTTCAAGTCCTAAACCTGCAGAGCCATTTTGGGCACCTACTTGTCTGTCTTGACAGAATACTTGCCGCTTTGGTTGACCAAAGTCAAATGAAAATGAGGTTTAGAGACATTACCGGTCACATTTGATGAAGTGACTTCAGTAATGACCTTATGTAGCTTCTGCCGCACCCAATGGTCATACTTGGAGGTGAAAGGAACCCTGGGTCAATTTGGCTAACTTAAACCACATCCAGCAATTACACTGATGAATGGGAGTATGGTTGGGTAAACAAACTCCAAAAGGTCACTTAAAGGGATAGTTCACCCAAAAATGAAAATTCTGTCATTAATTACTCACCCTCAAGGCTTTCCAAACCCATAAGAGCTTTGTTCATCTTTGGAACACCAATTAAGGTGTTTTTGATTAAATCTGAGAGCTGTCTGACCCTCCATAGACAGCAACATAACTACTATGTTCAAGGCCAAAGAAGGTAGTAAGCACATCGTTACAATAGTCCATTTGGCATCAGTGGTTTTATCTTAATTTGTGTTCTGAAGGTGAACAAAGGTCTTATGAGTTTGAAATGACATGAGGGTGAGTAATTAATTACAGAATTTTCATTTTTAGGTGAACTATCTCTTTGGAATGACATGAGGGTGAACTACCCCTTTAAAGGTAATAAGAGAAGCCATTTTGAGAAAATAAGGGACTGTTGGTGCCAACAAACATGGAGGAGATTCCCATTTCATTGTGGTGTCAGGATGGAATTGGAAAGAACTGAAAAAATGCCAGAAACCTTGTCTGACAGAAGCTGTCCAAACATACATTTAGTCATGTGACAACATTCTTACAAGATGACTCATTGATAGTATATCTAGCTTGAGCAAACAGAAGGATTGATTACCCAGAATGATTGAGAAACACAATCATCTGACCAATGATTCATCTCCAAACCTCTTTCCTAGAGTATCAAATACTAAGGTTATTAAGCTGACAATTGCACTAAAATATTGTTTTCTGGACTTTTGTTGACTGGTCTATCATTAGTCTCATGAAACCAGATTATTGACATATTTTGTGGTTTGCTTGAAAGATTATTCTGGCTAGGTACCATCTGCTTAGATAGGAAGGCATCATCTAACCGACATGCAGGTCGTGCAAACAACCACAGTGTGTTTTTTGAAGCAGGGAAATCTGAAATCACAGATGTCATAATAACAGACAGGCATGCGGTTGAGAAAACAGAATGCTAGCTCAATTAGCATTAGCAAAGCAAGTCTCCCTAAAATAAGAAAAGATTATTTGAAATTGTATGAGCTGATACAAATTAGCCACCAGCTCGCAACAATGTAGAAGTGTTGCGTATTAAAACAAAATCTGAATATTTTTCTTAAAGTTTTTCTTTTGTGCATCAGACGTCAAAGAACAGACTGTGCACATGCTGTTTTTGACTGAAACTTCTGTGCCACTGACATTTTCATGTTTGTCATATTGAATTTACTTGACTGTTTTTAAACTGTGTTTATTTATAGCATCAGTTCATTTGCCTCAGACTACAGGCCAGCAGCTAATGTAAGAGTGAGACTGAGCGTGAATGCAAGATAAACTTCCTGCTCAAGAGCACACCTGATCCCTTGCTTCCTGTCCTGCAACCTGACTCCTCAGCAGCTCACGTTCAGAAAACATCTTCACCATGAAATTTTCAGCACTGCTTGGTTGTACCACGGTCTGTGATGTCCGGTCAGCGGTAATGATGACAAGCCCACCTGCCCTTTGTCAGTGGAAAGCCATAAGCAGGGTGAGCTTAACCACTTAAAGGAACAGTTCACCTAAAAATAACATTTCTGTCATTATTTATTCACTTTCATGTTATTCTAAACCTGGATGACTTAATTTCTTGTGGAATAAAACAGGAACTGTTTTGAAGAATCTACATGCGACATTCTTTCATACTGTATAATGATATTGGATGGTGACCAAGGGATTTCAAGCTAATAAAGTATCATAGATTCTTCATAATAGTGGTTCATGTGACTCAAGCGCGTCCGAAGCCATATGATAGCTTTGTGTGGGCAACAGGCTGAAATTTTAGTGGTTTTTCTCTGACCGCTGTGGTCACCATTCACTTTCAGTGTATGAAAAAAAAGCAGCTTTGGCTTTTTGCTATTAATTTCATCTTTCTGTTCCACATAAGAAAAAAGTCATGCTTTACCCTTTACTTTTAATTTCAAATATTGTATTGTTTGTCTCATTTGAACACTTCATAACAGTTCCAGAATATTTTATATGGTGAAGTGATTTATGATGTTGTTTTTAAAAGACTATGCAAATATCGTCAAAGATTTAAACATTCTACTGTACAGCTGGTTTTCCCAAAAGAAGTAATACAGTCCATATTTACTATATAACACTATTTGGTACTCGAAAACTGCAATTCTGGGATTTCCCCTTTGTTCAGCTATTTTTGTTTGGTTTACAGGAAGTCAAGATATGCACATGACTTGATAAATAGCCTATAAAACATTTCAAAATAAATTTTAAGCCGGAAACTTCTGAGCGTATAACTAAACTTGTGGAAGTAATCTATAGCTGAGTTTGTGCTGAATCACGTGAACTCCACTCAACTTTTGAAATCATAGGTGTTTTATTATTGAAAGCTTATTCAAATGCATATAAATGGGAAATCAGTAAATTCACAATGTTGTCTAACAGTTTTAGTTTCAATACGGTAATACACACCGGTAGCTAAGTTTCCATCACACCTCTTTGAGAGAGAGAGAGGGAACCTTGGGCCCCCCGTCCCACACAGAAACAAACAAACAAACAAACAGATGAATAAATAAACAAACAAATAGCTGTGTCGTATTTCCCACCTGATGAGGACTTTCCACTGGTTTAATTACAGGTAGAAGCACACAAAGCTGTTTGACCCCACTGGAATTTCATAGATTTCACAATTCAAGTCAAAACGTCCAAGAAAAAAAGAATCATGTAAAAAACAAACAAACAAAAAAACTCCTGTGTCATGTGAAATGTAAGATATGTAGAGTTCCAGAACTCAGGGCATCTAAAGAGCTGCTTCTTTCCAATTAAAACCAGATTTGTTGCATGTTAAATCCTCCCAACAATCCAACAAGATTGTAGAACGATGTCTTGGTGCCTCACTTTATGTCTTCTGTGTAGAGTGAGGTCTGGCTCCATTGCCCAGTTTGTAAACTCCCACAGGGCTGAATTTGTTGGGAGGTTTTGGAGACGCTGGACGCTTAACTCACTCTTTTTATATTGTTACTACGTCTACGCCGAAAACAGGCAGGTAAGCAACGCTTTTCCGATTTAATCATTGGTGAGCTGGGAGGAGAGGCCTGTTTTCTGTAAATCAGAAACACAAAGTAAAAATAACATAATCAGTTAATTCATTTATTTCAATTTATTTTACTGACAAATCCAAAAATAGACAAAGTAACTGACAAATTATGTGTGTATAGCGATAGTGTATAAGTTCAAATTAATTATTAAATAATATATACTTAATAATTAATAGCTCACTTTAACTTAATAATTAATTTATTAAGTAGGCCTATAGTACAGAGACATAACATGGAGGGGGATAAAAGTAAATCGTGGACACAAAATAATTCATTCTACGTCCTGTCTGCATTCTCATAAACCAATGTAGATGCCTCTCACTTAGAATGATCCCATGCAATGCTGCTAGGCTTTTGAGAACGTCTTCTCAAAATAAAACCCAATTAAAGTGTCTCTGCCTATAACATAACATAACATAACATGTTTATGAGATTGCGAACAGGAAGTAGAGCGAATAATTATTTTGTGCGCACTATTTACTTATAACGAGGGAATGTATTATTATATCGAATGCACAATTTACTTAAAAAGAGGAAACAAATTAGTCAGTTGTGTGCATTGTGGGGCTCCATTTATATGTTTCGCTCTGGAATTAGGCGGTGTTCAGGAGCAAATGAATCAGTTGAGTAAATGTTTCAATGACTCATTCATAAAGACATGTATATAATAAAATATGAAGTGTTTAATAAAACTTAATGTTTTATTGTTCACCCACAAATCACAAAATTAAAATTCTGTAATTATCAATTTTCTTTCTTGCAAAAAAGGGATATATTTATATTTATTCACATTTATATTTAATAATATTTAGCAAGATTGTTGGCAGAGCTTTTGTACAATCTGGATTAGCCATTTAGTCACCATTTACATTAACTGTATGAAAAAGCAGCCTGAAAATTTTGCTAAACAACTCTTTTTTTTTTGTCTTCTACTGATAAAAATGTTACATGGGTTGAGAACTACAGGAAGATAATAGATGAAGATAGAATTTAGATTTTTGGGTATGAGTATTTGGGAATGCGAGCCTCACCTGGCGGCTGTAGCTGCTGCTGCTGCTGCTTCTTTATTGCGCAGCTGCCGCATTATACGCAACATGCGACAAATCTGACGCAGTGTCATCTTTGGAGCGTGGCAGGCCAGACGTGGGCGAGGGGCCCCTCTGGGCCCTCTGTAACTAAAAAGGGACATGTAATCGCCACCAGGCCCCCTCCCAAAGAGCTGAACACTGCTGCTGCCATAGCAGGACGCACACTGAAAGAAAAACAAGAAGAATAGTTTTGGATATGTTTTATATCAATTAACCAACCAATTGATAACAAATTAATCAATTAATCGACCAGATGAAAACAAATCTTTCACCAAGCTACTGGTTTCAAAACAAGAACACGATTAATTAACTACATCCTAAGAAACCAAAGCCTTCACATACACACACACATACACACACAAACTCTATACAACAAGCTTGAAGACACACAGATTCTTTTACTTGACACCTGATCGGCCCAGAGCACAGACATGATACATCCACACCAATAGCGCTGACAGAACATGACCCAGTCTAGAACAAAGAAGCTCAAACTAACTGAACTGAGAATAAGATTCATCATGTTAACTGATCCAAGGCATGTCTTTTATTTCACTGGTATCACCACCAGAGACACTATTGTATTCAATAGTGATACATTTTTAAACTCTCAACCTCTTCACGAAAAAAGACAAAAATGCATCTAAAATCAAAATCCGTCTTCCAAATATCACCAAAATGATTTCAGGTGTGCAGCACAAAATGATGTTTCTTCTGTTTGGACCATCTGTTATTGAACTCCATGGTTCAACAACCATGTGTGAAGTCATCTTAAGTTCTTAAAAATGAATAATCAACTCATCTACAATCCAAAAAAAAGCACTCTTAATCTTGAAATACTCACTGGTACAACTGTTGCCATGGTAACCAAGTCAGTTCAGGGTGTCCCGGGGATGCTGCAGAATTATGCGTAAAAATTTTGCCCGCCTTGACCGAGCATTCATCTCTTATACCTGTTGTCTTCCCAGGTGCCACATGATGTGACCAATCACAGGGGACCCGGCGGTCCAGTTCCGCCCTCTGACATCACCAAGTGATGTCACTCCGCCGCTGCTTTAAACTGGACACAACAATGGGCAGAGGGTGTCTCGCGTTTCAGGGCCTCGACAGCAGTGACATGCAGTTAATTATCACGCTACCTTTTGTCTCTGGTGGGTAAATTTAGAGTCTAGTAGGAGGGAACAAAGGAACATTCTAAGAACAACGCGTGCTATGAATTGGTCGACGTGCTCATGGGAGAGAAGCTTTGTGTCGCCTACAAACATAAATTAAAGCAGCTCATGCTCTACTGATAATGACGCTGCTATACCATGACAACAGGTCATGGGTTACGTGTATGTTTATTAGTGTTTGGCTCATGGATATTTGAATTAAGGGGAATTTGATAAAAACATGAAAATGATGATCAAGGTTAATGAATGAATGGCATTCATCATTGGGGCACAGGTAAATTTATGTATAGTAATATCTTTCATAAATGCAGTTCAAAGCGCTTAATGTGTATGAAACCTTAAAAAAAGAACAAAAACAACAACAATATTAATAATAATGATCAAAACAACAATAGTTAATTAATTAATCATTTAATTAAAAAAAACTTTGGAAAAGCAAATATAAATTGAATACAGTGGCATAAGGAAGGCCTACTTTATGATATACTTTGTATGGTGATAAATATGATTTGGATCACATTTTGACAGATGGTTAAAGAAAGCAAATAAATGGAAATGCAAAAATAAAATAAATGTAAGAAAAAATAAAATATGATAAATATAAAATAAGATAAAATAATAATGGATAATATAATAAGGAATACAGTGGCATATATTATTAGAAGGGTCTTCAGCTTTTTAAAAATGTGACTTTTGAGCTTGTCTGATTCTAATGAAATTTTAGTGATTTTTTTAATTTTTTTTTTTTTTATAACAGATTTTGGAACATAATGGCTTATAGTGTAATTCTTTACATTGTATGGTGCAAACAAACAAACAATGATTTGGGTCACACATTAGTATTAGTGCATTTACTACTTTAAAAACCAGTAAAAACCTCAATCAATCCTATGCTTACACGCCAACCATTTTAAATGAACTAAAACAATATGTAAGGTAGACTCTCTTGGATCCATGAATCAATTTCTTAGCATCCACCAGTGATGAGAAGCACGGATTTTGTGTGAAACAGTATTAGTAAGACTGTTTATTTAAGATAATGAACTGTAACTCAGTTCATTATCTAAAACAACACCATCACGAACCCACACCACATCTGTGCTGGCATACATTAGCAGGCACATTTTGACAGCCACAGCTTTTTTGCCTTATTCAACTGTCAGTTGTCTCATGAAAACCGATCATCGCCTTCAAAAACCTCAAGACAGGCCTTACCAGCTCTGCAAGACGAAGCAGTCACACAAAAACCAGAAGCAAGTTTCAAGTAGGCTAATCAAACAAAAGTACTGCATCTGTAATCTTCAAAATATGTGAGTGAAAAGTACTGTTGAATGAATTATATGGGAGAAATGATCAGGATTTTCAACCATATACCAAAACAAAAGCATTATTAGAATATCATTATAGATGTTATTTTATATTTTGATCTTACTTTTGAACATTATTTGATCATGTGATATGGTACAGACCTCTCTGAACTCTCCACCTCTCTTTATCTTTTCCCCTAGCTGTAAATTTGGTGTCATTAAATATTGATCTGCAATAAATCTCTTAGTAACCACCAGTACAAATTTCAGCAGCCACTTAATATCCTTCTTGTTTCTTTGCTCCTCCCTTTATTAAGTCACCCTTCACCATAGTCTACAGTGCATAGATTGACTATCACCACTGATATCGCCCTGCCTTGCTCTGAATATCAATACTTGTGTAATATGAGAACTTCTGATGCCTATTATACTTGTATGTATAAATCGAGTAACTTTAGTACTGTTTAAGCTTGCTTTACATACAATATTAAAGATTTTCTAGCAATTTGCAATTTCTTTTTTTTGTTAAAACATGGAAAATGTTCAACTTGATTGTGAAACCTGTTTATTTACTTAGCAATACTGCCACCCTGAGACGAAACTGTGACGCCCTGCAATAAAACCTAAACTGGCCTCAACACTGGAAAAGTGAAACGGGCATTGAAAGTATAGTGGGAAATTCCTTTAATATTATTATTTTAATTTAAGGATTTATATCGTGCTCTGGTAAAATTAGGTTATAAAAGATTTTAGAGTAGATTTCAGACTAAACCGACTTTCATTAATCAATCACTGTTTTATATTTATGTTAGTACTAATTTCTGTCTGTTTGCTCAACTAATGTGTGCGCGCGTGATGTAACAGCGCCTTGGAAAGAGACTATTGGACGTTGCGCGCGCGGGCGAAATAAACCCCAAAATAAACAATCATATATATATATATATATATATATATATATATATATATATATATATATATATATATATATATATATATATATATATATAAAATAATTCAATCTCATTTACATTCCACATCACATGTAGCCAATATAAACTACAGCAAATTAGAAATCTAATTATAAAACTGTCCTGAAACCAGTAGCGCTTTTGTTTTAGTCAAAGGCGGGTTATCTCTGTCTCAGGTTAAATTAAAACCAAAAAAAAATCTCACTGATCGAGTCAAGTCTCACAGTGCCATTGACAGCCTATTTGAGTCGCGCCCTGTGTGCAAACACAACTACAGGGTTATAACACCAACGACGCCCACAAAGAGGAAGTACACTGAGCAAGTATCGATAGTTTACGTGAAGAGTTAGCGTTTGGTATTAGTGTATTTTAAAAATAAAAATTGAAAATATACCACGAAGTGAGTTTTTGTGGGACACAAACACAGCATGTCCATCGTTTTGCCGCTTGGCGCGAGCAACAGGTGCACGGATCGGCAGTGACTGCGTCATGAATTATTCATGAGATGCTTAATGAGCAGCTGGGTATGAACTCTGCTCTGGCTTGAAGTCGAAAGTAGTCAGTAGTTGTAGTCCACGAGCGCTGGAGAAAGTTAGTGGGGGTCCCACCTGCGTGCCTACAGTTCTCTATAGTCTTGTGGACACCCCTAAATGAAAAATAAAATGTCACCTTCGGTGTCCCCTCGCTTTTTTTCCGAAAAGGAGGTAGCCACACATTGCACCAAGGAATCGTGCTGGGTGTTGTTAGGGACGCGCGTCTACGATGTGACGGGCTTCCTTCGGATGCACCCGGGCGGAGAGGCGCTCATCCTCCGCCGCTCTGGCAGGGACATCAGCCGCGAGATCGAAGGACCCCCACATCGGCACTCGGAGAACGCTCGGCGGTGGATGGAGCAGTACTACATCGGTGAACTCGACAGAGACAGCACAGATGAAGATACGGAGGTGAGTCCCGATATAGCAACAGAAAGTCACTCAAATAGTCGCATGCACTATTTTGAGGAAGTTTAACTATAAGAGAGGTCATATCTTAAGATGTCAATATTTGGTTCAGGATGCATTACTTAACACAGACCGAGCCAGAAATGTAGGCTAGCCTACTTAAGGAAGAAGTTTGGTGTGTAAAGATTCTTAATAGTCATGACAGATTTGAATTCTGAGTCGGATCTTTTTAAATACATTATACATATGGAGTTCGTTCACGATTCGAAGTGAATCGGTCCAAGCGGTTCTCCACTCACACCGACTCACTTAATCGAGAAATAAAACCTACTGTAAATACGTTTACGACTTAAGTGCATGCTCAATTTATCGTTTATTATTAAAACATGAAAAAGATTTTGCCGTGTCTGTGTGACAGAAATTAATTTTAGTAGGCTATTATGCAGTAGCCTAAATGTAGGAATTATGTTAGGTTTTAAATCACTGAACAAACTAAACTGGGACTCATAAAATTACAATAAACGTTATTATTAATACAACATATTTAAGAAAAACCAAAAACCACAAAACCAATCATAAGTGTCAATTTTTCAAAATTGAGATTTATACATAATCTGAAAGCCAAATAAATAAGTTATTAAATTGTTAGGATTGGACAATATTTGGCTGAAAAACTATTTGAAAATCGGGAACCTGAGGGTGCCTTTAAAGTTACCCAAATTAATTTCTTAGCAATGCATATTACTAATCAAAAATGAAGTTTTGAGATATTAACAGTAGGAAATTTACAAAATATCTTCATGGAACATGATCTTTACTTAATATCCTAATGATTTTTGGCATAAAAAAAACCCTATAATTTTGACCCATACAATGAATTTTTGGCTATTGCTACAAATATACCCCAGCGACTTAAGACTGGCTTTGTGGTCCAGGATCACATATATGCTACATTCTTTTCTTTTTTGTATGCATGTTTAAGAACAAATCACATGCCACGCCGGTATGTCACATGTGAAGACGCAATTATCGTCAGGTTTTATTAACAATTTTTTTTAACCAGTGAATTTTTTTATTTTTTTTTTATTTTTTTTTTACCTTAGTAATATTTGAAAACCCTTTGATAAGAAACGCCTAGATTATTATAGTGATATTTGTGTGTCATGTCAGCAGGTAGATATTCCACTGAGGGCTCTTATTAGATAAACAAGCCTTCTGTGCTTGCCTCTCCTCTGTCACTCCCCAAGGAACAAGTTGGGGAAGGACCAGGTATCTCAGCTTCCAGTTCCAGCTTTATGTATTATTTTAGTTGTATTGTAAGCTTTATACATATCTAGTCATAACAAAACTGTTAGGTATTGATAGGATTTTATTGCCATTATGCCTGTAATAAACATCTTGATATGAGGCATGTACTGGCTACAAGCTCAAAGTGCAGAAGAAGGGTGGATATTTCAGAATGTAGAAGGTGTAAGTGTGTGTGTGTGTGTGTGTGTGTGTGTGTGTGTGTGTGTGTGTGTGTGTGTGTGTGTGTGTGTGTGTGTGTGAGAGAGACACACACACACAATCAAACCGGTCTGTCTTGTCTAAGCAGTGGCATAAACTCCAGCATGACCCACAACAAAATAGTTGAGCAGGAAAGTTTCCACGCCACTTCAGGTTTCACAGAGTACTGTCAGCATTCACATGAAGTATCATTGCAATTAATAGTCACTTCACAATTTCATATTCGTTTCTGAATGAAATCAAGCTTCACTCATTTGCTGGTATCTTGGGCCTTTTCAACTATACGTATGTATAAAATAAGGGAGCGTTAAAAGTTGCATTGTTCATTGTCTTGAGTTGTGATTGGCTAGAAATTAGCATGCATTCAAATTTCTGGACGACCTGACTCCATGACACTAATATTACCAAACATTTCAAAGTAATTGCTTCAATTAATATCAAGTTATTCATAATAAATTCATAGCAAATTCACTGTATACATTATTTAGTTTAGAATATTAAGAAGCGGCATGTTTATTTGACTAATTATAGTACAACTTTTCAGGTTTTCTGCACTAAAAACCTGTAAATATGCTTCCTGGAAAACATATTAAGGAAATATATCAAGGGTTTTTAAAATAGTGTTTTTCAATTGATTAATTTAAATGAATTGGGGTAAACGTAATTCCATTTTTGAGATCAGATTATAAAAAGAATAAATAATTGATTATCCTACTTGATGTTTTAACCAATTGATATGTTTGTTACTACATACCTCCTGTAATTTCAAGTCAATCAGATCATTGCACGCTGAGATACGGGTCTCCATGTGCTCACACTGTCTGGCGGCCATTTTGGTGAAAGTTTTTAGACAGATTTCAAAAGAGGAGCCCCTTAAATGTGCGTTTTTTAGATGTTTAAACCTTTATTTCGGGTAAGTTTCACTACTTATTGTAAAATTAAGAGATTAATGTTCAGACTTTTGCATATTAAAACCTGTAACTTGGATGTGGGAAATAATTACATTAGATCCAAAAGATAGTTTTAGCAACATAGCGCAGATGCTACAGAACACAGTTAGCTGACTAGCTGTATAAGATTGTGTGCTACGCTAATATATTACTTCACAGGCATTACTGGCTTGTACTTTTACATCTATAATATTATAAATTGACAGTTTATTGCCGATCTGTCGTTTTATATTGCTGTAATTTTTAAAATTTCATATTATTTTAAGGTGAACTTAAAGGGTACACTACTATGAAAATCACACAGCTTCAGTGTGACATCAATAAGAAAAAGTATAATTTTATAGATATTGTTAATAGTAGTTGTTCATATTAAAATATGTATGAACTTAATACATGATCTAGACTATTTATTTAGCACAAATCCTGTCATTTTAATAAATATTACATGAAATTTATTAAAAATTGTTGCTGCTCCAATTAAGCTCAGTGTGCTCTCTTTAAGCTCTTCGACATTGAACGTCTGTGTAAATACTTCATAAACATACTTCAAATATTAACTGATGGTTGTCACTTTAAGTTATCAATTTTCTATGGATTCTATCGACTCAAATCTGCAGACTGGCTCTGATCTTTGGCAACTAGCATCAACTTTTCCAGACTGTAAATCTGTGGAAAATCGGGGGAAAAATCGTGTAGTGTATTCCAGCCATAAGAGACCATAGATAAGTTGACATCCATTTAACAAGATGTTTCATAATGAGGCTATTTTCTGTGTTCATACCCATGAATTAAATATTTTATTTGTTTGTTTTATTTGATTTTTGAATGTGCTACTTAGGTGAACGTGGACTAGTATAGATGTTGCAATGTGCTTAGATGACACTTCATTATGTAATATATAACTGATCGACTTGAATGCCTTGTTGCTTGATTTCAGTGTTCTGATTTTTTTGGTGATGAATGTAATTTAAAATGTAATGATTTTATTATTATTTTTTTTCAATTAATCTCTAAAATCCTTATGTAGTAATCACTAACGACCAGAGGAGTCATGCAAATTAATTTGTTAAAAAGTGTGGGAACTCTGACTTAGAATTCCCACACATTTCTGAACCAAAGGCTTTTAAGAACAGATTACATCATTAATTATTTCTAAACCCTCATTGCTGTAATCATTTAGCATGTTTGTTGTAAAGCAGGAGTGTGTTTATACAGTATGTGTGATAGTGAATGAGTGTGTATTTTTGTGATTGCGTGGATTTGAGTGTTTCGGACACGTTGCAAATTGTGGCCTATATTTGATGCGGAGTTTAACTTTGACGCTTTGAGTCACCCGTCTTGAATGTTAAAGTCATTTCTCAGCAGCTTGCAGTGTAAACAGTCTGATTCTTTTAATAGTGTGAGGACTTGAATCCCCACCACTCAAGACAAGGGCTTGTCCCGAGACATTGCTAATCTATATTTCCACATAGTTTCACAAGCACATTTTAACACCCTCAGGTGATAAATACTGCTGTAGTACAAAGTATTTTTTTTTTTTTTGTAGCGAGTCCTAGTGATTTCAAAATCAATGAAGTTAGAGATAATTATTGAGTTACTAAGTATTTATTCTTTAATTCAGTGCGAGAGATCAACTACATTTCTCTCAAAGATTGAAAGTGTATTTGTCTCATGAGATTATCTATCTAGGCGATTTGCAATTTTTTTTTGACCTTTGATATCTGATATTAGAGTGTGGCATACAAATTTAAATGTAAAATTCCTATTAGTTATTGAGTAACCAATGGCAAGGTGTTTTTCTTTCAGTCCCAGTTCTTTATTTCACTGCAAAATATCAAAAACAGAAGCAAATTTTAGAAGCAAGGAATTTATAATCTTTGATCTTTTTAAGAAAAAATGATGTTTAAACAGAGCAACTGATTTCAACATTAATAATAATCAGAAATGTTTCTTGAGCAGGAAATCAGTATATTAGAATGATTTCTGAAGGATTACGTGACACTGAAGACTGGAGTAATGATGCTGAAAATTCAGCTTTGCATCAAAGGAATGAATAATATTTTAAAATATATCCAAATAAAAAAAAACCCTGTTATATTAAATTGTAATAATATTTCACAATATTACTGTTTTTACTGTGTTTTTGTTTAAATAAATGCAGCCTGGATACGACTTAAAAAAAAAAAAAACATTTAAAAAATCCCTACGAATTTCTGCTTCACCTTTGATTGATTTTCATGATAGAGCATTATAAATTTATCAAGATTTATCAAAGAGAAGACATCCCTAAACCAGCTCGATCTTCAAAAGTTCAGTAAAATTTTATCATGCTTATCGTTTTTTTTTTTTATTGTTTCTCTTTTTATGACGCACTCATTTTCAAAACAAGCTCCTCCTTGAGATCTTAAGCCCATTGATTGCTGTTTGTTCTCATTGAGAAACAACAGTGACTCATGATATTAGTCACATATTCCTATTTAATGCTGAAAATCTGGCTAGACCTGCTATAAACTTTGAAAACTTGAAAGTATTCATAGTATTAATGCATATGACATTGCAAGGACAAACTCAAAAGGCCTTAGTCAGGCAGCAAAACAAACATCCAAGAAATCTTGGGGGACGTCAGTCTCTTTTTCCAATCGATTGCTCGTGAAACCAGCTGGACCTGTTGACTAGGTGCGGGGGCTGTAGTCCATTTGCTCATATCTAGTAAGGGTATGACAAGGCGATGACCTGTTATGGGTTTGCTGCCAGTGATGTAATGACAAAATGGTGTCAGGCGGTTCCACTTCTTGAACAAGCATGAATTTGAATGAGGATAACGAGATAGTGATGCATGAATGTCTAGGTAAATAGCTGTTAGGGTTTTGGATATATTGATTGTCCTTTTATGAAACAACTGGCCTTGTGGCTGTTAGTTACCTTGTAACTAGAATGGTAAGATCGTAATGATCACTATTGTAAAGCAAGGCATCACTTCAGTTCACAACTCTGTACAGAGGTGAAAGGACAAAGGCTTCTTTAGCACCTTTATTTACATCAGTCGGACGTTTTTCATGGTACGTAGTGGTGTCAGCTCAAGTAGCACCCACATTCCCATTCCCACTCCCAAACGCCCTGACACATGCACATTTGAATTTATGACTTAAGGTTGGATTATTGGCTTTATTTTAAGATTCAGGTTTATTTTCTATTCCATTTACAGAGAGATTATGCTGTATAGGACTAAAAAGATATACGGAATTTGATTAACTTCTTATAATTAGAAAAAATACTTTTTACTGGTCCAGATTCTTAATTCTGAATCAAAATGACCCATCTCTTCATACTTGTGCTATTACTTTTGTGTTATTTTATAGTATACTTTTTTCATCAAAATGATTTGCTTTTAGGGATTTGCCAATACAGTGCATATTCATTTTGAGATTGGCGAAAGATAACTTATTTTTAATATTTTTTTTAAGACGTTAGAGTGTGTTAGAGTGTTAGAGAATGGAAAAGCTTGTAAAATGTAAATGTGCATGCTTTATTAATTTTATTTTTTACAATTATTCAAAATAATAAATATGATGATACAGTATAAAATTGATCTAATGTTGGCTGATAACTATTATGTATCAATTCAGCTGATGTCACTAAGGCTGCAAACTCTGGTCTGAAATTTATCTATTTAATATGTTTTACAAAAGTAAATTGGCTTGATATAATAGAAATCAAATTTTAGGCTGTCGTTGTTCTAGTCCATTTGAAACCTTTAGCGAACATCTTCTCAACAAGTTAGAGTGAACTGGTTTAGTTGCCTGTTAATTTTTGAGAAGAACGAAGGCATGAATCTCTGGAATGCTTCCTTTCTGAGGATATGAATCTAATTTCTCCTTCAATAGCCTTTTTGTTTTCCATGGCTTCAGCCACAAAGCAGCATGCCAACCTTTACCAAGAGCCATCTTGGTTGTGAATGCTCAATACAGTGAAATTCACTGAAATTCCTTTCATAATATTGTCTCGTGGTTGGATCAGTGTAGTTCATGCTTCAATCCAAGTATGCCTATAACCACAAGACTGTAGAAAGAACAGGTATCCTCTGGTGTGAGAAGTGTTTATTGCCGGCTGCTATGCCGACAGGGATGGCCTCAGTACTTAGTTGCTCTTGTGTCATCAAATCTATTTGCCTTGTAACCCTCCATTTTCTTTCCCCAAGGAGACTGTGTCAGACTGGCGAATTACACATTGTGAATGCAAGGCATTTGGGAGCCAAAGGTCCAATTGCAGGAGGTGCTTAGAAATTCTCACTGATAGATTATAACGTAGGTCACTGATAGATTACATGCAGATGGTTTGGTCACAATCGGTCCCTAAGGTAACTAAGGTTTGCTTGCTCATTAACTGCATCAAGCAACCAGACGGTCCCCAGGAGAGGAGCATGCTGGGTACAAGACTCATAATCCTGGTGTCACCAGGAGACATTTGTTTCCATGGTTCTGGGTGGAACACTGGGACCCGGAAAAGCTTTTAACGTAGCAAAACGCACAATATGGCTAAGGTTGGTTTTAAATGCCTCCGAAGTTGATGTACAGTAAAAGAGGGGAATCAGTGCTAAAATGTACTCAGAAAAGAACACAGTTCGACCATGTCAAAGTTCACACTGACACACTCCCATGAGGCGCACACATGGTTTCGTCTCAACTAATTTAAGTGCTTATAATACAATGCATAGAGAATCATTGTGCCAACTGAATAAGTGCAATTCATATAAGTCTGAATTGTGGGTTTGCAAAGAAAAAGGGTGTATTGTTCCAAAGCTGACACCGTAGAAGTCCAGCAGAGCCATCCTTCACATTTTACATAGATTTTCTGGAAAATTTAGTTGTTGTATGTACAGTAACATTGTAATATTTTAAGCACATATCTCTAGTCATATGATTCGAACTCCATTACTTCTGCTAGATCTCAAAGCTTGAAATCAAAACAAAGTGTTATAAGGGTTCTTAAAGATACTAGATACTAGCCAAGACAAGTTTGACCAGAGAAGGTTACATTTGGAACAATCAGGTGGTGTTATTCTTAGAACTCAATGGATCTTTTGTAGGATCTCATTATGACTTCTGTGCTTTTGTAACTTTGGCATTTGAATGGTGTTTGCTTTCAATGTGCTGATGAAGTTTCTAACAGGTTCGGCCAGTAGAGAAGATCCTGGATTGTTCAGCTTGTCAAACTCTTCAAAAGAGATATAAATGAGGAATGACACATCTAAGTTAGAAACCTGTGTTTAGTGGATGCACGTTACCCCCGTTCCCTATCTTTTCAAATGCATTTTCTACTCCCTTTATGATATAACTATTGATTTTATAGATTTCTTCTTATCTCATAAGATACCTGCATTATACAATTATTTATTGTAGAGAACATGAAGCTGAGATGTTCCTCTTTAATGGAGAAGCTGACCCTTGTTAGCATGCTTGGGGAATATTTGGTTAGGTTGAGTATTAAACTTTAAACTACACTGTAAAAAAAAAAAAAAAAGTTGAGCGAACTTAAAAAAATAAAAATAGTTTCACCAGCTTCAGCAGATTTATTATTAACTTATTTTTGTGGGAGATTCTCAAATTTTTGTTGTATGAACTTAAAACGACAAGTTGAGAAAACTCAAAAATCTGCTGAAGGGGGTTGCCTTAATTTTTAAGTTGGCTCAACTTTTTTTTTACAGTGTACAGGCATGCAGGCATGTCACTTTACCACATTTACAGCAGTCATTTGTATCAGAATTTTAAAATTGTTGATACTGATATCATAGCAAAAGCCAATGAACACTTTGTGTATTATCAATATTAGTGTAATTAATAACAGATTGAATTAGAACAATGGCCTTTTGGTAAGTATTTCTCCATTAAGTGAAATTATTTTGAAGATTTTCCAAGTAGTTATTTTATTATATATTTCTAATATAAATAAAATGGTGTTCTTTTGGTATTATAAAAAAAATGACAAACTAATAGCAGGCAATAGATATTTTTATCAACTGACTTTTTACCCAAGTCCCAGGATTTTGACATTCATACAGGCATGACTGTACTCACTATCACACAATTTATCTCAAAATGGGAAAAAAGTGCCCATTGTGCAGACGTAGGAGAAATGATGTGAACTTCAGACGTGCTAATCCTGTTGCATGGATTTCTAATCTTCTTGATGATGCTCTTCCTGGATTGAAGGTCTTTACATGCGAGAAGGCTCTTGATCGATGAACTCTGTACGATAGGACATGTTCATGTGTGCAGACCTGCAAATGAAGAAACCTTTGTACCCTTGTTTGAAGGGAGGAACCTGAAAAGCGTTATTGCATGAAGATTTTATGGTCTTTTACAAGCGTAGGGTAAACGTTTCTCACGTTTACCCTTTTGATTTGTTTTTTTTTTACCCTTTGCACTATGCAAATACAAGTACTTTTACTGGTTTAATGAATACTTTTGACTATCTTGATTTAAAAATGGGGTTTATTCTGTCATAATGAGATGAGAATTGACTGGTTTCAAGACGGATCATGAGAATAGTCACAACAACCTTTGCCCAACTATATCCCAGACATCTAATCTCATATCTGCCAACCCCAAGATAATGAAGCTGGTCATTGATGTTAAATTTGGCTTGGCGTTTGAGGGAAGGAATGAAGCAAAAGAGAAAAAGAACAAGGAAAATGCTTGGGAGGACTCTCAGTATCTGGCCCAGCAGGTTCCACCAGTTCTCTGGGTGATGCAGCTTACCAACCAACAACATCCCTGTTTATGGTGAGAGTGGACTGCTCTTGACCCCGCCTACCACTTTAAATTCCACATCTACAGGTCTGGGATCAGTTTTGGCTTTGGACTAGTGTTAAAAAGCCGATCCTGAACCAGCTGTGGAATGGAACGAGGCTTGAGAGGAAAGCACAAAGAAAGAGGCATTGATTTGAATGCAAAGCCTACAGATAACTCAGCATTCAAAACCTTAAAGGATTATTCTGGGTTCACTACACGTTAAACTCAGTTAACAGCATTTGAGCCATAATGTTGTTGGTTATCACAGAAATGAATTTCATCTTGTCCCTCCTTTTCTTTAAAACAGAAATTTGGGGCCAATTTGTAAAAGTTAAAATAATTTTTGTAAAAGACAGTTATAATAGTATAGCCAGAAGATGGCTTTAGTTCAAATAATGCACAAGTTTTAACAGAAGAAATAATGTAAGTGATTTTTAACAAAATTTCACGAACTTAACATTTCTGCTTTGCATTTCTTAAAAAACTGGCCCTATTCACTTCCATTGTAAGTACCTCACTGTAACTTTAGGTCTTTTTAAAGAACATGAGGGACAAGCCAAAATGATATTTTTCAACATTATGTCAGATAATGTCCAACTGTGACACACTACAACCAAGCTTGTTCTTTTACATGCATGGTGCATATTTGTGGCTCATAATCTTAGAACAGTGATGCATTCAGCAACCCTTCCCTCAGTACATTTGTGTTAACATGTAGTTTTGTTTAGTCATTTACATATGTTGAACAAGAAGCCAGCCTTTTCGACTTACATCACAAGACTTTCCCATGTCTGCCCACCTTGCCAATTGCTTCCATCAACCGTGCTTGACATAAAAACTAAACCTTGCATGGAGAATAAGAAAATCTTTCTACAATTTTTAGAAAGAAAACTGGTGTATTTAGAAAGGTATGTGGATCTGGAAATTGGATAGGTTGACAAGGGACTTCTGCCTGCAAATTTACATAAGTGTTGCTCTGAATAACACAGGCCAAATGTTTTACATCTGCCCCAAATCTCTGCCACTTCACATGGCCGATGTTTTCGAGAGCTTGGAGTAGTCCATCAGTTGCTGCCTCTTATCAGGATAAGCCCGTCCAACTGTGTATCCTGGCACCGATTGGATAATGGTTAATAATTGACTTGGAAGAACCCTCATGGGTCATGTCCTGACCACTGTTGAAACGGGTGAGGTAATGCGGCATAGCTTTTTTTTAAAGATTTCTAAGAACCACTGATTTTATCACTCATTTTGGACAAACTTTTAGAATGATGCCTAATGAGGTTGCGTCAAGATTCTTCAGGGATCCAGTTTTTACCCTAAGATGAATGAATGATTTTTTTTTTCTTTGCAGGTCAACAACCTAAATCCGGGTTGTTCCCAAAAGGCCAATGTCCTGTAGAGTTTAGCTCCAGTCTGCCTCAACACAGTTGTCTGGAACTTCCTAGTAATTCTGACACCTGAGGTGTGTTTAATTTAGGCTGGAGCTAAACTCTGCAGGTCAGTGGCCCTTTGGGAGCAGGATTGGACACCCCTGGTCTAAATAGACCCAAATGATGTCAGTCAATGTGAACTTTGACCATAGCACTTTTACTCTACTGGAAACCCCTTCTCGACAAGACCACAGGCTTGACCAGCCAATGATACTTAAACAAATATCTCATTTTACAAGCATTAGAGAAGCAATTGCTCAGGTGGAAGTATCCAAACTAGTATCTACTTTTACAAAGACTGCCAAACATCCTCTCTTCCAGTACCTTTGTTAATGCTAAACTCATTACAAATGTCTGCAGTTTGAGAACAATAGGGGTGTGTTTTTCCACTAGTTGGTATGCGGCTACATTTGCTCCTACATCTTTATCTGGGGAATGTGGTGGGTTTGAGCAAATTATGAAGAGCACTGCCTACCATCACCATCGACTGGGAGAGTTAAGCTTATTAGGGTTTGGCTAGGCGTTTCTGATGGCCTCAGTGCCCTTTCGAGTGTATGTATACAAGGCTCTCAACCCCCAACCGTACTCTTACCATCACCCCAGCACCATTCGACACACTGCCAGCCCTGTTTGGACTGTACCAGCCTGAGCTCTCTTCCTCTGTCCTCCACGCTTTTGTTCTCGCAACTTTTTCTGTATGTATGTGTGTCTCTGTCATTCAGTGTCCCGCACCCTTACTGCTCCATAAAGAAGCCTTATTGTTCACCCAGTGGAATTCTTTCAGCCCCCATGCCAATCTACATCACCGGCCTCCTCCTTGCCCTCATCTTACTGAACATTCATTTTCTGCAATTTGCCACTGACAAATCTCGTTGATGACAATATTACCAACACAAAATGTTGCAGGATCTTGCTGCTTCCCTGGAATCCAGATGATCTGATGTTTCTGGATTAATTGTCTTTAAAAGAACTCATGCTCAAAGGTCAGCCAAGCCCAAATGTAGGGTTTCCTGACTGCCGCAATGGGATAACCCTGAAAATTTTTCAGACCTGGTTCATGCAATTTTATTTACGTCACTATATAAACTATGCTGTTGCTTGATTTTGAGTCTGCCAGTGCAGCTGTCATAACTTTAGCCCAATAGATATTTGCATACCACCCCGGAAAATGATACCGTCTAGGTGTAATGACTTATGATTGTATTTTCATACATTCCACTCTGTTGGTCTTCATGCAGAGCATCAGTCCTAATCACATAGTGCTTTTGCTGAATGCTAAAAGTGACAACTTCCTGTTGCTTTCCTTCCTTCCTCCTTTTTTCTTTCACATCAATAAGGACCATGCTATACAATTGTGTTTTCTAGACATCAGAATTTAAAAACCCTCTGTAACCAAAGGATAACTAACCTCATCCAGATTTAATTTATTCTCTCAATGTCCACTGATTTACAAAAGAGAGGATTTTCAATTGTTCTAAGCACCCTTTTACAAGGTAATAGGATATATAATGTAGTATGGTACACACAAGATCGGCCGTGGGTTGCGTTGTGTGTGTTTTATCGAGAGACGAAGGATCATGTACGCTTCATTTGATTGCAGATTTGTTTGGGTTTAATTAACTGTGAAGAAATATAACAAAGGCATAGACCATAAAAATGGAAATGAAATGGAAATAGGAAGTGGTTTAGTTTTGTGGTTATTTAATTTTTTTCTTCTCAAAATTTCCATGGCGTGGGTGGGTGTTGTGGTTTTGTGGTACAGATAAAGTGGTCTGAATAAACATGTCTCACTGTCTCTTAGGACAAAAATACATTTCTTTGGCAATGTGACCTAGATTAGGTTTAACCAATCTTCTGTGGATCACTTTTGAAAATTTTTCCAGGTGCACAAACTTAACCACATAACCACGAGCCATATTCACATGCAATCTAACCTTCTATACAGTTAATCTTTATGATCTTCATGCTTGTTCAGTGAAAATTTAGCTTTTAGATTTGTGTCCCTCAGGGATAGACCTTTGATTTTGGGAAAAGTCTCCCAAGTTTTATGTATACATGACAAAGAAACAGCATTTTGCTAATAATTATTCTGATCTAATTTTATTTAAAATTTTAATTAATGCCACACTGCATACAATGAACTAAGGCAATATTTATTTTTTTAAATGTTTATGAAAATATGCTTTTCTTTTAAAGGGTAAGTTCACCCAGAAATCATTAATTACACAGCCTCGTTCCAAACTTGTAAGACCTTTGTTCATTAATAAAGTTATTTTTATTTTCTTTGCACACAAAAAGTATTCTCGTAGCTTCATAAAATGATGGTTGAACCACTGATGTCACATGGACTATTTTAACAATGTCCTAACTACTTTTTTGGGCCTTGAACGAGTCAGTTGCATCATTGTCTATGGAGGGTTAGAAAGCTCTCAGATTTCATCAAAAATATCTTAATTTGTTTTCCTAAGATGAACGAAGGTCTTACGGGTTTGGAATGACATGAGAGTGAGTAATTAATGACAGAATTGACATTTTTGGATGAACTATCCCTTTAAATTAATTTACTTTTCAACCTAAGATCTTGATGTTGAGTGAAATAATAAAAGTACATGTGTATGTTATGTCAACTACTGTGTTTATTTGGAGTCCAATAGCAACCTTATCCTTGGAAGCAGAGTTTCACAGAATGAGGTTTACCATCTAGACACAATCCCTTTGAAGGCTCTTTCACCCACAGTCCTGTTGAGCTCAAACTATCTTCTGCACCACAGATCAGAGAATTCTGATAGACCCCCAACCAGCCATCTGCATCATGGGACGATTAAACCTTAACCAGCACTACAGCTGCTGTCTCCTTTGAACAACTGCAACTTTTTCTAACCATAAGTCTCTCATGTTTGTAACTAGGCCCTAATTGGCCTTACCCTATCCAAGCTTTTCTAGTTTCCTTCTAAATTCCTTCCTTACAACCCTGAGATAACTGTGTATTTTTTTGCCCTACTTTAAAGCACTTTTGCACTTTACCAAATTGCACCTCACCCTGCTTTTCCTAAAGACTTCTTCACCTGCTTTTCCTAAGCTTTTGGCTGCAGACATCTTGCACAAGAAGCTGCAAAAGTTGGCTAAATCACCTGCCAAGCAACCACACATGACTGAACCGTCACGCTCATATCTGCACCTCCACTATCCCGGTTCTCGCTTCAGCACCCTTGTTCACCTCGGCAAAAGGACAGCACGCATCTCGTATCACGTGCTGGTCATAATGCAACACACACACACACACACACACACACACACACACACGCTAATACAACACTATTTCTGAGCTGTAAAGGCAAATGATTTGCTGGCATTCAGAGTCAATTTGTGGTGGCTCTTTGACCATGAACTTAAAAACAACTCAAAAACTGCCTCACCACAAAATCATGGAGTTTATCAAGACCAGATATCTTCTTTTTGACAGTTTCTAAGTTTGGTACTTGGATGCTATGTATACCAAACAAATTGTTCACTTGAAGGCATGCAATCAAGATGTCAAAATGCAAGTACATGCCAGATTGAAACGTATCGTTTGATCTCTGCTTTCTAATCTGTTTTGTATTGTGCAAAAGGCCAGGTTGCATGTTTTAAGCAACTGCACTGCAGTGCTCTGATAGTGACTGTATCTATAACGACAACTGTTTGTTTTTGGATGCAATCCCTTGTGTTTTGTCCTAGGCACTGTTCTGGAGTTCATTTCTGTGTGTGCGTTTGTGTGAATTTGTTTCTTCAGGGTGTAAAAAATTCAAATAAAAATTGATTTTATATATTTGCATTCTTCAGACCCGTGGATATTGTGTCACTAACAACCAGTGAATATTAATTATCACAGTGTTAATCCCCCTTTCCTCTTTTTCCTGTAGGTTTGTGTGTATTTCTAAGCTAATGATTGGCGTGGCTCATTGTAAACAGTGAAACACCCCACCAGTCACGTATACATATTGCATGCTGGGTGTGTCCAGGACAGGTGCAATAAATCGAAATGACCACTTGATATGGTGCTGTATTTTTATAAATTGTTGTATGTGTTATCCAAGCTGCAAGTTAAGCACTAAAGTGGATGTTATTTTGAGTGTGACAACAGCACGGACTGACTCCGAGTAAGCATTAGCTGGTGTCAGTGTCAACAGAAGTCCACTCAAAGATGGGTTTGCATGTGTGTGTGTGTGTGTGTGTGTATGATGTTTGGACACAGTCGTCTGGAATATCTGGTCAGGCTCGTCTGCTTTTAAAAGTTTGTTTGAGCAATTTTCATTGTTTCTTGCAGAATTATGTTTTTGCAGTAGGGGAAGCCCCCTTCCACTTCACTATGAAAAATAATAATAATAATTGCATGTATACAGGTCTATGTGTGGGTTTGTGTTTGTAAAAAGATGTATCACAATATAAGCAAAATGACATGCAAAAAAAAAATTAAACTTTAAAAAAAAAAAATATTTATAATAAGAAATGTTTCTTTATCACTAAATCAGCATATTGGAATAAAAACCATGTTACACTGAAAACAATAAGAAGTTTTTGCACGCATATTTTTTTAAGTAAAATTTAAATACAGAATTAATTAAAAATCTACTTAACTAAGTAAATTTAACATGGCCAGGTAGAGTTTGATGAGTAACTTCTACTTAATTATTTTAAGTTTACCCTACTACAATACTCAAGTACATTTCACTCAGTCACGGTTTGTAAACTTTACTCAAACGAAATGACACACACAAAAAAAATGCCTATAAAGCATGTGGTTAAGTTACAAGCACGTATGTAAGCAAGTAGACTGCTCATTATTCATTTTAAGGTAATATGTTGACTCCATATAGTTATTAACTGAATGAACACAGAGACCAGAATACTTGGCACATGACGGTGACAATCAGTGAATAGTGTTGGAGTATGAATGGGTCATTTTGAGTAAAAAATGAACTCCAGATGTCACAAAACAGCAAGTTGCTTAACCTAACAAAAGAAATCACAGGACAGTGAATATACATCTCGAAAACGGCAAAACAAAAATTACCTTATTAATTATTCATGCCCAGGTGCATGATGGGAACAACGGGATCATGCCATTGATATTTACTTAAGTATATTGTATGTGGCATTGTTTGTTATTTTTACAAATACTAAGTTGAAATTTTAAATTAACTATACATTGCATATTAATCATTTTTTGTGTATTCCAGTTATAGTGAAGGCCTGTTTTATTATACAATCATTTTATATTTTATTATATCTGATTGGATAGTGGATAGTACAGAAAAAATGGTGATTTTATAACTGTGATATGCAGAGACAGATGATGGTAAGTGGGTAAAAGACTCATTGAGAGGAAAAGAAAATGAACACTGAAAAAACAGGATGGAACATGTGGTCAGGTCACAAATACTGACTTAGTCTTCAGCAAAACCAAACTGAAGGTTATGAAAACCAGGGCTGTGACCAGGCCCTCACAGCCTACTTTTTACACACTTGCTTAATGCCGATTCTTTCTTCTTGTTACAATCCCATTACTGTTACTGTTCTAATACAGATGTCATTACTTGTATCCATAGGACATTTCACCTGTTGTTCACTTGCTGTTAGGACAAGCTGTTTTGCAAAATGGAAATACCCGCATAACATTGTATTTACAATGTTTCCAGATTAGACTATATCAATAAAATAAGTAATGCACTGGGGAAAATAATTTCTTAAACGCATAAAACGACACAATCACTCTATCAAAGCACCTGACCCTGTAAAGTGATGCCATTGATGGAGACTCTCCAGAACACCGTTTTTAGCGACCAGTTGCTACAACTTTTTTTTTGCACTAAAAAGGCCACCTTAATGAAACGCAAGTAATTTTCCCAATCATTGATGATTTTCATAAGAATAATTAATCGGAGTAAATTTTTATATAATCGCTAAGAGTACAACTCTCTTACAGGTCAATAACGAATGCAAGAAATAGAGATATTTGGACCTTTATGAATATTGTATGTTTGAAATGTATTGTACTGAAATCGCATGCAGGTCTGAATACAATTGCGTAAATATCATTCAAAACCACGAAACCTCTGAGTAAGTTTGCGCTGTTTTAATCATAATAACCCAGGGGGCTTCAGTCACACACAAACAGCAACAGTACAGCCGTCAACCTCTATAATTATAATTCTATGGCGAGTTTATGGTGTGGCTTTGGTGTTAGGTTGCCATGGACGTGTGTGTGTGTGTGTGTGTGTGTGTGTGTAGGTGTGAAGGGGGGCAGGGTGAATCACCTCTTTAACGCGAGACCTGATTAATATTTCACCCGTCCCGCCAAACTAATCATCTGTGAAGGGTGTGTTTGAGTGTATGTGTGTGTGTGTGTGTGTGACCCTATGGAGAAATGAGAAGCTCTTCCATTTTGTGGGATGAGGTCCATGACGTAATGTGTACTGTGATGTGTGTATCGTGTGAATAAGGCGCTGTGTACTTTGGTGGTATGATGATGATGATGATGATAACGATGAGGGTAGGTGTGTGTTTTATCGATGACGTGAAAAGCATATTTGTCTCATTCATAATCACAGTTATCTGTGCCATATTGTTGTAATTTTTATTGTTAGGTTTGAATCTAACTCTAGTACACTGTCACTGATATTTTTGGTTTTATTAGTATTGTTTAAGTTTTCTGAACAGCAGATCTGATTCACAAGGGACTTATTAAGGGAGAATGCCTTATTCTAGTCCACTATCTCTGATTGGTTATTTTATTGAAAGTGTTTTGTTTTTGTTAGTATTTATTTGATTGATTTTGGATTTCTGAACAACAGCAGTATATAATTTTTCAACTTTTACCAGAAATATTTCAGGATGTCAATTTTGTTGCCATGACTAATATACTTTTAAACTGAGCACTCAATTTAATCATTGATATTTATTGACAAATAAAAAAAATAAAAAATAAATGGTTTGATTTTAAGTATTTCTCAGTTGTGTAAATATTACTTTTCAAATAGTTATTCAAGTAAAATATCAGTAATAATAATCAAAGTAAATAAGAGTAGTTTTATTACAGATTATTAACATTAAAATTCTACACAGTATTTTTTTCCTAATTAAAACACTTATGTTATTAATAGATATCGTGCTTGTCGTAATGCCCCCTGGGCTAATTATAATACTTTTTTATAATAAAAAATAGTAATTAAGTCTTTTTACCTTTTTAAGACATGAAAAGTGCTTGTAAATTTTTTTTAAATAAATAAATCAAATAGATGTTTCATCTACACACACATAACATGAAGGCTTCAGTCATATTAGTAGTCTACTAAAAGTTTCATTTTACTCAAAGCAGGTCACCTCATGGTGACTGACATGTTGAGATCACATGACCAGTCAGATGCTACTTGCCACAGCTCGGTATTTTCCTTTGTTGTCAGACAGGTTCAGATCTCATATCAGGCCACGAATCACACATACTGTAGTACAAAAGAATTCATAACAAATGCCAACACAAATTGAACAGGGCTGAATCTCACCTCATCAAACATGATCATGAGGCTCAAGCTTTTCTGAACTGTTCCTATTCTTCTGTTCTAGACTCTGAGACAGAGGAAGAAGATCCCAGACAGCACCACAGAAGAAGAAACCTCGGCCATCAATAAGTGCAGCAAAGTCGATGAAGAAACGGTATGCGAAAGTGAAAGACAAACTGGTGTTACAAGCATATTCCTGACTGAAATGCAAGCTACAATCACAAAAAGAGATTTTCTCTTAAAACAAACAAAAAAATGTGTTTACAGTTATGCAAAGCCATACATAGACATTTCTGTGCATGCTTTTTTGGGGGGGGGGGGCACAAATAAGGTCAACTAGTTTATCTAGAATTTTTCTGTCTTTAGTTTTAGCTTAATATTTGGCTTTAATATTTTGCTCCGTAGTGCAACAGCTCGTGGGAAACATCTGATCGATGTGTGATGGGCATGACGTTAAACCAATCTAAATATATTACTTCCTTAAGACATTACGAAAACATAGTTTTACACATTCATACGCTCAAAATGACTTTCTGTGGTAATCAACAACATGCCACAGATGCTGGTGACTGAGCAGAACTTGCATTTTCCGAGAACAGTCATTTAATCATGTCATACATTTTTTTTGCTTGACATCTGGAAGTGAAGCTTTAGTTCATATGACAGGAAACCGCAAGCAGCCATTCCTCTTTTCGCTCGAACCGACAGTGAAACACTAACAGAGCAGGTGACTTTCTGTTGCACTGTCTTTCTGGTACGGTGATTATCATTTAAGACTTGTCTCTTTAAGACTTCCTTTTCTTCTTGTGGTTGAAGGATGCCACAAGCTGGATAAAGTGTGAATACTTTTGTGCTTCACTGACAATGAAAAATGCTAGTGTATATACTTCTCTAGCTCTAGCTTCTCTAGCTCTCTTTTTGTGTGTGAATGTCCTGTGTTCTCTATCAGAGGCATGCAGGTCTTTCACAAGCATCGATTGTTTGGTTCAAATCCCTTGAATTTGACAGACGGGGTCAATGATTTAGAGAACACTGACCCCCTTTGCAGAACCACGCTGTGCCATTCGTTACTTGTAGTAATAAATACATGCGTGTGTGTGTGTGAAGTTGAAGTATTTTCTTAAAATACATCATCAAAAAATAAAATAAATAAAACGTACATATGAGGGTGTTGGTATGAAGTTAATTTTGATATAATAAAATTGTTAAATTCTTAATACATTAAGTTACTGTATTTAAATATGTTCATGTATGTGTGAAATTGGAGATGTATTTCCTTATTTAGTTCTGGGGAAAAAGTTTTACTAATGAAGGAAAAATACATAATTTAAAATAAAATATATATTTACATATGGGGGTGTTAGTATGAAGTTAATATTGATATAACAAAATTATTGTTAAATTCTTAATGTTAAATTATTAATAATACATTGTTACTATGTGTGTGTATTTAGAAATTATATAATTTTTTTTATTTATACTTTGTCACAAAGATATATATATATATATATATATAAAATTAATGATTATTATTAAAATTAAATATAATAATATGATATAAATTATAATACAAAATATTTATACAAAAATACAATATATATTTATATATGAGGGTATCAGTATTATGTTAATTGTTCTATGACTAAGTTATTGTTAAATTCTTAATATTAAATGATTAATAATACATATAATAATATATATAAAAATAAATAAATTACCTTTTTTATTTAGATTTTTCAGTAAAAAAAATATGATCCACCCGGACTTTTCATAGTGAGATTCATGTTAATTGTTCTTACGCCGTCATTCTTCAGCCTCAGGTGTTACATTACAGGCCAACACACAACCTGTGCATCAGGCTTAGGCATAACAACCAGCACCGTAATTAATACCGTAATGAAACTTGTAAGCCAGACAGGCTAGGCAACCAGTCCAGACCAGATTTCTGGTTTCATTATAGCAGGAATGTGGTCTCGGCACTGGTTTATTGCTGCACTCTCATTCATTCCAGCGTTGCTGTAAAACAAAAGCTGTTAATTCGGTATATGTCCTCCTATTGATGATGTGACGGACATTTCCTAGAATTAAACCTGAATACATTGTTCTGTCTTCCTCCTCGTTCCACAAAACAAGTCAAGTGGGTGGTTATGGTTAAGTTGTTCTTGGTATTCTGTCATGGAATATTAAATGTAAATAACACTGACTAAATCAGAGCTATGATCAAGCTTTTTTGTGAATTGGGCCCTAGATAAGGTCATTGAATTGCAATGACCTTTTGTACTTTGTGACTAGTCACTCGCCCATCATGGTCCAACATCGTGACTCTGGAGAGGTGTTAATATGCGCATGATTATCGAAATGTCAGCCTACTGTTTCATAAATTACACGCACAGAACCACGCATATATAGACTTCAGGTTCAGTCCACCTTGAGTTCAAGGCCTCTGCTTCCGGACTTTGAATCTCATTGAGTTGCAGCTCCCTATAGGTCCTGGGCCAATATGAACTCCAGTATGTCATCTTAGACACGCCCACCTCCTCTGCTATATACTGTTATAGAGACCTCTAGTGGAGAACTAGAAAAGCATCTGGTCAAAGTTTGCACCATAAACAATGAACAGTAAAATGATTCGGCAAACTAACTTCACTGATAACATTCCTGGTGCGCAGCACTTCCTGAACTCTGTTACCTTTTATATAACGGCAGGAAAATGAACAGGATATTTAATAGGATAGCATTAAAGGGTTGAGTTAGTCAACTTACATGAGGTTGTTAGTATGAAGTTAGTAGGCTAATTAATGTTGGTAATTAGATGAAAACTTAAATGAAATGAAATTTTGCCTTGGCAACTGAAATAAGCTGAAGTGCTAAAATGACTAAAACCAGAACTGAAATAAAAATAAATTAAAGCTTAATAGAAATATTTAAAAAAAAAAAAAAAAAAAAAAGAAGACAAAAGCGCAATACAAAATTGCACATAAAGCCCTAAAATTAAAACTTAAAATATAAAAATAATTCAAAATGCTTTAGTAGTAATATTAAATATTAATAATATTGTAATCAATTTTATTGTCCATACAGGATCTGGTAGACTGGCGGAAGCCACTGGCCTGGCAGGTCGGATATCTCGGAGAGAAATATGACACATGGGTCCATCAGCCTGTGGACAGACCGATCAGGCTGTTTGAGAATGACTTTTTTGAGGCCAACACAAAGACTTCATGGTAAGAGAAATCACATTACAGGATCGGGCATGTCTGGCTGCTTGTGTTTGTTTAGTTAAGTTTAGTTAAACATTGTACACAAGTAATATTATGCTACGTTATATGTGAGTGGTGGTTAATTAACAGATGCTTGAACTTTGCTGTGTGTGTTTGCAGGTACATGGTGCCAATTGTATGGCTGCCTTTGGTGATCTATCTGAGCTGGTACTGCTACACGTTATTGGCACAAGAGGGGACAAGACTGTTTATTTCATCAGGTGTGTGTAAAGTGTGTTTTAAAACATTCTTATTTGATTTACTTAAAATCCACTTTAGTTTTATTTTAGTATTATTTATACTTTTTTTTTTTTTTTATACTTGTATGTGACCCTCTCTGTGAAATCCAAGTTAAAGTCTCAAAATCTAATTATGAGATAACAAGCATCAAGTTTGATTTTAACCATTAATTTCACTACGATCTCAATCTTTGACATGGTCTTACTCAGTCAATATTAAAGATATAAAGATGACATTTTCACAGAATGTTTTTTACCTTATAAAGGATAAACTTTTTTCAGTTTAAGTAATTAATTTTTTTCCTACATAGCTTTAATTAAATTAATTTAGAGTTCTGTTTTATTTTTAAACTTAATTAAGTTTAAAGTTTTCCATCTAATATTTATATTTCATTTTATTTTTGCTATATTTCAGTTACCAAAAACAACTTTACTATAAGTAACACAATAACAAGACTTGCAGAAAAACACCTTATTAAATAACACCGTTAAAGGGATCGTTCACACAAAAATGGAAATTCTGTCATTAATTTCTCACCCTCGAGTCGTTCCAAACCCGTAAGACCTTCGTTCATCTTCGGAACACAAATTAAGATATTTTGGATGAAATCCGAGAGCTTTCTGACCCTGCACAGACAGAAACACAACTGACACGTTCTAGGCCTGAAAGGTAGTAAAGACCTCATTGAATATAATCCATGTGATGACAGTGGTTCAACCATAATTTTATGAAGCTACATGAATTTATTTTTGTTTTCTTTGCGCACAAAAAGTATTCTTGTAGCTTCATAACATTGCAGTTGAGCCACTGATGTCACATGGACTATTTTAATGATATCTTTAGTACCTTTCTGGACCTTGAACGTGTTTGTCTATGGAGGGTCAGAAAGCTGTCAGATTTCATCAAAAATACCTTAATTTGTGTTCCGAAGGTGAACGAAGGTCTTAAGGGTTTGGAACGACATGAGGGTGAGTAATTAACATTTTTGTGTGAACGATTCCTTTAAGTAAGTGAATGGATCTTAGTGAAGGATTATGGACCAGTGGATAATTTTATTTTATTTTATTTTACATTTTAGACTACTCCATTCTGGTCCACAAGTACAGCTTTCCGTTCATCTTCATGCTTGGCATGTTCCTGTGGTCGTTCGTCGAGTACTGCATCCATCGCTTTGTCTTCCACATGCGCCCGCCTGCCCACAATTATTACCTCATCACGCTGCACTTCCTGTTGCATGGTCAGCACCACAAGGTGTGTGATTTTGTTTGATACTTGAGTCATTAATCATTTATCGAGTAGATGAATTTTCATAATTCATTAGATATTGATGAAGCTCAACCTAACTGTCTTTTCTTACCCGACAGTCTCCGTTTGACGGCTCTCGTCTGGTGTTTCCTCCGAGTCTGGCCGCCATCGTCATTGGCGCTTTTTACCTGATACTCAGGCAGACGTTGTCTGAGGGTCTGGGAACCTCCCTGTTCGTGGGGGGTCTGTGTGGATATGTGGTCTATGACATGATCCACTACTACCTGCACTACGGCTCGCCACGGAAGGACTCCTACTTGTACGGGCTGAAAGCGTACCACGTCAAACACCACTTTGAACACCAAAGAGCAGGTGAGGACATAAGATTTGAGATGACAGGACAGGTTTGAGAACCACTGCTCTACACAAATGAGCTTAAGACCAGTGTCAAGTTAAAGTGAATAAAAATGTTCATTTTAAATCACTTTCATAAAATAATAATAATAATTTACTGTAACCTTATATACAAAAAAGTAATTTAAGGTGATTTTAATTTCCTTTTATTTGATAAAAATAGTTTCTTTAATATTTTATTCCACCCAAGTTTGTAGTGCCAACTTTAAATTAAATTAAATACAAAAAGTGTAAATGTTGCAACTAGTCCATACGTAAAGACAGTGTTTGAAAACCTATTAAAATAACTTTTTTTTTTAATTATATTGCATGGTTAGATATAAAATAATATATCAAGATTAAATAAATATTACTAATTTAATTAATAATAAAAATGTATTAATTATTATATTGTTAATAATAAATATAATATATTACTAATTGAAATAACTTTGAAAATGTTAAATTGTGTATTTATATATATATATTATGCATGTATATGTTTGTGTGCGGGGGTGTGTGTGTGTGTGTGTGTGTGTGTATATGTATGTATATGTATGTATATATATATATATATATATATATATATATATATATATATATATATATATATATATATGAATATATGAATTAAATAATACGATATATAATAGTACAAATGTTATTATTATATTGTTAATGTTAAATATACTATTATTATTTTAAATTATAATTTTGAAAATGTATTATTCTTCTAATGTGTGTGTATGTATAAGTCATATAGCACAATATAAAACCATCTAATATAAAAATTAATATTACTTATTTAATGAATAATAAAAATGTATTAAATTATTATATTGTTAATATTAAATATAATATTAATTGAGAGAATTATTTTGAAAAAATTATTCTTATAAATTGTGTGTGTGTGTGTGTGTGTGTATATGGAAGTCATCAGGGCTATGGCATTTAAAAGATTTATGTTAAAGAATAATATTTATTGCATATTGTTTAATATTAAAATAAATATTTAATGTTTTCAATTATTTCATTGCATTTATTTATTACATTTAACCTGTTGTTTGCATTTTTTTTTCTTTTTTTTCTCCTTTTTAAAACCTTCTGTTCATCCTGTTTTTCAGGTTTTGGCATCACCACCACATTCTGGGACTACCCCTTCAACACAGTCATCCCCGAGCAGACGTTTTAGAAGAGCTGTTTTTTTGCCACAATGACCAAATCAAAATCCCCCAAACAAACTCCCATAAGCCTCTCCCTTTATCACTGTGTTAGGTGCAGTGTCTTACCCTGCTGCTGCTACCAGCTATTAGTCTTAGCTTCACCACCATCATCATCATCATCATCATCGTTGTCATAAATTATTTAGAGAAGGGGGAGTGCCTAAAACAAACAAACAGAATGTCAAGCTATATAAATATTTATATACTATGTATGAATGTACTGACGAATCAAAACGTTGGATGAAATCTGTAAATGTCTTTTATTAGAGGCACAAAAATATCAAACTCACAGTTTTTGCCCATCCATGTAAAGTCAAGAGACGTATAGACAGGGACCAGTAAGTGTAAGACGGTGCGTGAAGGTGCGAGTGGAAATGATTTCTTAGTCGTAGTGTTAAGAAGCTGAAGGCTAGCAGAAGGAGGTCCTTTCGGTGGCCAAGTGCGCCATTGCCTTTAAGGAAAACTCAGGAAAGTCTCAGACGCTTTAATTCTTCTCAGTGTTGATGCTGCAACCGCTTATGGATCATCGCTTTCTCCCCACCTGTCAATCATAACTTTGCTCCGCCCTAATTGTGACATTCTGCTCTGGTGATCTCGCTTTTCTTTCTCATCTCACCCACTTCGAGGTGTTTTTTTGCCAAGCGACTTACTAATATCCTGATCCGGAGGACGTCACAAGTAGCTGCTCCTCGAGTAATATGTTACATATCCAGTGAGATATTAAGTTATTGAGGATTGAGGCTAGCTTTTGGTTCTCCTGTGGACGATTCTGCACTTTGAGCTCATGGTGAGGGCGTGAAGCGGGGTGCACGGGCCTCTCCTGCCGGTGAGGGTTGCCAGCCGTCCGTATCTGTCATAGGGTGGAGGGTCTGTAGAAATCCTCTGTCGTCGTTATTAACGTAGATCTAGCCGGCGCAACCCTTCCATCTGGTGTGACGATCTGCTGCATCTGACCAGGCGTCAGGAGAGCGAGAACATCCTCGGCTGATCTCTCATCCGTTCATACGGCAGATCTGTTCACTTGTATTGTTTCCTGCTCGTTTTAGCCCTTGCCTTTGTCTTGAGTCAATGGTTCAATGATGTTGGAATTCTGGGAAATATCCTAGAAAAGCTGTGACCACATGCAACTCTGCTTTATACAGTCATTTTGAGCATAATTAATGTTTCAGATGAATAAATATATATGTGATATTTAAGTAAAAATTATCCTGATGTGCCTTAGGGGCATTGTGTACCTTCCTGCTCCTTCCGAACCAATTGTTTGGACGTTTCAGCCAAAGACATGGAAGGACATTTGAATAGAGCTTTTCTTCATACCATGATTCTGTTGGCACAACAAAACTAATAAAATGCGATGGACGTTCTAATGATTTTTGATTATTTTGTAACTGTGACACCATCCTGGACAGATGCTATGTCATAGGAGAACGCTTTCAGTTGAGGAAAGTCAACAGAGCAATATATTTATCTGTTTACTTGAAATCACATTGAGAGCTTTTAATTCAGATAAAATTTTCAGCTATAGATGCCTCTAATAAATCTGTTTACTACTATGTATTTTTATTTTGGAATTTAAAATTTCTATGCAAATGCAGTTGTATTTGTAAATAAACTGTATATTTCTGAGGACAGCTTGTGGTGTTTTTACTTTGAAAAAAAAAATACTGCCATTCAAAATTCTGACGTTTTTATGTTTTTGAAAGAAGTCTCTTATGCTAACCAAGAATGCATTCATAATGCAAGTACAGTAAAAACAGTGATATTGTGAATTCCTACCAGTTAAAATAACACTTTTTTTTTTTTTTTTTACTTAAATATATTTTAAAATGTAATTTATTCCTGTGATGCATCATTACGCCAGTCTTCAATGTCACATGATCCTTCAGAAATCTTTGTAGTATGCTGGTTTACTGCTCTAGAAGCTTTATGAATGCTGAGAACAGCTGTGCTGCATATTTAAAAAATATATTTTTAATGATTAGAGTTAAAAAAAATTGTTAAAAAGATGTAATTTTGTCCCTTGCTCATCTAAAATGCTTTTTTTTTTTAAAATCCAATTTTACTGACCCCAAACGTTTGAACAATAAATATTATTTATATAAGCAATATACACTGTTTATGTACATAAAGGCTTGGCAACTGTTTCTTTGGAGAAATATGAGCTCTTCTGGTCATTTGCATGAATGTATTTACAAAGCGGTCAATCCTGTTCATCCACCTTTATGTCTCCACCCACTCAGTGGTTTTAGTAGCAAAATAATAGTAATGAAAGCTGCCAGATAATTAACAAGTTGTAAAAATGAGCAAACACATTTACAGGATATAGATAATGTAATCATTTGCAGAAAAAAAATGTAAATTTAACGTCACAGCTGTTTTATTTTGGCGTCAAAGTCTTTCTTTGAAAACAAAGTGAATTAATGAAGATGTTACAGTGAATATGAGTTAACTGAAATTAAAAAAAATTAAGGTTAGTTTTGTTACATGGTGTATTTTAATATTTTCATGGAATATTTTAAATCATATTTGTGTAATTATAATACATTTATAATGAATAATAGTATATTTATAATACATTTTTACTTATAAAACATTTAAATTATATTAGGTATATGTATTAATTTGGGAATTGTTTGTGTGTATATATATATATATATATATATATATATATATATATATATATATATATAAAGCTAAAGCTAAATTGAAGCTTATAGAGTGAAAACTGCAGTAAACTGGAAGAACAATTGACACTAATTTACTCCCTTTAGTCCATTGAACATGCTCACTCATAATGCTGAGAGTTGTATGCCATATTTTGTATGGTTATAGTTCATTTCATATATGGCATATACATTACTTGTAAAGTATCTTATAGATTAGGCATATGCTATTTTCAAAAACAAACATGGCAGGCAGTAGGACCCAGATGTGCTCATACTGCAGAAGAGCATCCACCATCAGAAAAAATAAAAATGTCCTTCCACACCCTAAAGGCTGGGAGGAGAGACGTTCAAGTGCATTCCTCTTCTCTCCTAGTAAACCAGCGAATGGATTGGCACTGAACAGGGTGAGTGTGGGGAACAACCCATCCTGTAAGTGTGCCGTACAGTCTGACTTTCAGTTTTTCACACTTCAATTTGTTTCAAACAGTACAGTGGAGGGGGTGTGAACATCAACAAAACTCAAGCGCTCCGACAGAAGAAGGTCCCTGGCTTGGACAGGTAGCCTGCAGACCATTTCCTTTCCATCTACAGTATTTCTCTCGCGTTCTGTAACATGCTCACTTCCTGTTTATGTTTTAGTTTCACTCTCATTTGAGTTTAAAGTACAACTTTTGTCATTTTGGCGTTGTAAACAAAGGCTGTGCCCTTATTTGACAGCACTTTGTGCGTTCAGTGTTCAATGCTGTGTTTCTCTCAAGTGCCTGAAGCGCTCTGCATTAGCTGTAATTTTTGTGGATACTGTAAAAGGGTGTTTTGTTTGGTATGAGCTTGTCTATTGTCTTTCAAACAGCCACATATCTGATAACTCCCTCACATGTTTGCATTTACAGGAGGTGATTTGAATGAACTGTTGATGTGTATTTCGTTTCCATTCGCTTCTTTATTTGTTTCAGACTTTAATCTTGCGGGTCAGTTGTAAAAATTGTTTATTTCTTTGTGGACCCTCTTTATAGGCATAATAATAATAATAATAAACTTTTTTATTTTATTTTATACATTTTAAATATAAAAAGGTTGCCTTTTCATATAATAAAATATAAATGTAAATATAATACATTTTTAAATGGTTTTAAATGTATTTAGACCCAATGTTTGGTAACAAACTTTCACTGGCAAACAAATGCTGTTCAACAACAGCAAAAATAAATAAATTACAACAAAATACTGTTTATACTACTTATTATATTATTTAATTATTAAGTAATAATAATTAAAATAATAAATGCCGTTTCATATACTCTTGGAAAGTGCAAACTATTAACAACAGCAAAAAATGTTTATATTTAATGATAATAATAATAATAATACATTTTATATTAATGATAAATACTGAAATAATAATTCACATAAAAAGTAATTTTTCAGACCCTGTTTTGCACCTGACTCTTGAAAACTATAAAGAAATATATAGCAAAATGAAGAACACAGTAAGATGCTTTTATAACAAACAAAAATAAATGTACATACTGTCTCATGGGTTACAGTTCCACAGGGACACCATGACGTCCCAGAAGGAACCTCAGGAGGGACTTTCAGCCCCGGCCAAGATGACAGGACCCAGCTCCTGGTCCCGGGTCAGCTGCCCCTGCTGTATCTCCAGCCACATAGAGCCACTGGTTCTGATCCAGCTGGCTGAGAACATCCAGCCCATCACCAAACAGTGGATCATGTCTGTGATATCTGCACCTGTGAAGTCTGGAGGTAAGAATAGTAATATTAATAATATTATTATTAAAACTAGTAATATTTAATATACTTTTAAAGCTCTGTATCCTTCTTCCCTGCTGTGTTTTAGGGGCTCAACTGTTAGTTCACCCCGGTGAGGACATGAAAGGGGACATGATAGTTGTGGCGGCCCCTCGCTGTACCCTTCTCAGAGTGACTGAGGACCTGGGCCTCTGCAAAACCTACCAGGATGGAAACATGACGGCCTTCTCCTTTGAGGACCGTGACAACTTTTGCAACATTGGTGAATATTTGATAAATAAACTGGTAACACTTTATAATTACTTTCATTAATATATCATTAACAAACATTATATAATGTTTAACTAATCATTACTTAATATATATTCACATATCTAGAAGCTAATGTGAGCTAATGTGCTTGTTAATGTTAACTAATGAACTTCTTAAACATTATCAAATGATTAACAGATCATTATTTATTGTAAATTGAAATGCTTACAGATTTAAGTTGTTAGTTAAGTTTAGCTAAATACTTAGTAAAGACATTACGCACATTGTAATTTGGGTGCAAAGCATGTTTTTACTGCCTTAACACTTACATTAGTATACTATTGATGTGTAACATTAGAATGGGGGGGGGGGGTGATTCAAGGAATATTCTGTTTAATGTTACACATCACAAATTTTAATGTTAATGTTACAGATCACAATTTTTCAAGAAAATACATAATTTATCATTTATCAAAACAATGCAATATAAACAGACTGAATCGTGTTCCTTATAGTAATCAAATTGACCCCTGTACCAACCCTTAAACCTACCCGTAACACCAAACCTGTCCCTAACCCTATCTGTATCACACCTTTAAAAAAGTTTTTAATCATTGTATAAGATCTGATAAAATCATTTGTAGATTTTCAAGATGTGCATGATCATATGAATTAGAAGTTTAATGACATTTGTAAGCAATTTTATATACGGATTTATCCTGATTAAAGCTGTAACAGGCTACAGCACAGCAACCGCACGCGTGTCCATGTATAACGCTTCTCATAGCTATGTGAGTAATATCTGTCTGTTTATACACAAAGTGTATAATTGGAACACAGTTTATTGGAGCTGATGATCTGAATGAGAGAGAGAGGGGCCCCGTTGAGTGCATTTTCGTTTTAAAACGGCATTTTAGAATGAAAACGATCTCCGTCTACACTACACAACCGAAAACGCATGTCACATGGCCATTCATGCAGGTACTACCATAGGTTTGTGTAGGTAGATTCCCTATTATTTAGATGGCGGATGCGCCTACGTGCTTGAAATGGTCGAATGAGGAATCTACCCATACGTATCTATGGGTACAACCATATAACCACGTATATATATCTAGGGGTACAACAATGAGCATAATGTTATTGTTTACACGGTCGTCAAGGATACACAGAGCGAATGTGGGCAGCCACACCATCGTTTTCAAAAGTCTCCGTTTTGGTCCGTTTACACTGAAACGCAACCCTGGAGTTTTCAAACTAAAACGGGGTCTGCAGCGTTTTCAGAAGTCTCCGTTTTCGACCTCAAAAACGCCGGAGTAGTGTAAATGATAGGCGAAACCGTATCAAAAGTTATGCGTTTTAAAATGAAAACGCACTAGTGTAAACGTGAGGAACAGGATTAAGAACTGATTTTGAAACTTGTGAATCCATTAGAATCATTAGAAGACAGAATCGCGATTCATACAGTATATGAATAGATTTTTATGTGAACCCCTAGTTTTCTTCCTCTTCGCTAAAGCAGCGCAGCATGGCCTCGCCCCCTTCATTGCATGTTCCCGGGGGCGGTTTTTATCTGGGTTTATGATGTCACTAACCCAGAATTATTTTGTTGTAGCCCCTTACAAGCCGTTCGCTGTAGGCGATGCTATGCTAATTCTGTAAAAGACAATTTCTCCCTTTGCATTGAACTTTGAGCTTCGTAACTTTGCAGACGTTGTTTATGCTCATTTTAAAAGGTGAAATCGTATCATATGACCCCTCTAATTTACATGAAATGTTAATTATTAGGTAATGTTTAATACATTTATTAGTAAACATTAACAAGTACATTATTTCACGTTTCTGGATATGTGAATATATATTAACTAATGATTCATTAAGCATTACATAATTTTTGTTCATGATTTATTAATGAAAGTTATTATAAAGTGTTACCCAACATTTGAGTGTTTATGTTAGCATGTAAACGTGAGCATCCGGCTAATGTTATTAGCTTAAAATTCACTGTTATTTGACTGTTTCTGCAGACAACATGCAGCAGTTCCTGACGCTGGCCGAGAGACAGTACATCATCAAACATGAACTGGATTCCATGAGAGCCATAGAGGACCAGCGTATCCCAGGAATCCCAGCACCCAAAGGGAAGCTGAAAGCCAGAGTGAGCATCTGTGAGTATCTGTATGTGGACTTATTTGACTGGACTGACAAAATTAATAACTTTTTTGCATTAAATGTGATCAAAATGTAAAGACAATTCTATTTATTTTCAAATTAGCATACTATCATTCTACTCACACTATTTTTGCAGCATGCAGTATGCACATTTTCTTCATGCATTGAAAATGTTATTGAATAGCGAAGGTACTGTTTCACAAACTGTACTCAGAAAATAGCAGACATTTTATAGTGCATTCTACGCTATAAGTATGCAGTAAACAGTATGCTAGTACACTATTTATAGCATGCAGTTCCATGAGTATCCAATAGGCTCCGCTCTCCTCTCTCTTTGAACTGCTTAGTCACTGCATGCTACCTAGACTCCCAATGATATTTCCATAGTTGAAACCTAATATGGTAATGACTTGTCCCTCTATGTCTGTCTATCTATCTATCTGTGCTGCAGTACAGAAGCTGGAGAAAGCAGGCGTGATCCGTAACATCACCCCTCTTCATGAGCAGAAGCTGCTGTCGGCTCTGGGGAAGCAGTGGTACTCTCACAAGAGTCTGTGGGGGCAGCCTTTAGGTACCAACACACACACATTCATATCACATAACTAAACATGCCTCCCCATCAGGTTTTAAATTATACACAATTATCTTTTGTTCAGGACCATTTAATTCATATTAGTGCCATCATGGAGGCACTAATAAAATTTTATGAAGTCATTTGACAACAACTCATAAATGTATTATAAAATTAATTTCACAGTGTGAAGCTACAAATTCTGTACACCTGTTTTTTTTTTTTAGGCATATATATATATATATATATATATATATATATATATATATATATATATATATATATATATATATATATATATATATGCCTAAAAAAAAAAAACAGGTGTACAGAATTTGTACACCTATACATATATATATACATACATATATATGTATATATATATATATATATACATACATATATATGTATGTATATATATATATATACATACATACATACATACAAAACCTATACAAAATCTTTCAGCCGATACCGATAGCCGATAGCCCAGGATGACATATGCCGATGGTACCAATAGTTTAGTTTTCTTATATAGTTGAAAAAAAAAATCTCTCCTAACTAATGCTGCAAATTATACAGGAACCCTCTCGTTTGGTAAATAATATCACAGGTTACAAATAACCACAAAAGTATTAGCCTGTATTCAACTGTATTTGTTTTCTTATATAGTAGCTAAATCACACTGAAATAAAAACGACTGTATAAAACACAACTCCACACAAGATTTTTTTTCATTTAAAAAATGTCTGGATGACAGATTTATTCAAACTTGGCAGTAATTAAACTGCCTCTAGTGGTTTAACTAACACACTGTGAACACTGGATAACTTTCCAGAGGTAAACGCACCATTAAGTGACATTGTTTACAAGCTGTTTGATTTGACGTCTTTCTTTCGGTTGAAACGTGACGTGACATGACATGAGACAATACTTTTCGGTAAGTTGTACTGTATCTTTCAACATACCTTCTGATGTTCCTTCATGCGTGTTTCGCACTATAGCTTGTAGTGATGTTATGGGGGCGGGGTCTTTTTGCCAGGAATATAGCCGTTTCCCTGGTAACCGCAGTAAACAAAGCAGCGCAGCGCCAGAATTTGAAACTTGCAGCGCTCATATCTAATCAATTAAACCATAGCCTTTTGAAGTGTAAGCTATATCTCAATTTACATGTATAGATTTTTTTTTTGTTTTTAACGGAAGCTCCACCTAAGTCTTCTCCTCCCATTTCTACCAGTGAATCGTTTCTGTAACTGCAATTTCTCGAACAGGCGAACACACACGCACGCACGCACGCACACACACACACACACACACAAATGAAATCGTCTGATGAAAAAAAAATATTTAAAACACGTTCATATTTTAGAAAATGTAGTTAATATTTGCATCATTAATGATTTATCTTATCCACCCGCGACCCACCTGTAAATAATCAGAATGCATTTTTTTTTATTACCCGACCCGCGGATTATCCACAGCGCCCGCGGATATCAACTGCATCACTGGGTTGTAAAGTTGCCAAGTTGAGGGGACAAATGGGTTGAAATTTGTATGTGTCGATTGTGTGAAAAGGATGCGTTTCGTACAAGATCTGGCAACCGGACAACCTTGGACTATATTGACGTGATTATTCATATAATGAGCTTTGGGCCATACAAATTACGGGAGTTTTACCGGAGGTGAATGTAGCAAACATATCAAATATTCCCAGTGGGATTTTTTTATAGCAAGATTAAAAATACGGGAAAATATTTAAACGGGATGATAGCGGGATAGAATGGAAAAATACGGGAGAATCCCGGGAAAAACGGGAGGGTTGACAGGTATGTTCGAACCCCCAGATCACTTTACCCAGTCAAGTAATATGAAGAATAAAAATTATTTCAGAAAAAATAAAATCTTTGCCATATGCAATTCATATGCGTACACTACTTCTATTACATCATATTGATTCGTACTGGCATTTAATGCCACAGTTTAATGAGTAAATTATTTTAGCAGAGAGAGAAATTCAACACACACACACACACACACACACACACACACACACACACACACACACACACACACACACACAGAGTCTCTTTGTGAACGTAACATGAGTCGATTTGTGGAATTTGCGGCCGCTGCTTCCTTCGTCTAACTGAGCGTCTTTCACAGGATTTTGGATGCTATATTTTTCATTAACCACACAACATTTTATTATATGTTTTTGGCAATCTCGAAGCTTTGAATCTTTTCCCGAAACAGTCAGAGGAAGGCGAAGGCCTCAGTGCTTCATGAGGCTTCATTTGCCCATCACTAATAGCTTATATATAAAACTGAAAGAAACCTCGCTCCGCGCTAAACTTTGCACTAACGGCTACGGGGATCTCATCTGGCTTGAAGTACGGATCATTCATAAGTTCAAACAGAACCAGCATTATTGCGTTATTACTTTAACTTGAACAGCGCTAAATTTGACACAAGAAACATTTCCTCTTGCAAGTTGTAGTCTGACACGCGTTTGCGCCGCCTTTCGATTGACAGGAAATAATCAGCCCTGATCATCGGCTGGTTTTAAACAATCGGCCAACATTAGTGCAAATAATTGCTTTTATCGGCTGATACCGATTATTGGCCAAAACATCAGTGCATCTCTAATTTAAGACTACTGTACATGTGACTAGGAACAGGAACAGTTTCTTCCCTCAGGCAGTCCATCTCATGAACACTTAACAATAAATATGAAACACACAACAATATCATACATTTATTTATCTAACACATACTTATTACATTTCAAATTTGCTCCTAACACACCTGTACACTAAATTGTCTATTTTGTATATTTATATAGCCTATTATTATCGGTGTCTTGTCTTGTCGCTGTCACTCTGTCGCACTGTGGAGCTTCTGTCACCAAAACAAATTCCTTGTATGTGTAAACATACCTGGTAATAAAGTTGATTCTGATTCTGATCAATACTTTATGTTATGGTGCAAGGAACCTAAACATATGAAACATATTCTTACTTTAATATACAAATATATACATTTTAAAATATGTGCGGTTATAATAATAGGCTATATATATATATATATATATATATATATATATATATATATATATATATACATACCCACAAATATTAAATCCCTGACAAACTGAAACATTTCCTTACTTTCATTTTTTTTAATCTGTAGGCTACTATATCTTTATATGATAAGAAATCAGGCATTAACAAGATATAACATAAAATAAACTATAAAAACAATAGATAGATAGATAGATAGATAGATAGATAGATAGATAGATAGATAGATAGATAGATAGATAGATAGGCAAATATAGGTTAAATAATGTATTTAAAAAAATAAAATAAAAAAATAATGTACAGGTGCATCTCAATAAATTAGAATGTCGTGGAAAAGTTCATTTATTTCAGTAATTCAACTCAAATTGTGAAACTCGTGTATTAAATAAATTCAGTGCACACAGACTGAAGTAGTTTAAGTCTTTGGTTCTTTTAATTGTGATGATCTTGGCTCACATTTAACAAAAGCCCACCAATTCACTATCTCAACAAATTAGAATACTTCATAAGACCAATAAAAAAAACGTTTTTAGTTAATTGTTGGCCTTCTGGAAATTATGTTCATTTACTGTATATGTACTCAATACTTGGTAGGGGCTCCTTTTGCTTTAATTACTGCCTCGGCGTGGCATGGAGGTGATCAGTTTGTGGCACTGCTGAGGTGGTGTGGAGGCCCAGCTTTCTTTGACAGTGGCCTTCAGCTCATCTGAATTTTTTGGTCTCTTGTTTCTCATTTTCCTCTTGACAATACCCCATAGATTCTCTATGGGGTTCAGGTCTGGTGAGTTTGCTGGCCAATCAAGCACACCAACACCATGGTCATTTAACCAACTTTTGGTGCTTTTGGCAGTGTGGGAAGGTACCAAATCCTGCTGGAAAATGAAATCAGCATCTTCAAAAAGCCGGTCCGCAGAAGGAAGCATGAAATGCTCCAAAACGGGTACAGTGACTTTGGTTTATAAAAAACACAACGGACCAACACCAGCAGATGACATTACACCCCAAATCATCACAGACTGTGGAAACTTAACACTGGACTTCAAGCAACTTGGGCTATGAGCTTCTCCACCTTTCCTCCAGACTCTAGGACCTTGGTTTCCAAATGAAATACAAAACTTGCTCTCATCTGAAGAGAGGACTTTGGACCACTGGGCAACAGTCCAGTTCTTCTTCTCCTTAGCCCAGGTAAGATGCGTCTGACGTTGTCTGTGGTTCAGGAGTGGCTTAACAAGAGGAATACGACAACTGTAGCCAAATTCCTTGACACGTCTGTGTGTGGTGGCTCTTGATGCCTTGACCCCAGCCTCAGTCCAATTCTTGTGAAGTTCACCCAAATTCTTGAATCGATTTTGTCGGCGCCAATAGCCTTGTGGTTAGTGCGCCGACATATAGCACAACTGTGCTCACAGCGACTCGAGTTCGAATCCCATCTCGAGGTCCGTTGCCGATCCCGCCCCCTCTCGCTACCCAATGCTTTCCTGTCTGCTGTCTACAACTGTCCTATCCAATAAAAAAAGCATAAAAAGCCCCACCAAAAAATATAACTTTAAAAAAAAATTTAAATTCTTGAGTCGATTTTGCTTGACAATCCTCATAAGGCTGCGGTTCTCTCGGTTGGTTGTGCATATTTTTCTTCCACACTTTTTCCTTCCCCTCAACTTTCTGTTAACATGCTTGGATACAGTTTGAATGTTTGTGGCTTACCCTCCTTGTGAAGGGTGTCAATGATTGTCTTCTGGTCAACTGTCAGATCAGAAGTCTTCCCCATGATTGTGTAGCCTAGGGAACCAAACTGAGAGACCATTTTGAAGGCTCAGGAAACCTTTGCAAGTGTTTTGAGTTGATTAGCTGATTGGCATGTCACCATATTCTAATTTGTTGAGACAGTGAATTGGTGGGTTTTTGTTAAATGTGAGCCAAAATCATCACAATTAAAAGAACCAAAGACTTAAACTACTTCAGTCTGTGTGCACTGGATTTATTTAATACATGAGTTTCACAATTTGAGTTGAATTACTGAAATAAATGAACTTTTCCACGACATTCTAATTTATTGAGATGCACCTGTATATTAAAATAAAATATATGTATATTAAAATATAATAGGCCTAACTAAATATAATATAGCTTGTATTTTATTAAAATTATTTTATTGTTAACTTATAACACTATCATTCTTTCTCTCTACAGACTCCATCCACGCTTATTTTGGTGGCACTATAGCCTATTATTTCAGCTTCCTGGACTTCTACACTTTGTCATTGTTTCCTCCAGCCATCCTAGGCCTCTTCATCACGTTTTTCCTCCCCAGCGCAAACTTCTCCAGTGGAAATAAAACTGAGAGCGCGCCGGCACCGCCGAAGGACGACGATGACCAGCCTTCAGTCAGCTCCTACATGGTGCAGGCAGTCTTCAGCATGCTGTGGTCCACGGTATTCATGGAGCTGTGGAAGAGGAGGAGTGCGGCTTTATCCTATCGTTGGGGCACTTTCAATTTAGCTGAACAATTTCAAGAGCCCCGACCAGGTTTCCATGGAGAACTCGGCACCAATCCGGTCACGGGCAGACTGGAGCCGCTGTTTCCCGAATGGAAGAGGAGGCTTAGGATAGGTCTGGTGTCATTGCCTGTGGTCGGGGTGTTTTTGGGTCTGGTGGTCATGGGAATGGCAGGTTTCTACTTCTTTGAGCGCCTGATCTCAAACTGGCACAAAGCATCTGGATCATACTTCACAGCAGCCTTCCTATATCTCCCTTCTATAGCCCATATTGTCTACACTAATGTGCTGGGGAATATATATCGCAACGTGGCCTTGCAGCTGACAGAAGCGGGTAAGAAAAAGATCAGGCAAAAGAACCTGATTATAATGTTGAGAGATGCAAGACTACTCAATACTATTTGTCAAAAAGCTAGGCCATATAATGAAAGCATATTTTTAATTTAATTTTGCTCAATTAAATTAATGTTAATTTAAATTGTTTATTTAAATTCTTACTATAATTATATCTAATATAAAAAAATCATTAGACCTAATTATAATATAAATATGATATACTAATGATATAATCTTTTCATATTTTGCAAAGTATTCTGTAATGAAAAAAATCTAATTTTTAAAAAATAAAATAGTAAAAATATACATAGGATATCAAAATAATAGAATATATTTTTGTAGAAATCATTAAAATGCACATTGCATTGAGATATTCAGATTAACTATGGCTTCTTATCTTAAAATAGACCCCTGATAAACATACTGAAACATGTATGATGTTGTACTATATTAAATATAACTAACTCTTTTGTCTTTCAGAAAATCATAGAGAGGAATCATCTTTTGACTATCATCATACCACCAAAGTCCTTGTGGTGAGTTTAATAATTGTATACATATCCATATTGTTTTTTCCCCACCACCCCTTATAAATAACCTGTCAGAGTGTGCTTCATAGCACACTGTAAAAAAATAATTTTTTTACCAGCTTCAGCAGATTTTTGAGTTTGCTCAACTTGTTTTTGTGGGAGATTCTCAAATTTTTGTTGTATAAACTTAAAACAATAAGTTGAGAAAACTCAAAAATCTGCTGAAGTTTGTTGCCTTAAAGGAACACTCCACTTTTTTTGGAAATAGGCTCATTCTCCAACTCCCCCAGAGTTAATAAGTTGAGTTTTACCGTTTTTGAATCCATTCAGCCGATCTCCGGGTCTGGCGATAGCACTTTTAGCATAGCTTAGCATAGATCATTGAATCCTATTAGACCAGTAGCATCGCGTTCAAAAACGATCAAAGAGTTTCGATATTTGTCCTATTTAAAACTTGACTCTTCTGTAGTTATATCGTGTACTAAGATCGGCGGAAAATGAAAAGTTGCGATTTTCTAGGCTGATATGATTAGGAACTACTCTCATTCCGGCGTAATAATCAAGGAACTTTGCTGCCGTAACATGGCCGCGGCAGGCGTAGTGATATTACGCAGCGCCTGAAAGTAGTCCGGGGGAAAAACGGTAAAACTCAACTTATTAACTCTGGGGGAGTTGGAGAATGAGCCTATTTCCAAAAAAAGTGGAATGTTCCTTTAAAATTTTAAGTTGGCTCAACTTGTTTTTTTTTACAGTGCAGGTGTTTTACCTCAAAGATCTCAAGCGTATTTTAAATGCTGATGTAACTGTATGTCTAGACAAGAATGTTCTGCAGGACTGTGTAATACTAAATGAATGCGCCTCTCTCTCTCATTCAGTTCACCTTTTTCAATAACTTTGCTGTGCTGTTCCACATTGCCTTCTTCAAGGAGGACATGCCTCTTCTGCGCAAGGTGGGAATTTCCTCAGAAACCGTTCTCACATATAATCCTAAGATTTATATCTAAACACAATATCCTTGATCTCCTCCCCAGAGGCTTTCCTCTCTTCTGATCGTGACTCAAGTGGTGAGTCAGTTCACTGAGGTGGTGGTTCCTTTCCTGGTGGACCGTTTCATCACATCTGCAGACAGGAACCTGAAGGAAGATGATCCAGAGGTGGACCATCTCCAGGCTCAGGGCAGTCTGCCGGCTTTCCCAGTGAGTAGCAACCAAATAAGATAAAAAATCAAGAATACAAGAATTACATTTTCCTTAAATTCTCAATCTTGTTCTTTTTCAGGGCCTTTTTGCTGAGTATATTGAGCTGCTGGTTCAGTTTGGCTACCTGAGCCTTTTCTCTTGTGTTTATCCTCTTACTGCCCCTCTGTTACTGCTCAACAACCTCACAGAGATTCGCACAGATGCCTACAAGCTCTGCAAGCTCTTCAACAAGCCCTTTTCCGCCCCTGTGGCCAACATGGGTGTATGGCAGGTCAGATTGTGATCTGTCCTGTATATATGGATGTTTTAAATGCTTTATGATACTGTGAGTTCTAATGTGTGTCTTTGTGTTTTTGATAGACTGCGTTTGAGGTGCTGAGTTTCATCTCGGTCATGTCTAACTGTTGGCTGCTGCTGCTGTCGCCACATGTGAAGGAACTCACAGAGGAGGCTGGTTTCAGCAGCAGCAAAGTTCTTGTCATTGCTGTCATTGTGGAGGTTAGAGATGTTTTTGGTACAGCCTTGAAAAATAGTCTGTACAAAAATGAAAACAGTGACCACAAGCTTAAAAAAAGACCAAAATGTTGAAATTTGAATGCACCTAACATTGTAATTTCATCTTCCCAACTCATAATATGACTTGTACTAATTAATCTGGAGTTAATTAGCTGGCTGCTAACATGCTCTCTTTGTGAATGAATATTGTGGCTTAGTTTTTTCTTACACTGGTTTGCTCCTCTAGCATGCCCTGATCATGGTGAAGATGATTTTGGCCTTCATGATCCCTGATGAACCGGATTGGGTCAGAATCAAGAGAGAACAAATCGAGTATCACTCCATGCAAGCGCTTAAAAAACAGGTAACTTTAGCTACTATTGTTAACTGTTAGCATTTTAGCACGCTAGTATTACATATCTATCTTAGATATGTATCATATCATAGTTATTTTTTCATATCTGTCATAGTCTTTATCTATATACAAAGGTTAGACAAAAAGTGTAGCAGTAACCATTATGCTAGTTTTAGCTGTTAGCATATAGTTAGCAAGATCAGCCATAAAGAAATGGCCTGTCATTTTTAGCTATTTTCCAACATTGATAAAAATGCTGACAGAATGTAATCTGTTTGTCATTATTTTATTGCAAAATTTTTATCTTGTTTCTTATCAAAGACTAAAGGCCTCATGTGAACAAATAATTTTAGGTTATGGACTGTTTACATAACCGGAAATGTCGTTAAATATAATTTTCTGTCTCACAGAGGATCATGCGCTCTCGTGTGGAGGATAAAGTCCCTTTGAAGGCCTAAATGGAAGAGTAACCAAAGGCTATTTCCATAGAGACAATCACAAGAAGGGCGGTGCTTGGCTGTAAAGTCATATTTAGCTTGCTAATATACCATATGGCACAGTGTACCAAAGATAGCTTTTATAGTTTACAGGGTGTTTCAGCCCAAGTTAATAATTGTTTGCGTCAGTGGTACCTTTTTGAAAACTACTGAAAAGAGATTATTAAGGTCAAGGACGATAAATTTATGATAGTGGGTAAACATGGAGACATGTTGTGCTGTATTAATTATTTTAAAACAAAAGTTCACCATAATCACTATGAAATAGCTCATTTAATTTTTTTCTTGCCGCTGTTTTGTTTGTATATTTGTTTTTACTTGATTTGTTTTGTTAATATATTGTGATGATTTTAACTTTTTGTCCTCAGTTGTATTTTTACATTTCATCAAAAGTGATCGTATTATTACAGCTGATTTTGCTGGTATGAATAACCACCATTGCTTCAATGAATATGTTATGTAAATGTTAAGTGATGTAAGTGGCCTTGAAGAAACTGATAATAAATATTCAGATGACTTTAAACTGAGAAAACCACATCATACAATAAACAGCCATACATGAAGATCACTGTGGTCTAGTGCTCCAATTCTAATATAAAAAATAAATAAATAAGACAACACAAGTGTCAGTTTAATCAGTTTTAATAAATAAATATAAAAATAAATTAATCTCATTGAGACACAGTCATAGTTTTAGTAAGGGTCAATGGGACTATAGACAAACCCAAATCCGACTTTTGCTGTAAAGTGATTACAGATGCTTTGAAGGATGGAGACCCATGTCAAATGAGAAACATCAAAACAAGAAAATAAAATGCTGATTATGAAAATATAGTGCATGTCTGGTTTTACGTATATATCACTCTGCCCTCTGATTGGTCCAGAAGGTTGTACTTCATCCTAGGCCAGGATGGCTGTTCCTTGATTAAACATAGAATGGGAATGAAAATTAAAATCTCAGAAGTTATGGAAGTGTAATTTGTCTATATAGGCCTATATTTCTTGCTATCGCTCCCTAAAAAGCACCTCTTACATTATCTATTCTTGTGCATTTGGTCAAGCTTATCTGTGGTCCAAGATTTCGCAAACAAAAATAAATGTATTTGACATTTGCACTTTCATTGGCTACAGTATTGTGATCAAAAAAAAAAAATTAATTCATTGGTGACAAGTGCACTACGTATAGCGCAGAAAACTACGAACATGTGAAGTGACTGAATAGCTTTGACGTCCTTTAGAGTACCAAAGTAACAGTAACCACAGTCACATTTGCTATCTAAATGATTCTGTGATGTGTTTAGGCTGTTCAAGGAAGTAAAAACAACAGTAACCGCTAGCTTCACTCATGCCATTGCAACATACGAAGGCTGGATTTTGTCAATGTACATTTTAAGCTAGGCTCAGCTACGCTATTTAACGTTACGTTAACATACAGCTCTTCAAATGCATTTACAACTATGACACAAGAAACTATATGACCTTTTTGTCAGTCACCAAACTAGTGTCATCAAACTGCTACGTTCACTGAGTAAGATCTAAAATGGAAGGGTTGAAATGTTTGGTATGTATCCGGTGCAAGGGTCAAAATACATCATACCAATAGCATAATATGTCCAAAAGAATATATACACTGTACATGACTGGATATTTCATACAGCTTATCCCCTTACAACATATGTTAAAGATGAACCCAGAGGCAGATGAATAAACAAAAATAGATAGAATGTTATGTAATTAATCTCCCTCGCATATCTCCTAATGTAAAAAAAAGAAAAGTGTCTTTGTCACCATCTTTCCAAAAAACCCTTGATAACTCTCTAATACTTGATAAAAGCTTCATAATATTTCCAAGAATTAGCAGTTTTAAAACAAACTCTAAAATATAGCTCCAGGAAGACCAGTCTTCTGTTTTGTGTAATATTATGTCCATTTCACAAAAAGTCTCTCGTCATAAACTCTCAGAATAATCTCTGTTTGAGCCCTCTTCTTGTTTTTTGGAAAATATACAGCTATACTTAGCATCTTTTCCTGGTCAGTCCCCTGCTCACAAAATGCTAATGCTATGCTAAGCTGTTTTGATTTAGCATGCTTTCATAACCATGCTCCCAAACTGTCACTGTTCACTGTATCAATGTGGCAAAGTGTTCTGCTTCCTGGCCCACTGCCTAAGGGTAAAGATGCTAGCAAACATGATAGCATGAGACAGTGGTGTAGGAACAACAACAATGCCACAGCATGCAACTTCTTAAAAGTTCTGAGTAAAGACCGTTGCCTCACATTTGCCTGCAAAAATAAGTAAAACGAAAACCAAAAACTTGTCAGGACCACTACACTGACTGGACAGGTAATTCTTAAATCTAAACATCCACTGTTGTGATTGTTCATTGTCTGTTCTTGTGTTGGCTTATTATGTGTTGCTCTGAAGCATGGTCTTCACCCACTCGCTTAGTGATATGACTAAACTCTGTGGAACTCTTATTGTGGTAAAGATATTACAGTGCAAAATGACAAGTTATTGAATTAAAGCACCTACGCTAGCAAGACATACAATATTTCTAATCAAAGTCTCTGAGATAGCACAGAATATAGTGAGCAGTGTCAGTAGATACAGGTGTTCGTATACACAGCATTGCCAAGAGGTTAACTGTTTTACAGGAAAGCAGCAAGGAATGCTGGGTTGGGAAAGAAAATAAAGATATACAATAAGTAGATTGTGTGGGAAAGCACCTCTGAGGTTACAGTATGAGGTGAGAACACACTTTTTCTTTTATTGTCTGAACAACTCCAGAGTTGTAGAGGTCGGAGGGTTTCGGTTGATATCAGTTTGTTCCTTGATCTTGGGATGCAACCTCTACAACACATGGCAGCAGTTGTACTGTGCAAATGGGAGGAGCTTCTCTTTAGAGGTCGGCTGGATGTTGAAGGACAAGGCTTTTTCACAGAGCGGGAACTGCAGCAGACGTTCTCGCAAGTTTACGTTCTTGACCTTGCTGGGATCAGCCCGGATAGCAGGGTCAGTATTTGTGTCCCTGGTTCCCTGGAGGCCTTTTTGTGGTTTAGGTTGTACCTCCTCAGGTTTCTCGACTTCACCCGCAGTCTTACGCATCTCCACCCCATCGGGACCCAGGTCCACACAGTGGTTCCTTGGCAGGGACCTTGGGGAACCACAAGGGGTTGACACCACCCCAACTTCAAGCAGTCGAGATTTGGCTAGGGTGTTATTGTTGTTTTCTAGCGTGTCCTTTGAAGGTTCACGCTGTCCCCAGCAGCACTGCACAACATCTAGTCTGGGATGTGGTGGAGGTTCATCTATATTTGGAGCTTGAATCGGTTCTCCTTCTTGCTCATCTAAAGACGAGCTAGGGTGAGTGAAAACACCCTTGTCCCTTCCTCTACCTGGTTGCTCTGTGTGGTTTACCTCTTCCACATGGGCTTCAGTGTTTGGAGGCATCTGTCCTTGATCTTCCATGGTGCCAGAAGTGTTAGACACTGAATCCGAAGGCTGCTCTTCCGTGATTTCCAACCCTTCCTCGAGTTCCTCCTCCTCAGCCAGAGTTTCACAGTTTCCCATCACTTTACAAGACGGCCTCCCTGTTCTCCTCTGAGTCTCTGATTGCAATGATGTTCTAGAAGGTTTCGATGAGAGATCTGTCGAAGGAAGAGTATCCCGTTTACCTGGTGCCACCTCAAGCTTCGTCTCAACCCTGTTCTGCTCGTTTTCATCATCCTCATCCTCTTCTTCCTCGCAGATCTGCTGTAAGGCTCCAAGGCTCTTGACAGTAGGTTGGTCTGGAGGTAGAGGGCGCAGACCGAGGCTCAAGCAGGGAGCCGTGCTGCAAAAGTCACTGAAGGAGTTGTCATGACGGTTAGGTTTGGGAGCCAGCAGGTCCCCAGATTCGCTCACACCACGTCGGACATAGCCGGAAGACAGAGAACCGAGAGGCGCCAAGGGACCTAGAGGTGTTCCTCTTAGTGTATCAGTCCGGGGAACTTGGCTCACCAAGTCCAGTGGTTCTGACATGGGTCTCCTGTAACAACAGTAACCAGTATTAGGAACCTATGTACCAAGGGTTATGTGGTAAGATTATCTCTACCACCTAAGAGGATAAAACACCTTCCGATTCAAAATGATCTATGATACATTTAAGAGTACTGGGACTTACTGTGTATGTCTTTGTTCTGGAGAGAGACTTGACTGCTCTTGCTTTTCTCGAAGGAGTCGTTCTCCCAGCAAGTAGTACGTGGCTGTGATGTGGTTATATCTGTCAGCCTCCAGTGCTCTATCACAAAATATGCATTTGTATTAACAACTTTCATAATGCAACTCTGAAGAGGCCAAACTATTCTGAGACCAAAAGAAAATATCCAAGAACAATAAAGAGATACCCACTCCTGGATGGCATCTCGGTCAGCAATGCTGCCACCAGTCATGGCCTGCAATATGAACTCATGCTCCTCGGGTAGCAAACTGCGGTGGGAGGTGAGCGGGGCGGCTGTGTACCCGGCAGGCGAAGGGTCAATACCCTGTAACCAAGAGTGGCCCTCGATCTCTGTCAGAGATGCTCGTTTAGCTGGATCCCTCTGCAGCATACGTGAAATCAAACTGATAGGAAAAAGAGAAAATGAGAGGGAGAGAATGATGAGAGATTGTTATTAGTTTTTTACCAGAGCAGAACGAGAACATCAGACATGACCTTCTGTCAGGGGAAAAAAGAAATAAGAAATATCCCATCTTCACAAATAGGCTTGATTTTGTCACCCTTCATCTCACTTCATTTAGGTCTCACTCTAGTTGCAATTTTCATACTTTCCTTTTCTAGCAATCTTAATAAATATTCTCTGCCTAGCTGACAGGCGATGATTGCATAGGTGCATCTTGCCGTCAGAGGAGACGGAATGAAAAGGAAGTGCTTATCTTTCTGCTGATTAATATTCATGAGCACCTGCAGAGAATTGGTGCTTCAGTGAGGCGAACGGAAAGAATACGGAATTGGTTGGAACTCTTGCAATCCAAGCTTGTGTGTGTATGTGTGAAAGCACTGCACCCAGCTTGTTTATTCAAAGCATTTGAGTGTTTTATTTCACTGCGGTACTGGCACACATTTGTGAAAGGTGCATCTCACACAGATGACCAGCAGGGGGAGATGTTTTCCCTTTCGAAGTGTGTTTTTTAGGTTTCTATCTGAGTATTTGTGTTTATAATCCCACATGCTCCATTGCCCTTGAACATCAGCAGAGTCTATTGGTGTGTTTAACCTCAAAACCTTAAATAGCCGTGAGGAAGAAAGGCGGGAAAATAGATGAACAGCAAGATGAAAGTCTGCCTGAAGACACAAGTGTTCTCCTCTAAGAAAACCCTTCCCATTAAAGGAAGCTTTTGATTGTGGTGGAGATCATGTGACCCAGTCACTATGTTTGGCTGTGCAGCCAAGCCCAGATGTCTAACACACACTCGTACACACACTCTTGCACAATTGACTGATTCAGACCTAAACTCAAGCCTGAGAGCTGTTGCTCTGGGGATGTTCTGACTACGAATAGCCTAGAATAAGCCCACTTAAAAATAACTTAAAAATAACAAAAGGCAGCCTTGTGTAAAAATCTGGTCACTATAGAGCTGCGGTGAACACACTTAAAAGCAGGCTTGTGTGCCATTTAGAAGTGAACTGAGAATGTTTTGTATGTTATAATTAAAGTTTATATACAAATGGAGTTTTTAGTAATACATTTAAAGTTTTTTTCAGCATGAATGACAATTATGATGATGAAAAAAAAAGTGTCATATTTAATAAATGTTTTCGGTGGACTGCAGTAAATTAAAGTACATACAAGAATTCTTTAAGTTACCTGAAATTGTGATATAATTTTTTTTATAAAGTTATCTGAAAACAATGTAGTGGACATTTAGTGGTTCTTAATGGTAAAATATACTTAAATAGTTGGTGCTGATAGCCTAGTGGTTAGTGCGCCGACATATAGCACAAACTGTGCTCACGGCGACCCGAGTTCGATTCCCGGCTCTAGATCCTGTGCTGATCCCGCCCCCCTCTCTCCACCCAATACTTTCCTGTCTGCACTCCACTGTCCTATCTAATAATGAAAGGCATAAAATCCCCCCCAAAATATTTAAAAATAACTTAGAGGAAGTTTAGAGGAATAAGTCTCATCATCTGAGGACAAAAGTACTCTATATGAGCGAATTAATAGTCATAATTAATCATGCAATTATGTATTGTTGCAAAGCATTTTTGTGACTTGATTTCAATTCAAATCCAAATTCCAAATCATGCCCAAGCCTTCTTAAGAGCATTACAACATTATGATTCAAATATATACTAAAGCTTAATAGTCAAGTGCATCTAATCAATCTGGAAAATCTAGTTAAAGCTCTTATGAAGAAAAAAAAAATAAAAAAATGAGTTGAGAGTTGCCATGACCTGTTACTTTCATTATCCGTCACCTGGCCCAAGGATGGAAATTCTGTGTGTCTGTCATAACTTGATCCTAAATCTAAGAACATTTGCTCATCCAACCAGAAGCCTGACTGTCTTGCTCAAGTGTCATTTAGAGAAACACGACCTGTGATTGGCTGGTACAAGCGGGTGTAAACAGATAAAGTACAGCATGTTCAGATGGGCTCCGGTCTACATGTAGGTATGAAGTTTAGCATGAAAGTGGTACAAACTGGAGTGCGAGGGAGTGGTGTTTGAGAGGCTTTGAGAGACTACATCCTGCCAGTTCTCAGAGCAAAAAAAAAAAAAAACACCACAACAAAACACTGTGTTCCAATGGCACACGGCTGTCAAGGACATCTTAAAAACTAGTCATGTTTTTGTGGGCATGCTTCACATCAGGTCTTTGTGGAAAGGGTTTTACCAGGGTCATGTCAAACCAATACTGGTTTCCAGAAATAGTGAACTCAACAGCACCAGCATGGAAAGAAAAGACCATTGATATATGACATCTGCTGACCCTGAAGAAAACAGTCAGCAGATTTAATAAAACTTGTTACATAATGCCCAACTACTATCATGCTGAAGAGAAGAACACAAAAACATCTATTTCTGTCGTGTTTCCCGGTGAATACATTAAAACAAGTTTAATTTATGTCTGAAGCAAAACTGCTTAAGGTAACTTGTTTATGTCTTAAATTCATACCCCACTTTTTTTTCTTGTTTTCCGCACAAATGTAGTAAAGTTCATGGTTTAAAGAAGAAAATGCCAAAGGAGTAAGAAAAATTAACTAATAAAACAAAATATGTTGGCGGTAAACAAGTCTTATATTTAATGCAATTTTGCTTCAAGTAAAAAAAATAAAATAATAATGAAAAAGCAGTGTATGAATACACAATAACCTCCAGCCTTCTGGCTTATATATGAGAAATCTGTTTATTAGTTGTGTGTGTCTGAAGAAAATCAAAGCTCAGATGACATACGTACTCTTTGCATTCTGGTGAGACGTGGCTTGGCACAGTGTAGCGACAGTCCATGATCATGATGAGGGTCTCACTGTCATTGGCCTCTTGAAAGGGTGGGTGTCCACACACTAGCATATAGAGGATCACACCCAGTGACCAGATATCTGAAAAACACACAATAACAGACTTTTAACTAAAACATTTATTTGTTTTAAATGCAGTCCAGGATCCAAATTGTAATTTAAACGAGAAAAAAAAGTTGACTAATATAATATAATAAATATAATTAATAATATAATATAATATAAAACTTCATGACTTTAAGTATGTCTTTATATTTAATAATGCTATATCTCTATGATTTCAAGATGCAATTATAACCAAATCAAATTGTTGTCAGAGTAAATATTTACACTCCTAGAGAGAAGTGTAATAGGATTTGTACAGAAAAGAGGAAGAAACACGTCAAGGGGTTTTATCCAACACAGTCCTCATGTGATACATGCTCACACTATCAAAACCAAATAATACACAAAGAGAGAGAAGTGAAACTGAAACGTGAATAAAACCAGCCTTAACCTCTTCAACAGAGTCAACGTATGTCCTCCGACAATAATTAACTCTTAACTTAACCAATCATTAATCACCAATCGCTATAGACCCTATAGACGTGTTTCTGACCGAAATGACCCTGAAATTGTTTCCCCATCCAACTCTGTGTCAACCAAGGATCCCAGGAAGTCTGACAGAACATCATGAACCAAGAACAGAGTGAAAAAGAGAGAAAAGTAAGAGAGGGGGCGAGTAAGTCCCACAAGAGACATGTTTGTTTTAGTGGCGTATTTTTCCACGGTGGTGTTCCAAGAAAACAAACTTCCTCTTTTACTTTTTTTTTTTTTTTTACTACTTGTGCGATATGTATAGAGCGTGTGAAAAAAAACACAAATGTACAAATATGGGTGAGAGGTCTAAGCTTTACTCTTTTAAGTAAAATGATTTTAAAATAACAGGATCAGTTTAGATTTCCTTGGTTAGATCACTTATTTCATATTCATAACATTTCATTTAACCTTCGATTTCAAAAGGAAAGAGTACTGAGAATGTGCTCATTTATAGTCTAGTGCGCTGACCTGACCGGCAGTTAAATACAGCTGTGATATTCTTGGAGTTCCATTTTGGCGAATACAGAAATTAAGAAAAGGCCAGAGGATGAATACAAACATTAGTTAATTTAGTTTGAGTTATGTTAGTCTTTCAATCTAAAATAATATATATAAAACTTTTCTAATTTTCACTTTATTTCAGGTATTTTTATTTTATTTTAAGGAACACATTTTTTTTCCTTCTTTTTTATTATGGTTTAATTTTAATTAATAATAACCCTGGCTTGATTACTTCATCATCATCATCATCATCATCATCATCATCATCATCATCATCATCATCATAATTACTAATAAAACTAAATACTATTACACTATTAACGTGTTACATTTATTATTATTATTATAATTAACATTAAATTATTAAAGTATCATTATGTATCTTTTAAATAATAATAACAACAACAACAATAATAATATAGTACTAAATAAAAAAAAAAAAAAAGTAATTCACCCAAAAATGCCTTTAAATATACTTTTCTTTTAACGTTTTATTTTACATGAATCACCAGCAGGACAAAACAAAAAGGTTTCAGCTCAAGGCCTTCTTCAGTGCGTTGAATAATTCAGCCCCTCCATCCACTATTTAAATCATGAATTATATTGACATCACTAAAAACACACACATATATATATATTCCATTCAAACACTAGACAATTTCTATTTGACAAAATGCTCACATCTATCACTACATTACATAAGACACGATTACACCCATGCCTAACATGATTCATAGAGGATCCCATATTTATTACAGTTTCACAATTAAAAATATTAAGTGTATATTAACATTTTAAATATGAATAAATAATATATTAAGTGACAAAAGAGCGTGGTGCAAACGGCTGTGGAACTCCTAGAACTTTCCCATTTAAACAACAGCTTCAAATCTGACATGCTGTTCTCAGTGTGAGTGTGTGTGTGTGAGGATAAATTCTGTGTGAAAGAGCATCTACTGTGTGAATCAGAGCAAAGGATCAGTGTGAGAGACAGCATTGTCCAAGCAGTGTCTTTAACTGCTCTAACAATAAGCCCTCTCTTCTGCTCTCTGTACTGTGTGTTCCTCCACAGATACAGACAGACAGACAGACAGACACGAGTGCTGTGTCTTGTACTGGCATGCATGCAGCATGTTATTTAACGTCTATTGAAAGGCACAAATTAAGCACACTCAAATGCTTATATTATATATGTCTGGTTGGACATTAATAAAAATATGACACCAAAGTGGTATCAAGTTTAAACTGCATAAAAATCATGATATCCTTGATTAAACAAGTGGATTAATATTATAACTAAAACTTAATACTCAACCGATTTTCTTAATTAAACCATCTTTAGCATTTATCCATCACAAATATAACATATGAAATTGTTTCTTGCAAGAAAACCTGCCTTGACAAATAATGTTATGTGTGGAAGTGGTGGAAATAATGAGTTATTGTAAGTTTTTTCTTATCTTGTTCCATCTTGTTAAAATAAAATAAGTCACAGCAAGATAACTCTGTGTGTCCACGGTTTTAAGAGCAGCGCACTTCTCTGTGTGTGAGTGCCATGTGACTACAGTTTACACAAAACACTTTACACACAATGAAGGCTAACAAGGAACTGCTGTGTGTCGATCTGTGTTGAGGTTACATAATGTGACAACTGTGTGAAATGTCTCGAGACTTGAGGTTTTGTTCAGATTCTAAGATTCTAATAGACAGCAGAATCTCTATATCTATATAAAATCTATATAGTACTGTAGATATCAAATAATAGTAGAAATTCACTGTTTTGAATCTTACCTTTAGAATGTTTAAAATCTTTGAAAATGATCTCTGATATGGAACCCTAGGTTATTTTTAAAGTATCTTTTTTTTTTTTTTTTAAATCTATAGAATGTTGAATTTTGAAACTTTGACTCTTTAAAATCTTTGAAATCCTTCCTCTGAAATCAACTAAATTGTATTAGAATATTCGGACATCTAGAATCTAAGAAAATTGCACTACCATTCAAAACTGTTTAAGGTTGTTGTTGTTTTTCCAGTAAGACTTTTCATGTATTTTTATACAGTAAAATTTCAATTTCAAATTTTTCTGTTATTTTTTACTCCAGTCTTTAGTGTCACATGATCCTTCAGAAATCATTATAATATGCCGATTTGCTGCTCAAGAAACATTTCTTAATATTATCAATGTGGAAAACAATTGTGCTGCTTAATATTTTTGTGAAAATTTACATTTACATACATTTTTTCAGGTTTCTTTCCTAAATATAAAATTCAGAACAGCACTGTTTTTTGATACAGAAATATTTTGTAACCTTATAAATTACTTAAAGGCAGAGCAAGACTGCATGTTGGAGAAGGTATGTATTATCACTGGTGTGTGTGTGTGTGTTTGTGAGATGTCACTGAGTCAGTCTCTCCCAGCTTATCTATCTGAGAACATCTCTGCTCAGCAGTGTCGACAACAAGGATCCTGATGACACCGAGCTGCTTCACACACACACACACACACACACACACACACACACGCACACACGCACACACGCACACACGCACACACGCACACACGCACACACGCACACACGCACACATGCACACGCACCTTTCCATTGCTTTCTATTGTTTTACAAAGAGCTAAATATTTTCTAACTTTAAACCTAACCGTCACTCATATTTTCTGCATTTTATTTATTTTTTAACATATTTAATATTTTTATCAAACAATTTTCCTCTTGAAAACGTGAGGACATTTGGTCCCTACAAAACTCGTACGCATTCAAATGTTGTTTTGAATAGAGTGGCAATTACAGCTTATGTGTATGTGCGTGAGCTGGCACTGAGTGACTGAACTCTTGTGAGTGGATTAGAGCCGAGCAGCTGATTACTGACTATGAATAAAACCTCTCACTGAGCTAATGAATATTCAGCCGTCCACACACTGGCTCAGGCTTATGCATGCACAAAAAAAAAAAAAAAAAGAAGAAAAAGAAATATTTGCACACACACACATACAGTGGAAACGGGACCCTTCTCTGTTCACTCGTTCAAACATTAGATATCAGCTTCCCAGAGAGGCGCTCTACTCTTTCCCATCTCTCTCTCTCCTGCTACTGAGGTTAATGGCATCAGCTTGACCTAGAACTGCTAGACAAGAAGGCTTTCCAGATGAAGTTTCAGATGCCAGCCTGTGCCCAGCAAACTTCAGGAGCTGATTAAACCGCTAGGCAGCGGGCCACAGCGTCAGCCGATGGGCATTGCCGTGCCTTCACTAGAGAAGCTAAAAAGACTAGCACATGAAATGTAAAAATGTAACAGCTCTGGATGTTTTTGATTAAGTCTCTATTTTTGGAGATAGCAAAATGTCATTAAGCCAAAAAAACACCAAAAAGTGTCACAAAAGGCACATTTACATTGTTAGTTTAATAATTTGCTAATTTGCATTATATGATAGAAAAATAAAAGTATTAAAAGGGACGATAAAGCACTTCTTATATCTGTTGGCACTGATGACAAAGACCAAGACCTATATTATTAATCATTTATTATTTTGATATTCTTTTCTGTTGATTATTATTGTTAAAATAATAAATATTACTATTTTAATATTTCACTTTAATTTTTTTTTTAAGAATAAATAACAATATTAACTATTATATGATTTAGTAAAAAATAGTATGTTTATTTTACACTGCAATGTAAAAGTATTTACGGCCTTCTTATGAATTTCTTCATTTCCAAACATTAAATCAGGCATCTTCAAATCTGGCCCACTAATCAGAGTCTTCAAGATCATTAGAAAATCACAGGTAGGTGAGTTTGATCAGGGTTGGAGCTAAACTCTGCAGCAGATTGGCCCTCCAGGGAAAGATTTGAGGAACCCTGCATTAAACCATCAAGCTTTTATTTTGGCTGGAAACCACAGGGAGACTGCTCTTTTGTTGACAACAGCTGGTTTATAACAATTTCTCATTTGCTTCAGCAAGTTTAAGAAGATTGTTGGCACATGTTGTGGTCTCAAATGCACACTATAAGGAATCTAATCTCAGAGAAGATGCACAGAAATAGTTCATATGAAGCAGCATTTACTGTGAACCAAGAGACTAAAGACGGCAGATCATGAGCTGCCAAGTTTCGAAATTATGCTATAGCTTAGTGCTATGACTTATTCTGAAAAATTGTGTGGCCCTACAAAGGATATGTGTCCAATTCTACAGTATAATGCACCTGAGAAGCTAACTAAATTTTAGCAGGTTGTCAACATGCTCTCATCTTCAAAAACCATGAATTATAAGGAGTCAGGAACCATTGAGAGTGAGATGAGCATGTTTCACCAGAACAACTCAATGTATTCAGGCTAACATGCTAACTGCTAAACTACAGCTATAGGAAAGCTTCTCTGTTGTGTTGTTTATGCGTGTTTACTGTTCATTTTGACTGACCTAGTAAGTTAAACATCTGTAATGCATGACTACTCAGCCCTTATCTGCTCTAGTTCTAGGCTACCGTGAGTAGATTTTGCTTGGAGAGAGGTGAGACAAACCCTCAGGTTCACACGCTTCTAGCATCCTAGCGTGCGTGTGTGTGTGTGTGTGAGTATAGCCTCCTTTGCACGCTTTGCTGGGTCTCGGTGGAGACTGACCCACTTTGTGCAGATCTAATCCTGGCACATGCAGCCTCTGTGAAAATGACTGTCCCATTGTCACATGACGCTCTGGCAGAAAATATCATACAAATATGATATTAATAATGTCAGAGCAGAGGAGCGGAAGGGCACACATGGCAGCTCAGCACACATCTGTGCTCTAGAAATCCCTGGTGAACTGGAACGAGAGAGAGACAGCAAGAGAGACAGACAGGTTCAGTGTCAGGCCTGTAAGTCTTCATCCTCCTGTCTGTGTCACAGTATTAAGCTCAAGTGTCCTCTAAAGTCTGTCTCTCTTTCTGGCTCTCCACCTCTCCTTCTCTGTAACTGTCAAACATGAGTATCCAGCTTCATCGTTCGTCATGAGCGTTGCGTTTTTAAGACAGTGTGTCAAGCTAAAAATAGTTCAACTTGCAAAACACCCCTCTAGACCCCTACGTTCTGTTCTATTCTGTTGCACTCCAACTATTTTTGAACAAGAACTTGAGTTGTATGAACGCACCCTATGAAACATCAGATTAGGGTCAGGGAAACCCAAAACTGACCTAATTATTCCAAGTTTCACTAAGACCAATTAAGTCACCTAGTCATTCGGGCAACCTAACAACTAGTCACTTTTGAAAATATTATGAATCTCCATTTTAAATCTATAAAACATTAGATCTTTGGAATCTTAAATCTATGAATCTTTTAAACTGTAAATCTCTAGAATCTATGACTCTTCGAATCAATTTTGACTCTTTAAATCTTTAGAACCTTTAGAATCTGTGAATATATAAATTTTTGAATCTATGAATTTATCAGTTAAATATGAATTTTTGAAATCTGTGAATCTTTCAAACTATGAATCCTTAGAATCTACCCTAAATCTATGAAGCTTTAGAATCTCTATATGAGAATTTTCAGATTTTTAGAATCTGTGATTTTAATATTTTAATCCATGAATCTATTTGTATGAATCCTTCCAGTCCTTAATTTTAAAACCTGAATCTTTGAAACTATGAATCTTTAAAATCTCTGAATCCATGTTAAACCTTCTTTAAAACTATTTATCTTTCAATCTTTCGAATCTTAAACTGTACATCTTTAGAATTTATGTATCTTTGAATCTATTTTGAAACAATGAATCTTCAGAATTATTAAAATCATTAGAATCTTCAGAATCTGTGAATCCATAAATATTAAATTCTTTGATGCTATATTTTGTAATCTTCAAATGTTTAGAATCTTGGAATTCTAAAGATTGTTTGGAATATCTGGAATCTTGGAATCACTGGCATTCTAGAATCTTCAGAACCTTACAATCTTTGGAACCGTTTTACTCTTAAGAGTCTGTGCTTACATCTGTGCTCTAGAAAGCCCTTCTGAACTGGAACAAGACAATAACAAGAAAGAGAAAGAGAGACAGTTGTCAGCAATTTGTTGTCAGTCCTATTACTCTTCATCCTCCTGTCTGAGTCAATGTTAAGCTCAAGTGTCCTCTAAAGTCTGTCTCTCCGCTTGCCCCAGTCTCCCTCTCATTGAATCTCTGTCTGTCTCTCTCTCTCTCTCCCAATCTGCTTTCTTCTCATTTCTCCCCCACTCTTTTGCTGTACATTGAGTCTCCGGAGCTTAATAAGGTGACTGGGTCTGAACAATGGAATGGATAATGGACATGAGTTCACAGCTAGCCACATTCAACCTCCAAACAATTTTCAAAAGACACAACATTTCAGCACATACTGTACAAGAAAGTCCCAGACCAAAGCACTGGCTGACACAACAGAAAAATGTAGAGCAGGCAGCAAAAACAGTCTATACATCACTGTGGTCTGATAATATGGGGTTTTAATGGTCTTAAATGTCAATGGTGTTTGGAATCCATTTCACTAGCTTTAATTTTCCGGATATTCAGTGAGAATTTAACTCTTATGCGAATTTGCTGCAGGGACTCTGAATGCTGTCAATTGAGTCATGTGTAGGTCTGACCTGACACAAATCTCCAAGCTTGACTCCCGCTAGACCACAGATGTGCTGTTCATTCAGTAGAAGATTTCCGCTCGGCAAACGGCAGCGATTAAACCCATAAGAGGCACGTGGGGAGAGGAGAGGGGAGGATAAACTGTGAGAGGAGAGCGAGGCGTCCCGGTGTTCTTGTGACACAGACACAGAGTTTGATGTGCAGGCCCCCGCGCCTCTGTGATTTAATCCCTTGGCAGATTAGTTTGACTGTGCTGCATGTAAATTAAGTGTCCGAAAGCACAGAATTTAGCCCTCTACTGAAGACTGATTGACTAAATAAAAGGACATACTTGGAAACATATAAATAGAAAATAAATTTTTCATCTTTGGAATCTATAAATCTTTGAAATTATGTATTCTTAGAATCTATGAATCTTTACAATCTCTTTTGAATCTGTGAATCTTTAGGATTTTTTTTTTTTAAATGATTAGAATCTTAAATCCATGAATCCTTCAATGTTTGAATCTTAAAATCTATATGGATCTTCAAAACTACAAATATTTGAAACTATGATTCTAAAATCATCAGAATCTTAAAGGGGTAGTTCACCCAAAAATGAAAATTACCCCATGATTTACTCACCTTCAAGCCATCTACATGTAGTTGTATATGACTTTCTTTTTTCTGATGAATATAATCGGAGTTATATTAAAAAGGTCCTGGATCTTCCAAGCTTTATAATGGCAATGAATGGTGGATAAGATTTTGAAACCCAAAAAAGTGCATATATACATCATATAAAGTGCTCCAGGGGGTTTAATAAAGGCCTTCTGAAGCGAAGCAATGCTTTTGTGTAAGAAAAGGATCCATATTTAAAACTTTGTAGACCGTAATCTTTAGCTTCTGCTAACTGTCGTATGCGTGTTCATGAGAGAGTGCATTCCAGCGTATGGCATAGGCATAGCCTTTTTATGATGGATGGATGCACTTTATTTTGTTTCAAAATCTTGACCACCATTCACTTCCATTATTAAGCTTGGAAGAGCTCGGACATTTGAATAACTCCGATTGTATTCGTGTGAAAGAGGAAAGTCATACACACCTAGGATGGGTTTTAGGTGAGTAACAATGGGGTAATTTTCATTTTTGGGTAAACTAACCCTTTAAATCTATGAACCCTTAAAACTATGAATCTTTCATTCTTTGAAATCTTAAAATCTATGAATCTTTCGGTCTTGTGGGTGATTCTGAATGGGAATTTGGCACAAATGTGATTATGAGGGATTTTAAATGCATTCTGATTGACTGGCTGAATGAAACAACACACTTGGAAGCAGACAGAAGAAGAAAAACTGTGATAGAAGAATCTGTAGGAGGTGCAATATCCAAAAAAAGACAGTTTTGTCACTTACCCACTGCTGGAGCGTCATACTCTTCGCCTAGCAGTATTTCTGGGGCGGAGTATGCTAGCGAGCCACAGCTGGTCATCAACATGGTCCCGGGCTGAAAGTGGTTACTGAAGCCGAAATCTGTCAGCTTCACTGTCCCCTGCTGCCTGAAGAACACCACATTCTCCGGCTTCAGATCCCTGTGGACAACGTGCAGACGATGGCAGTAGGCTATTGCTCGAACGATCTGCGCAAAGTGCACTTTTGCTGTGTCTTCAGCCACCCCACCTTCATGACGCAAGATGTAATCGTACATGTCACCTCCATCGCCCAACTCTAGAATGAGGTACAGCTTGGTCTGCGTATCGATGACCTCATACAGTCGCACTACGTTGGGGTGCTGGACGAGTTTCATGCAGCGGACTTCTTGAAGTAAGTGGCCGGTTGCTAGGTCATCAAGTTTTGTCTTGTCGATGACTTTAACTGCTACTAGTTGGCCTGTGAACACGTGACGGGCTAGTTTGACCACAGCAAAATGGCCTTTGCCCAATGTGCGGTCTAGGTCATATAGGCCGGCTATCTTGCCCTCATAACCACTTTTGGTGGCAGCCATTTTGGATCAAGCAGTGGAGGTTCAGTTGAAGCACTGGGCTCTCTTACCAGAGGGAGCTGAAGTAAACTGGAGCTCTACTGAGACATCACCTGTGGAAAAACAAAAAAGATAAAGACAGTGAAGAAACAACATACTGAATATAAACAGAAGACCCTAAAAATATTAGATATAATGACATTTTACCTCATGTATTGGGAAGATTTAGCTAAGTAATGATGCTTGCTAATAGAAGAATATCCCAACAACCACCCAAGCAAATGCATAGAAATGTGCTAACAACCATAAAACAGCACTCTCACTTGTGTGGTACGGCTTAATAGAATGGTAAAAGGTTTCTGTATGGCATCAGGCTGGAAAACCCTTTTAGGAATCTTGAAGTGGAGGGGATGTAGTGCTCTTTGTGTTGAAACAGGCAGAGCTACATATAGAGATGAACTGCACTTGACTTCAACATACGCAGCATTATTGAAGAGAGGAAGGTGAGTGTGTGAGCACAAGGTAAGCTGTCTAACAGGTTTACATACTGATCTTATGTGTTTGCTCAAGAAAAGACGAGTACTGTTGGTATTTGCCTGTAAGAATACCAGACACTGATCTTAAAATCTTTCGAAAAAACCCAATTGTCTCAGATTCAAATGATTATTATGGCCCCACAGCGCTTACTTCGTAGTACAACAGTTACTTAGCAACAGTAGTTACTATTACTAAGAACTCCAAACAAATCCACCCTGTTACTTAACAGAGAACTCCTCTATTATCAGACTTATAGGGAGGGACAATGACTGCATGTCCAAGCACGAATATGGCCGTCTACTATAAACTCAGCCGAACCTCGAGGTGATGTCATGATGCATGCCAAGACAAAACCCATTTAATGTTGAAATTGCATGACATTAATTTTGACGTCACCTATCACATTAAACAAATCTTTAGTAATTTCACCGTATCATGCAATTGCCAAACATTTGTGATGATGAAAAATTTTATTCAAACAGTTGATATACCTGCAAATTTAAGAATTTAAGGGACATTAAACATCATAAATTGTTGTTGCTGTAAAAATAAAAAATACCCCCACCCCAAAAGAAATACAATACAGCACAAAAAATAAAATAAACAAAAACAAACCCAAAACAAAACAAAAACCAAAACCAAACAAAAAAACAAACAAACAAAAAACACACTAAAAGAACACATAAAACAGCACAAAATAAAATAAAATAAAATAACCTCTCAGAGAGATAATTGAGGGAACACTAAAAACAAAAACAAAAAAAAACTTACAAATAAATATGCTCTGATGGATTGGAGACAAAGAGAAGAGTGGAAAAAGAGGGTAGTGAGAGGAGAGTAGTGCATTTTGGGACCTAGCGCCAGAGGAGTCGGGTGACAGAGGCATAGCACAAATGGTGTAGATCAATACCTGTAATACGATATCATTATTAGGGGGTGTGAGTGCATGTGTGTGTGGTTTGATGAAAGGATCTGAATAGTTAATGACCAATAACAGAGGTTGAACAGGGCTCTGATGCTATGATGCCCATGTTATTGTTAACTAAAACTAATACAAAAATTGTTCATACAGTGCTGCTTGAAAGTTTGTGAACCCTTTTCTATATTTCTGCATAAATATGACCCAAAACATGATTGGATTTTTGCGCAAGTCCTGAAAGTAGACAAAGAGACCCCAATCAAACAAATGAGACAAAAATATTTTCTTTCTCCATTACATTGTCATTTATTTATTCAGGAAAATGATCCAATGTTGTATATCTGTGAGTGGCAAAAGTATGTGAATCTCTTGGATTAGCAGTTAATTTAAAGGTGAAATTAGAGTTCATCTGTGCAGAGGTGTTTTCAGTCAGTGCAATGACTATCAAATGTCAGTACGTGACCTATTTTATTCAAAGAACAGGGATCTATCAAAGTCTGATCATGTTTGTGGAAGTGAATCATGTCACGAACAAAGGAGATTACTGAGGACCTCGGAAAAAGAGTTGGTGTTACTCATCAGGCTAAAAAAGGTCACAAAACCATCTCTAAAGAGTTTGGACTCCACAAATCCACAGTCAGACAGATTGTGTACAAATGGAGGAAATTCAAGATCACTGTTACCTTCCTGAGAAGTGGTCGCCCAACAAAGATCACTCCAAAGCAGAACGTGTAATAGTCTGCGAGGTTGCAAAAGTTCCCAGGGTAACTTCTGAGCAACTAAAGGCCTTTCTCACATTGGCTAATGTTAAGAAAATTGCTTGCTAAAGATCATGTGGACAAGCCAGAGGACTATTGGAGAAAGGTTTAATGGATGGATGAAACCAAAATAGAACTTATTGGTTTAAATGAGAAGCTATTATGTTCAGAGAAAAGAACACATTCCAGCTTAAGAATCTTATCCCATCTGTGAAACATGGTGGTGGTAGTATCATGGCTTGGGCCTGTTTTGCTGCATCTTGGCCAGGACAGCCTGCCATCATTGATGGAACAATGAGTTCTGAATTATACCAGTAAATTCTAAAGGAAAACGTCAGGACATCTGTTTAAGAACAGAGTCTCAAGAGAACGTGGGTCATGCAGCAAGACAACAACCACAAGCACACAAGTTATTCTAACAAAGAATGGTTAAAGAAGAACAAAGTTAATGTTTTGGAATGGCTGAGTCAAAGTCCAGACCTTAATCTAATTAAAATGTTGTGGAAGGACCTAAGCATGCAGTTCATATGAGAAAACCCACCAACATCACAGAGTTGAAGTGGTTCTGCACTAAGGAATGGGCTAAAACTCCTACATGTTATTGTGCAGGACTGATCAGCATTTACAAGAAACTTTCCCTTCAGTTACTGCAGCAAAAGGGGGTCACACCAGATACTGAAAGCAAAGATTCACAAACTTTTGCAACGCACAGATATGTAAGACTGGATCATTTTTCTCAATAAATAAATGACAAAGAAAATATTTTTCTCTCACTTGTTTGATTCGGTTCTCGTTACTTATGACCCAAAACATCATCAGATTTTCATATATTTATGCAGAAATATAGAAAATTCTAAAGGGTTCACAAACTTTCAAGCAGCACTGTAAATAATATAATAATAAGCACTAAATTGATTAAAACTGAAATAAAATGAAAAAAGTACATAACATTTTTAAAACTAAAATTCAAATTATTAATAAATACTATAATAGTACATAAATAATACTGTAATAACAATTATGCATGCTCACACTCAAGCACACACATGAAAATGAAGTGTACTTGGAGGTTTTCTTGTCTGCTAAAATCAATGCTGCTAATAATAACCTGCTCTTTGTCTGACGGACAGAGTTTGTGGTCGATCGGTACACAATTACACACAAAAATTTTATTCTCGAATATCTCACATATGCAAATATTTATGCTCCAAATACACATTCTATTTTTTCTTTTAAAAACTGTATGTATAAATTATATGTTGTGTTTTTAAAGCAACAGCTCACCAAAAAACGAGAACCTTCATTGTATGGAAAAGAGCAGCGTGAACATTCTTCATAACATTTCCTTTTGCGTTGTCCGAAAGAAATAAAAGGAGGTTTGTAATTCCAAGAGGGTGATTTAAATGACTGAATTTTCATTTTTGGGAGAATGATTCCTGTTTTATTTTGTGTCTAATTCAGAGCTTCCTGCTTCTGACGCACTGGTGAGCAAAACTTTGATGTTTTGTTGCCTTTTGTGAGATGTATTTATTTAGTGGTTGAGACCGAACGAAAAACAGAGCCAGATGACAAACGAAAGGGCAAAAACAGAGTACAAGGATGTAACAAAGACCGGTTGGCCTCCATATTGAGGAAGGATAGGGCTGTCCACCCTTTCCATGTTCAGCTCTATCATTTACAAAGCATGGCAGTATTTCCTAAAGGGAGCAGGGAGCACACATGGTGCTTCCTTCTGATAGCGTTCAGGCAGACACCCAGCATCCGTAGTTTAGGACGACTCAAGACGCATACATGCTAACATACGCAGACATGGCATTTCCTCGCCTTCCTGTGAGCGAGCAACTCGCACATCGAGGTGATGGGAATCCAGCAGGCTCAGCGTTTCTGCGAGAAAATGTCCGCTGCCTGAGACGCTGGGGTCTTTTGTCACCCGCTGCATGAGCGTCAAAGGCATGAAAACAGACCCCGACTCATTTGTACGCCGATACGAAACACACAAGCCCGTACGCGGGGCTGTCAGGAGGCTCGCGGTCTGACAGGAGGCACCAGGGGAGAGGTGTGAAAGGATGAGTCATCCCGCTCTCGCTTTTGGAGCAGGGAGGGCTGATGGACGAGCAGAGTGAAGAGATGTGAAAGAGATGCAGAGTTGGGGAGAATATAATGGGGTTTCCTTTAGATATGATCTCATCGCCCCATGTTCCCATCATGCAACATTCATGGTGATGAGGTCAGCGTGGCGCAGTGGGAGCTTGCGTGCCTGCTGTTCAAAGTGCATTAACGTGTACACTTGCACAAACGGTAAAACATTTAAACCTCTGGTCTATCAGGAAAAATTCGTATACTAGCACCAACATGCACATATTTAGAGAGTGGGTCTGACATCTGCGTACGAACATTTTCACAAACAATCTGCGTACGAACAATTTCACGAACAATCTGCGTACGAACATTTTCACGAACAATCTGCGTACGAACATTTTCACGAACAATCTGCGTACAAACATTTTCACGTACAAACCATGATTCACGAATAGTTTTCGTTTAATAAATTGTCTAATTTAAAAAAAATATTGTAAATTAAGAAAAAAAGATTTACAGCACACGTATGACAAAAAACATACCCTTAGACTTCAGATGAAATTTTATATATAGATATTTAGATCTTTACAATCCGTCAGGTTTACTGATATCAGTAGAAGCAGTAAACGAATGGTTCTTCGGAAAGCCCTTAAATGGAAATGGTTTGGGCGGGTTTTATGCAAATAACTAATCTCCGACACGGGGTCGCTCATTTACAATAGTAGTAGTATATATTTATTTAATGCCATGTCAGCATCATAGGCTATTTTCATGGCAAAAACAATTTAAGAAAATACAATTATAACAAAGACAATAAAAACCAGCAAACAATCAAACACAAGCTATATTACCACTCATTTAGAATAACAAGGTCAATTCACAAATTCACGAAGGTGTTGTGAATGGGGGCGAAAGTTTTTGTGAGAAGTTCTCCTGTGAGTACAAATATGAAATAGTCCACGCAATTATTAGCGAATGAGATCCAGTGTTCCAAAACGTAGTAAGCCACCTACTGATGGAGAATTTTAAGGGCACACTCCTGACTGTTCTAAAAACGTAGATATATGCCTCCTAAAGGTGCATTCACGCCATGTCGTCGTAATTATGAGATTCCAAAATGTAAAAAGTGTTCACGTCCTTGTAGAACATGTAATTACACCTAATAAACTGGGAATTCTCTGATAGCTACAACTTGTATCACCTGACGGCCACAGATTCAGCCTATTTAGGCGTTGATAGTGTTACGCATAATTCCAAGTGTGAGGGCGTGAGAGTAGAACGTCATGTGTTGTCTTCTCAAAATTACAGTAATTAATTACAGCATGGCATGAATGCAGCATAAGTCACCAAATTTAGTCCAAATTCAAAGGAAGCATCAAATCTGGGAATGCAATCCCAGACTGCATTGCAATTATCTTGAAGACTGAGAACAACGTGAGCAATGTTTATTTTAAATATACTTAAGGGCCATTCACACAAAACATTTTTTTGTATTCCACTGGTCTACTTTTCTATGAAAACATGACTATATGGACACATTTGACCAATGAGCTTACATTTTGCACACGAGATGGCTTTCTATGAATTAGTCGCTAAAGCTAAAAGTTTATCTTAAAAAAAAAAATCTCTAGGTTTTTTTTTCACATTTATTATTATTTTATTTGTTATATAGCCTAATTATGATAAATTATTTATAAAAAGAATTTTCTTACTTAATATTTGTGGACAGTGCTTAGAATATTGCATTTAGTTTTGCTAATGTTAATAGCGAACTCTAACTGCTTGTAAATTGCAAGTCAAGTCTATAGTGCGCTATTTGTTGCTGATGTAGAATGTTAGAAGTTCGTCACTTATGAGGTTACATGGCTAACAGGATGCTATCTTAGAAGGTAGCTGTCTATATAAGCAGTAGACAGTGAGGTTGCTTCATTTTAGTACAAAGCCCATGTGGTGACTTTATTATACACTCTTTTTATTACTTGTCTTTCCCTTTCCATTCAGTTTTAAATTTTAAAACTAAACCCTTAAACTTAACCCACATAAGTTTCCAGTGACATGCAGTTTGTCTGTAAACACAAACCTGCTGCGTTGTGTGACAAAAATCACAGCCAATTGGAAGAAATTTTGTCTCTACAACGTAGGTGAAACTTGATCTAGGTGACCTGCGCTCCCCTCTTGTCATGATTCCCTCAGGCATGCCTTGTGATAGAGCTGATGTGTCTTAGGACACTACTGTGACACACACACACACGCATACATCTTCTCCTTTTTAATCTGAGGCACAAAAGAATCACTATGAAACCCACAAACTTGGTAGTTTGCCAGCACGCGCACACACCATATTCTTGCACATATGCTCACACACTTGCATGTGCACACAAACAAACACACTGCTGAGTCTAGGACTTTGGCTGCATGCTATATATACACACACACTCAAGTATCTACAGTGATGCATGGCAGACCATATAGATAACAGTCTAATGGCTTTACCCAGCATCCTTTGGATCGTGTTACTAAGAATTTTACCTAGTATTCCATTTAAATTCCACAAAACCTCTCAGTTCAACAATAACAACTTGGCTCCTCAGTGCATCTCTCTTATTTATCAGTTTTCATTGTCACAGGATTCCCACACTTATGGAACAATTTCTAGCTCATGAAATTTGAATAAAAATATAAAATATAGCACACAGACAAATTTCAATATTTCAAGAACTAGATATATATATATATATATATATATATATATATACTACAATTTTATATATTTCTAGCTCATTAAATACTTCTGAAATAATGAAAATGCTAATCAAGAAATGTGTGTGTGTGTGTATCATGAATGTATTATTATTATTATATTTAGATATTTCATAAACTAGAAATATATGTATTATATCTGATATTTAATAAACATATAATAAATGCAATTTTAATTATACATTTAAATGCGTCATTCGCTAGAAATATATAGCACTATATGCATTTTAGCACATAAAATATATAATGCCTATTTTACATGCATATTAAAATGATTAAAAACATTATGTAAATATACAATTAATATTTCATGAGCTATGAAATGCTCTTTGTGAGTGAAAAGTTAAAGAAATGTACTAATGACCTTAAAATTCACTAAAATTTCCATGACCGCAATTACACTATTTTTTATTTTTATGTGTTTTATTGGCATGGCAAATCTTTGTACACTCCTATTACCAAAGCATTTGCAGTTTTGCTGCATGCAATCAACTTGTAAAACAAAAACAGACATACTAAATTAATAATATAAAAAATAAAAACAATCCAACCCTTTCTGGTTTTCTATTCTTGTCTCTGTCCCTTTGTCTTGTTTTCTTTCTCTTACCTGCTGTGTGCCATGCTGTCAGATGCCCCTGGATGTCTCCAGGGCTAGGACTACACAGAACGGAGGATAGGGTGACTTCCATACTGAGTGTGTGTGAAGGAGAGAGAGAACCGAAACGCAGGCCAGTACAATGCTATGCCTCTGACCCAATGTTTGTCTGCCAGCCACATCTTCTAACTCACCTTTACCATTCAATCTCTCTAATAGCAAAAATAACCTACCAGCTATATAAAACGACACATTTCAAACAATAACTACATACATAAAATAAAATAAATCACCATTATTAACCATAACACAAACAATAACATCAAACTATTACACTCTGGCACGCTTTCAATAATCCCAAATGAAACTCAATGGCACTAAACACTGCATCTTACATCCTACATATAAATCACTAAAAACGACTTCTGTAATCAATTAGTCAAATAGTTAAATACACCAAACGCATTTGCATTCTATAATAACTTACCATATAAAGTGGTACGCAGCGTTTCAGGCGTCTATGTAAGCGAGCATCCGTTGGAAATATTCTCAGCTTCCCTCGCGTGTTTTTCTGGAGGCTACACAAAAAATTCGCTCCCTGACGTCTTCAAGCGTCCGCTCACTGTTGTTTTTATCAATAAATGATGCCCGCTGTCCGACCAGGACGAGCCATGTAGTGGTGTGCGCGCGTCGCTCCGCAGTGCTCTAGCGCTCGAGCGCTCTCCCTCCTCTGACGTCAATGCATTCCAGCTTGAGTGAGTGAGGGAGAGAGAGTTGAGGCTGGGCCACATGAAATGTTTCTGAAGTCCCAAGAACACTATTATGCAACTGGCTATAATTAGGTGAAGGGACCGAACGGAAAAACAGCACTCGGACAGACATTCCGCACATTTATGTGCGGTCTGGATCACTTTCATGTCAGAATGTATATGCAAATAAGCTGACTCACTTTTGCAGTCTGAACATTCTTAGAATGCCTGTAATGAACATGCAGGATATACACAAATTGCGGGAGCAACTGAAGAATGAAATAGGTTTTGTTAAACTTACAGTAAAATATGGCTGTTGTAAGTTTGTCAAACTATAAAATGTGAAAAAATCCTATTGGGCGTCCCGAGTTCGAATCCGAGTCGAGGACCTTTCCCAATCCCGCCCCCTCTCCCACTTCACTTCCTGTCAGTTCTGATCTGTCTTATCCAAAGGCAAAAATGCCAAAAAAATAAATATTTTTTAAAAACAAATAAATAAAGCTGTTCTTTCTAATAAACAATGAATCTAGTGAATCCCTAACATTTATTACTGTTTCCACAAAAATATTACGCAGCACAACCATTTTCAGTACTGGTAATAATAATAAATGCTTATTGAGCACTAAATCAACATATTATAGAATGATTTCTGAAAGATCGTGTGACACTGAAGACTGGAGTAACGATGCTGAAAAGTCAGTTTTGCATCACAGAAATCAAAATGTATTAAAATAGATAATAGCCATTTTAAATTGTAATGATATTTCACTGTTTTTACTTTGTTTTTGAACAAATAGATACAGCCTTGATGAGCATACAAAAAAAAAATCCTACACTTATGAATGTAGGCTAGTGTATCTAAACCACATCTAAACAAATGTGATGATTTACGGAATTCTGTCAGTTCCCATTTCTACACATACATTTCTTCATATTTTTCATGTAAAATAGCAAAATATTAAATTATAATTAAATTCTCTATAAATAAGGCATTTCATACACTGTAAAAAAAAAAAAGTTGAGCGAACTTAAAAAATGTTTTTTTAGCTTCAGCAGATTTTTAGTGATTAGATTTTTGCTAAATTAGTGGCATTTTTACAGTGAAGATTTATGGTGATTTACAGAAAACTCATCAGGTCACTTTATTTGCCCTGTGCACTTTTCAGAAGTACATGCCTTCTTTGTAATACAACGAAGTTTAAAGCTTCAACAACAGCAGCTCAATGGGTTTTTATGAGGTCAGAGGAGTATATTAAAAGATTTTAAGGGGGAAATAAGAGGTTCATTTGGGAATCACTACTATTATTTTTATATCACTGTGGTGTCTGGGACTGCAGACGTAGAATCAGTCTCAACAGGCCATGAAGGTTAATAGTGGCAAATATACAAGCCAGAACAGAGGACATTCTTAAGATTCCAGAAGACTGGGGCAATTGATCAAGATTCCGTTCACTCACTTCCTTTCTACGCTGGAGCTGACTGACTGACATCCTCAAAACACTGGAGTCAAGGAGACCGTGGTGTCATCAAAACACCAAGTGTGAATTGTCTTTAAACAATCAGAAAATTACATACTTATAACGAGTAACACAGGCTCTTCCAATAACTCAGTTTTGCAAGCTAAAAATACTTGCATTGTTCATCTGTTCATATTTACTACGTCAAGAACAGCGTTGGTCAGACCACATCCATGAGGGTTTTATTAGAAACAGGTTTGACGATGATCAAGTTGGAAGTTCTTTGCAATGAGTGTACGCTTTCATCTGTGTTAGTCAACACAGGCACAATGTAACTATTAAGGGGAGAGAAAGACTCTCCCCATGGAGAACAAATCATGACGCTTGTACATGGCTGAGAACACACTGGTTACTATGGGAACCAATGGCGTAACTTGTCAGCTAGATCTACGCAGGTTGCAAAGCCCACCGGATCTTCATCTAGACTTGCATATGAGGGTGCATTAATATGCAAATTCAAAAGTACACTGACAAATTAATAAAGGTCAACAGAACTGATTTAGCTCTGCCTTACAATACCTGGGGGCATTTCTACATTGAAATATATATAGTTACTCTTTCACAATTTCATCATGTGGGTATGATTTTATGTTAGGCCTACCCGTCAAAATGCAGGTTCGAATAATGACAACATCCCGTGTGGCCTATTTTTGTTCATTTTATTGCATAAGCCAGGGGGAAAAAAATGAGTCTTCACAATTTCAAAACTAATTACAGTCTTCTTAAGTCATGGGACGTGTTTTTAATTTTGATGTTTATGAAATGGTGCATCAGAGTAGGCCTATTAGTTTTATATTGGAAGACAAAAACAAGCAGTTGTTGTTTAAACCATTTTAGAATAAGTATCAAAATAAAATAAACTGTAAGAAATTCTAAAGAAATATGTAACTATATTGCAGTATTTCACACGATTAAGTCATTTTTGGACATATTGGGTACATGATGCATGTCTACAGAGGACTGCCTGTGTGATGTAGTACTGCCACCTTGTGGCTAATCTAATGACTTTTAAACTACATTCTGTAAGCACTGACCATCTAGGGGGCGGGGCTTGAGGTTCATACGAAGCGTGACGCTGTTATACTGATCCGGAAGAAAATTTAATATAAACTCTTAACAGCTGACGCAATGTATAAAAGCTTGGTTATTTCTTAACGAATTTTATAAGGAGTAGAAAATGACCTTGTTCAGGCAAGCCCTACGCTTCACTTCTCCACGGCTGCCGTTTATTTGCGGGGGGTGCAGGACATATTCTGCTCAAGTAAGTCTGGGGTCATTCTTGTTCATTGTTACATAATTCTTAGAAACAGAATGAAGAGGTCACCGTGGTCACCAAGGGCTACAGTCTGTTTATAATAAAGTACAATACATAAAAATCAAAATATTTTCCCCTCAAAATTAAAACTTTTATTTTTTTAGTTTAAATTATTTTACAAATATTTAAAAAATGAAAACTACATTTTCAAATAAATAATAATGAATAACTTACGTGTCATGCAGGTAAACATTCTGTTTATTTCTCGCATTGTTTATTCTAGGCTGGAGCCGTCCAGCGGGTCATTCCAGCGTTTCGCTCTGTTAGCGGAGATGAAGGGGTGTCTGTGGGCTCAGCTGTCAGAGAACAGCACGGCAGAGATGAGTCTGTGCACAGGTCAGATTTCACTGCCATATTTCAGTGTCACCTGCCTCTCAATCATATGCAAACAGTGCAGCAGTAGCTCCGCCCACAGTTACAAATAAACCAACTGCAGCTTCTGAGTCAGTCATTAAAAGCAGTGAGTAAAATATTAAATCGACGATCTAGTGAGTACATTCAGCATTCACGAGGAACTTTTTCACCACTTCAGTCAACCACAGCAATGATATTCAGGCACAATCAATCAATCCTCAGTATTTCACAACCAGCCATTCAACTCAAAATATATTTTCCATTAAAATAAATAAATAAATTAGAATATAAATACAACACATTACATTTTACACTACATTTTAATATGATTTGCATGGTGTTCTTTATATATTCATGGTATTTTGTCTTGCTGTGTCAGATGCCAACCACCAGATGTGGTGGTGTTTCCTCGATCTGTAGAGGAGGTCAGTGCCCTTGCCAAAATTTGTCACCACCACCAACTACCCATGATCCCATTTGGCACAGGGACAGGCCTGGAGGGAGGTGTTGGTGCTCTGAAGGTTTGTCCAGTTGAGAAGAATAGACAGTGCCAGTGTCAGATTACAGCCAATTGGCTGCACTTGCATTTTCAGACTTGCACTCTCAGGCACCTGCACTTCCGCAAGTGACGTAACTTGCAGTCTTTTTATTTTTTTAATTTTATTTAATTTATTAATTATTTTTTAAATGGAGTCTCTCAACATTTTACAGAAGTAGCCAGGTGTTGAAGACAGGAAAAAAGAAACTAAATAACAATGTCAAATTATTATTATTATTATTATTATTATTATTTTTTTAAATCTATTTAAAAAAAGACTGCAAGTGAAGTCACTTGTGGAAGTGCAGGTGCCTGAGAGTGCAAGTCTGGGGCTGTGTTTGAAATGCCATACTATCATACTACACCAGTATGTATGCTGCGCAGCGCATAGTATGCAAATTGCATAAGTATTCATACCATTAACTAAAAATTTAGCTGAAGCACCTTTACAGCCTCAAGTCTTTTTTGTTTGATGTGACAAGCTTTGCAAATCAGCATTTGGCAATTATCTGTCATTCTTCTCCTCACCTTTTCACCTCTCAAGCTCTGTCAGGTTGGATGGGGGCAGACGCACATTTTCAGGTTTCTCCAGAAATATTTGATTGGGTTCAAGCCCAGGCTCTGTCTGCTCTATTCTTTAAAAAATAGTGGGCAGTATGCATTGTGTACTGGGCAGTAAGCAGTAAGCAAGTATGCCATTTCGAACACATCCTGAGAGTACAAGTCTGAAAATGCAAGTGCATGTCTGCAACCAGATTCTTCTTGATTACAGGCCTAATCTTCATTAGAGGAAAAAGTAGTTTTGACCATATTTTTAGCTATTATGAACAATTTTCTTCAGTAAGCATTCATTTATTTATTTATATATATATATATATATATATACATTGGGGGGGGGGGGGGGGGGAATTATTTGATCCCCTGCTGATTTTGTACGTTTGCCCACTGACAAAGAAATGATCAATCTATAATTTTAATGGTAGGTTTATTTGAAAAGTGAGACACAGAATAACAACAAAAAATCCAGAAAAATGCATTTCAAAAAAGTTATAAATTGATTTGCATTTTAATGAGTGAAATAAGTATTTGACCCCTTCGCAAAACATGAGTTAGTACTTGGTGGCAAAACCCTTGTTGGCAATCACAGAGGTCAGATGTTTCTTGTAGTTGGCCAACAGGTTTGCACACATCTCAGGAGGGATTTTGTCCCACTCTTTGCAGATCCTCTCCAAGTAATTAAGGTTTCAAGGCTGACGTTTGGCAACTCAAACCTTCAGCTCCCTCCACAGATCTTCTATGGGATTAAGGTCTGGAGACTGGCTAGGCCACTCCAGGACCTTAATGTGCTTCTCCTTGAGACACTCCTTTGTTGCCTTGGCCGTGCGTTTTGGGTTATTGTCATGCTGGAATACCCATCCACGACCCATTTTCAATGCCCTGGCCCTGACAGTACATGGCCCGGTACATCGTCTCTTTGATGCGGTGCATTTGTCCTGCACTCTTTGCAGAAAAACACCCCCAAAGCATAATGTTTCCACCTCCATGTTTGACGGTGGGGATGGTGTTCTTGGGGTCATAGGCAGCATTCCTCCTCCTCTAAACACGGCGAGTTGAGTTGATGCCAAAGAGCTGGATTTTGGTCTCATCTGACCACAACACTTTCACCCAGTTCTCCTCTGAATCATTGGCAAACTTCAGATGGGCTGTACATGTGCTTTCTTGAGCAGGGGGACCTTGCGGGCGCTGCAGGATTTCAGTTCTTCATGGCGTAGTGTGTTACCAATTGTTTTCTTGGTGACTATGGTCCCAGCTGCCTTGAGATCATTGACAAGATCCTCCCGTGTAGTTCTGGGATGATTCCTCACCGTTCTCATGATCATTGAAACCACGAGCTGAGATCTTGCATGGAGCCCCAGACCGAGGGAGATTAACAGTTATTTTGTGTTTCTTCCAACTGTTGTCACCTTCTCACCAAGCTTCTTGGCGATGGTCTTGTAGCCCATTCCAGCCTTGTGTAGGTCTACAATCTTGTCCCTGATATCCTTGGCTCTTTGGTCTTGGCCATGGTGGAGAGTTTGGAATCTGATTGATTGATTGCTTCTGTGGACAGGTTGTCTTTTATACAAGTAACAAACTGTGATTAAAAGCACTCCCTTTAAGAGAACGCTCCTAATCTCAGCTCCTTACCTGTATAAAAGACACCTGGGAGCCAGAATATTCACAGATTGATAGGGGATCAAATACTTATTTGACTCATTAAAATGCAAATCAATTTATAACTTTTTTGAAATGCGTTTTTCTGGATTTTTTTTGTTGTTGTTCTGTCTCTCATATATAAGTTTACATATTTGTGTACTATGTGTTTTTTAGGGTGGAGTGTGTTTCAGTTTGAGAAAGATGGACCAGGTTCTTGATCTTCACCAAGAGGATTTCGATGTGATGGTGGAGCCAGGTGTGACACGCAAAGGCCTGAACTCATACCTGCGTGACACTGGCCTCTGGTTTCCTGTCGGTCAGTCAAATTCTTGTGTATTATGAGTACAAAGTAGACCAGCTCAGTTAACTAAATCTAAACTGAAAACATTAAAAATAAATCAACATTTCTCCTTTTTATTTAGTTCAGCTTTTAAGAACGAAGATAACTAAAACTAATGAATAACAATAAAACTACATAGTCATATTAAAAATAGACTAAAAATAAACTAAAATAGAACATAAAAAATAAAACCTAATACAAAATGAATAAAAACTGTATAGGATACTAAATATCTGATACTGAAATAACAATGACTGGATGTTAGAGTACACAGAATAATTCAAGCCTAATTAAATGTTTAACTTGGCCATATTTGCCATATGTGTTATATAATTGGAAATGATTAATGGTGAAGAAATGTATTTCCACAGATCCAGGTGCCGACGCATCTCTCTGTGGCATGGCTGCAACTAGTGCATCAGGCACCAACGCAGTCCGCTATGGCACAATGCGCGAGAACGTCCTGAACCTGGAGGTGGTTCTAGCAGATGGAACGGTCCTCCACACAGCAGGGAAGGGCCGTCGTCCAAGGCATGACTGCAAAATTACAATCAAAGTATATTTTAAACTAAATCTTGTTGTCTACATTTGATTTTTCCCCTTTTGATGCAACACACTTTCAGAAAGACATCTGCTGGTTACAACCTAACAAACCTTTTTGTGGGCTCGGAGGGAACTTTGGGTATTATTACTAAAACCACGCTTCGGTTGTTCGGTATTCCTGAAAGTATGGTATCGGCTGTGTGCTCCTTTCCATCCGTCCAATCAGCGGTGGACAGCACCGTTCAGATCCTGCAAGCTGGAGTGCCCATTGCCCGTATTGGTGAGCATTGTTTGAAGCACATGGTCACAATGTGCTTAGTTTGCTGCCACTATTGGCATTAACGTAACAAAAAAACATTTGGTCTCCTGTGTTGTGAACTTGTAAAGTCACAGACTGTGGCGCTCGAAACTACATGCATGCCTAGCTGTGCGATTTAGCGCAGAACTCTATTCATTTTATTCTAATCTATTCACTGAAGCCTCCTGCAATAACATAAACATTAATTCAGAAGGAAACACCGTCCTTTATTCATAGTCAACACCGAACGCAGTCAAGGGTTTAATGAATTGCTTGGTTCTCAGAACCACAATGTGTTTCTTCTTTTGCAGTCCACTCAGGGAAAAATATTCCACCAGTAGCTCCATCCAATTTATGAGTAATCAGGCATGACCGCTCTCTTAGATTTTTAAATCGAGGCTGCACTGAGGCATCGATTTTTAAGCCTCGGCTTTCTACACACAAAGGCTTCACAAGACTTAATGGTTGTTGATACGTTCCATTTGCAGAGTTCTTGGATGACGTGATGATAAACGCATGCAATCGCTTCAACAACCTGTCCTATGCGGTCGCTCCCACCCTCTTTCTGGAGTTCCACGGGAGCTCCAAAAGCATGGAGGAGCAAGTGTCCATCACTGGTATATGTAGATAAAACATACAACAAATTTCTACAGAAACAGTATTTTACAAAAGCAAAACAATAGATGTGAAAGAACATGTCATCTGGAATGCATCATGTTCTGTGTGTTCAGAGGACATCACGCAGGATAACGGAGGCTCAGACTTTGCCTGGGCAGAAGATGAAGAGACTCGTGGCCGGTTATGGAAAGCTCGTCATGATGCGTGGTACGCTGCCCTGGCCCTGAGGCCTGGATGTAAGGTGGGAACGTTCACAACAATATGATTCTGACTCAGACAAATGCAATTGATCTTCTTGTAACTTGGAATATACACTTTACAGTCTTTTTATTATCTTTATGCAATTATAATTATGCTTTTGAGCTTAATTTTTGTGCTGTCGTGCATAGTGCAGTGTAAAAAGAATGACTGTTATCAAATAGGTTTCTCAAACACTGCCATTGGTCAACCAAACAGATAGTCACGACCCAAACTCGCGCCATTGGTTGAGCCACTGTTGCTGTGCTAGGCTGGTTGGAATGCCCAAACAAACAGTAATGTTTTGATAGCACCACAAAACACATATTTATTAAGGAAAACTGACCAACAAATAGTATAATTAAAGTTGTGAATGAATTTAAAGTTGTAATAGACAAGGTATTTTTAACATAAAAAAAAAATTACACACATTTTCCTGGTGTACTCTACATATTTGAGTTCTCTCAACTACCTCATGTTACAGTGAAGACTAAAGAACATCTAATTAGCAAAAATGTACTAAAAGTTATATAATAATAACTAATATTATAATTTACTAAGATAATATAATAATTATAATATACATAATATATTTTTGTCTTATTCCAGTCAGTCTGTTCATACAGTATATTTGCTTAAAAATCATGACTCTTTCAAACAGGTTTCCCAAACATTCTGCCATAGGTCAGCAAAACCAATAGCCCCGCCCCCAAACTCACACCATTGGCTGAACCAGTTGCTATGCTGGGCTGGTCAGAATGCTCAAGCAAACAGAGCAATGTTATAAAAGCACCACACAGCCACAGTTATAAACTATTTAGAGAAAACAGCCTACAAATAGCTTTTTATGAATATTAAGTTAGTAAAGTAGAACATATTCAGAACTCAACACTTTATAAAAATTTACCTATTTTCTTACAGGCATATTCTACAGATGTCTGTGTGCCAATCTCACGACTGCCTCAGATTATAGTGGAGACAAAAGAAGATCTAATCAGAAACAATATTACCGGTAGCTTACGAAGTTTTCTTTTCTCATTTAGTGTTGAGAACTGTTTTTAACTGCTGATATAATATGCTTACATTTATCCTACTGTAGGTCCTATTGCAGGTCATGTGGGTGATGGAAACTTCCATTGTTTAATAGTACTGGATCCCAATGACCCAGATGAGGTGCAAAGGGTTCACTCCTTCACTGAGAGACTAGCCAGGTACTTCTATTTAATTCCTTTCAAGCAGTTTTGCTCCCTTACAATGATCTTCTGAGGCGGCTGAGAGGGACTGGCTGCAGCTTTTGTGTACATTGTCAGTTTTGTTTTGTGTAGCAATCAATACCAGGATTATTTCTCAAAGTGTCTTCTGCCATTTGGAGAGCGTTTATTGACAATGACAGACATAGAGGGTCTAGTGTCTGGCTTTGGAAACAAGCACAAATAATAAAGGTCCTACCTGCCTTCAGTCATTATGGGTAAAGTGCAGTCTCTGTCGGATACAATGGACGAGTGATCGGCGCTGACCAGCGGCCAAAGAGAAGACAAATGTTGCAATCTCATTTGCTTCAACGAAACCTGGCTGAATTGATACTCAAGAGTTCTTCCTGATAGGAGCAAATTGAGTTGGACTTGCCCTTTGACAGACATGATGTAACTGTAAAAACACAATTTTGCTAAAACTATAGCTATATTAACTGCCAAAGGAGTGTTGGCACACTGAAGTGAATACTCTGAAAGGAGAAGAAATGTTATTGAGTTGAACTTGTGTGGAAATTTAAGCAGAACAATGTGTAAGAAATTGATTTCAGGCTCGCTACCTTAAAGTATAGAGGAACTTGACCTGGCCTAGTTGGATAAATCTGTTCAATCAATTCAACTTCAATACTATTCTGCCTTATAAAGGAAAGTGATGGGTTCAAGTAAAGGCTGAAAACTGGGCATCGTACACTAAAAGACTGAGGACTTAAAAAATCATTCCGAACAAAAGAATCTCAATGAAAAACAATGTCTTTTAAAATCTTATCAAAAGATTAATCATGTTTGATTTCCTCAGACTGGATGGAATTGTTGTCTCAAGCTAAAAAAAAAAAATCAAAGTCTGTGCCCATCATAAACAGCGTTGGGGGTAACGCATTATAAGTTATGTAATCAGATTACTTTTTCAAATAAGTAACACAACTTACTTTGTTTTCTCACTTATTCACCGATATTTAGTAACACAATTGCAAATGCAGTTTCCTCTCAAATCTGTCAACTTCCAACTACCCAGCGTCTGCAGACTTTCGGCAACTAGCATCAGTTCCTCCAGACTGCAAATTTGGACAAAAATGGCATGTTCCATCTTATCGCATTGCGTATTCCAGTCTTAATAAAGCTCAATCAACAGCATTCGGTCCATAATTTCACTTTACAAAAATAATTCAGACTTGTCCTATTGCAGCAAAAATTGTGGTATACAAGGTGTACCTTGTCAGCGAGAACCTGCATGAACAAGATGAGTAGGAGTTGGATTTCTGCTGCGCCAGGGAGCCCCCAAGACTAGTCTTCATCATTCAGTTGGAGAGTGTGGAGGTGGAAACACCTGGGAATATGAATTGGACTGGACAGACAGCTCAGCTGCACAGACTCTGCTTCCTGAGGGAACTTTGGTCTTTCAGTGGTTGCAGGCTGCTAAATTTGTTCTTCCAGTCTGCCAGCCACACTGAGGTCTTTTGGGGCAACAATGCCAGATCTAGTGATTCTAAGCATCTTAATTGATCAAAAGTGTTACTGGTTTCACCCTATTTATTGGCAGCAACAATTACAGTGGATGAATTAATTCTCTTGTTGTCTTTCTCTATGCAGGAGGGCACTGGCAATGGATGGAACTTGTACCGGTGAACACGGGATCGGCCTAGGAAAGAGGGCCCTGCTCAGAGAAGAGGTTGGTCCTTTAGCCATAGAGGTCATGCAGGGCCTCAAAGCCAGTCTGGATCCCAAAAACCTCATGAATCCTGGAAAGGTGTTGTAATTAATGCAAACCAACACAGAACCCTGAAGAAAATACTCTGCACTAGGCTTTCTGACCACTAGATGTCAGGAGAATGAGATTTAAAAAATGATAATCATTTAAACTAGATTGTTTACAAAATCTGCACATGCAAAACATCATTTTTGTGAAACGTGCATGAGATTTAAGCTCCTTGTGTGATTTATTAAGGAGTAAATAATTTCTTAGCATTATTGTGAATGCACAGTGTTAATGTACAGGGATGAATTTTCTAAGAGACTTGGAAAAAGTATTATTCCGTCCTTTTTATTTGGCTTTCCCATGGCAATCTCACACCACTTTGAAATATGAATGAATGTGAAATCATTGTGCCTTGGCAAACTTGTGTTTGGTTTGGCCATTACCCTTCTACATTTCTGTGAATATTTATTTATATGGATATATTTGCTTCTAAAAATAGAATCTGTGAAGCAGAACTCAAAACAAGCTTAACGTGATGCAGAAAATAAACTGAAAATAATGTCTCTTGTTCTTTCTAAAGTGATTGTTTTTTTTTTTGTGTGTGTATTTGCAGTGGACTTAATAAAAGAAAGCAACATTTGATCTTATTTCATCTTGTTTTAATTATATGTATGATCATCATCATTACTCGTCCCACAGATTGCACATCAAAATCATCAGACACTTAGTTTGTACCTCCTAAAAACAGGCATCCGTTCATGTCCCTAGAAAAAAAAGAAAAGAAAAACATACAAAATAACAGACAAAAATAAGAAAAGGATGGGTTTCGAGAGTGCCGAGTCACGTTCCGCAGCACATGCTGCACAAGATAGTACTACGCTACCTGACTCTGTTTCTATTATTTGTTTGATTTGTTTTACACGGTGAGGCGAAATTGTTATCCATTGTTTTGATGGATGGTGTTTGTATGCCCTCATTTACAGGCACAAAGCAGAAAAAACTCAGAAATGCTCTATTTCTATCCAACACAAAAAGTAATAGGTTGTCAAATATTTTCTTGAGGTTATTTTTTTTTTTCTACCTTTTTCATTTGACTCCTTTCTTCTTTTTTTTTTTTTTTTAATTTGTTTTGACTTTTTTTTTTTTTCACAATTTCAGCAACATTATTTTCTAACAGTGCTTGCTGTTTATACAGTAGACAGAGGCATCCTGAAGGTTAAATAGATTTCTTGTGAGGTTTCTCACAGATTTTTCAAAAATAAAAAGTAAATGCAGATCATAGAAATGATCTTGTAATAGATTCACACCAGTATATCTGGGCTTTACATACAGTAGTGAAGCAACATTAGCTTACCAGACGCAAGCTGGTCGGTCACATACAGAAAACATGGGAAGATGGGCAGAAGCCGAAATCACACACACATACACACACACACTGAATACGTACTCCAGGCTTTTACAGGGAAACTGTCTGAATATTATGGTCAGCGCTTCATAATAACTGCCCAAAAAAATTGCAGATGAAACTAGGAAAATAGCTTTGAGCTTCTTATCGTTTCAGAATCTGTAGGGGAAAGACATCTATCGTGAATTGTAAACATTTGAAGACAGACCGAGAGTGTATCTTTCTCTCCGTTTATGACCGTAAACCCCCATCCCAACACATATGCCGATGTCTTGGACTTCCTCTGGCACTAACAGGAAACACAATTTACACATTTCCCTGCCTGTGGACACATGATCACACACATGCACACACAGAATAAGTAAATCTACGTCCACCGGCTGTCCAACACATCATTTACGAGTGAACCACGCACACAAAACTCCTCCCACGAACCAGATGTGAAACCCCGCCCCCCCTGCCACACCCCTCTAATCAGCATCGTTTGATTGACAGGACAGGTATGGCCTCTGGATTGGTTTGCAAAGCGCGGTCTACTTTCTACTTATTTACTGCATATACCCCGCCCCTTCTGTCACCCCGCCCCTTGTGTTGCCCCGCCCCCTCTTTCCCATCTCCTTCAGTCTGATTACATACACAAGGAGAGAGGATGCAGACTGAACACACACGCCGATAAGAACACAGAGTATGTAGACGGGGCAAGAAAGCGAGACGTTTTCCAAAGCCAGAGATCCGGTGCCGGTGGTTTTGCCGTGAAGGGGCCGGTTAGCAGTTTAGCAGTCTCTAGCACAGTGGGCAGGAGATTCTGAGATTCTGGGATTCTGCAAGTGGTAATGATGGTGTTGGCTGGATGAACGCTTTTATTTGGTTCAGTTTTGCGATGACACATTTCCGTTTCGGTAGGTTTCGATCGAATTGGTTGGTAGATTGATTTATTTGGTTATTTTTGTGTCAGGATATCCAGGTTTAGGTCCATAAAGTGCCCTACAGTGAGAGAAAAAGAGACAAAGATGGAATATGAGAGTCATACTGAGCCTGAGGGTGTTTTCACACTTGGTTTATGTCAGGGGTCTCGGGAGGTGGTCTAAGCGTGGTTTGCTGTAAGTCAGCTGTGTGGGTGACGTATAAAGTGCATTTATACATAGAAACACAAGCATGTTTAAGCTTGAAGCCTTTACCCCGAACACCTTTCAATACCATGTCAACTACAGAAAAAAATATAATACACTAGTAGAATGGTCTTAAGTCTAGATCTTTGTAAATGACTTTTTTTTTTCAGGACTATAAAGTGGCCTAAAGTGAGAAGAAATATGAGTTATAATAAGCCTGTGGGTGTTTTAACACTCGGTTTATGTCAAGGGTCTCTGAAGGTAGACTAAGAATGGTTTGCAGTGGTGTGGGTGAAGTATAACGCACATTTAAACATAGAAACTCAAATTTAAAGCGCCCCTACTATGCCATTTACAATACTGCCTTTCATGCAGTGTGTAATGTAGCCATATGTGAATGTAAACGATCTGCAAAGTTGTAAATTCAACAGTGCACGATAAATAAAGTTATTGTCTCCCAAAATGAAGAATCGGCTCTATACAGCCTAAAGGAGTTGTTAGTAATTCGATTCCCATAATACATTTGCATAATTCCCACCTATGTTTTACATTGGCTGGCTGCGAACAATTTGACCCCGCCGCAAACACATCATTTTACTGACGGCTGCTTCTCTAATCTGGGGGATACACAAAACGCTTGCTCTTGAAAGATGGTTCAGTACCCAGTTTATTTGGACCAGCGGCTCCACTGAATCACAACCTGTAAGTATGATAAATAATAGATGCTTATATTTTCTATCGAGCATTTTAAATACAGAACTATGGCAATGGGCCTATCGTTTCCGATGCGCTGTACGCGGTAGACCAATCACAACAGCCTGGGCCATCTGACCAATCAGAGTAGGCTCATGGAAAGGAGGGGTTTAGAGAGAACAGCTTCGAACGAATCGTTTGAGAATCACTGGAATATGAGGTGATATTAAAGCATATTTTGAGAAAACAAAAGCGTTTTTTCACATTGCATGCATGTAAAGCTATTGTAGGAGACTCCCAAAACAATATTTGGAGCCTTAAAAATGGCATAACAGGGGCACTTTAAAGCTTTAATCAGATTGCTTTTCAATTCCGGAACAATACATTTTTTATCCTATATAAAAATAAGAATAATAATGATATAGTACTATATATATATGCAATGTCCAACTTACTACTAGTAGTAATACTACTAATAAATAACTTAATTACTTAAAGAGATAAGAATATTTTGTGCACGAAGAAAGCAAAAATAACGACTTTATTCAACAATTTCAAGATGAGCGAAGGTCTTACGGGTTTGGAACGACATGGGGGTGAGTCATTAATGACAGAATTTTCATTTTTTGGTGAACTATCCCTTTAAGTGCTATTGTTAAAAATAAAAATAATAGGAGAGTTTTCTGAATTCTAGATATTTGTGAAAGTGCAATTTCTTAGAGGACACAAGTGTGAAAACTTGCATTTGCATATTATTATAACATTAATAATAATAAAAAATAATCATATATTATTGAAATAATCTGGGTTCTATACTTTCAGAAACATGGATTTTTTAGAAGACTTCAGTGTGAAAAAATGATTAATAATAATAATTACAACAACCAAAGCGGTCTGAGTTCTAGAGCTTCGTGACTTCGTGAATTTTATTTATAAAGGTGATACTTTCACATTTACTACATGTCTGAAAATGCTAAGTGTAAAGGCGTGTTCACATTAAAACCTGTCAAAAAAAAATTTTTTTTGCTACTCTGGAAATTGCTTTTTATAGTCTATTTAAAAGTGGTGCACTGAAGTAATGAGATAATGCCGCTAATTACTGTTTGATAAAATCAAAGTCAAAAATTCCCATACAAAACGACTGAACAGTATCAGATTATTGAGACACACGTTTGCATATTTGTGTGATGGTGTTCACCTTTCTTAGTGGTAGCAGAAGTAGATGATGGAGGTCAGTCTGAAGGATGTTCAGGGCAGGAGCGGTTGATCTCAAACCAGGAGTCTATACAGCTATTTACATCAGAAAAACACAGTTTCCATTAGCATAATGCTTTTAAAGGATTCTACTAATGGCTATTAAGATTATCACAGTGTCCTAAACAGCCACAATGAATTCCAGCATTAAATCATTTTGCTGTCCTCGCTAAAAGTGCAGAAAATGACTAAATTACAGCCAACATATTAGATGTTAATATCCAGCTATGTAAAGCAGAATTCTGGACCGGCTATAAAAACCATGCAAGCAAATGTCACAAATGTCTTGCCAGTTGCAACTGCTTAGGCCAAAAATATTACGGTTAACTTAGAAGTGATAGGATTTATCGGTTGTCACTTTATCGTGCCTCGCCTGGTTAGGACTAAGCGTATAACTTGCTTGTGGAAAATTTGTTTGATTGTTTCAACATCTGAAAACATCTCAAATATGAGCTGCAAGAGAATGTCAGCAAGCCAATTGGTTCACTTAAAAGTGTCAGTTGTTTGAGACATAAAGACTTTCCAATGAGTGTGCTATTCAATACCCAGAAGCCTCCTGCTGAGACACCATATACGGACATGAAATGTCAATCATATAGTTACATAATCGCATAATTATATATAGGACATGACAAGGTTTGTGTTTCATGCACAGCATAAAAAGTAGAATGTAAATTCTCAGGCAGTTTGACAACTGAGACTGTCGTTCATTTGACTGGCTAAAAGCTGTAACATTTCCTGTCAGAATGACACAGGGTGGGACGCAAGGAGGTTTGTCATTATCACAAGCAATTCACCAGCACCAGCACTTAAAAAGACATTAAGACATTTGAGGAAAATGTATTGTTGCTGTCCATCTCACCTTTTGTGATAGATACAGAGGCACGGCAGTCTAGCGATGGTGTCTCCCTGCTGTAGCTCCTCGAGACATATTACACATTCTCCTGCGTCTCTTGACAACACGTCATCTATAACACACACACACACACACACACACACACATTCACAATGAGCACATGACGCAAACCTAAAATACTGATGTATAAACACTACTGTTCAAAACATTTGCGGTCAGCAAGATATTTCAAAATAAATTCAGATTTTTATTCAGCAAGGGTACATTAAATTGATATAAAGTAACAGTAAAGACATTTATACTTTTACAAAATATTTATGTTTCAAATAAAAGCTGTTCTTTTAAACTTTCTATTTATCAAAGAAAAAATTATCATGGTTTTCACAAAAATATTGACCGTTTTTCACATTGATAATAAATAAATTATTCTTGAGCAGCAAATCGGCATATTAAAATGATTACTGGACTGGAGTAATGATGCTGAAAATTCAGCATCGCCTTTTTTATGTAGATTCCCCTTGGACCACATGGACCCCATTTGAGAACTACATAAATAAAATTTTACATTGTTTTCCAACGGGGTTGATTTAGACTTCATTTATTTATAACCATATTTCCATACAGTTTTATCATATTTTTGTCCATTTTATAAAATCATTGTAAACTGACTTTAACACATGAGCCTTGTTTTATTTACAGCACAATAACACAATGTCTGATTGAGATGTCTGATACTGCGGATTCATGAAAACATACACACAGTGCATTATTCAAAACGGCTTGTTTGCCAGCAGGGGGCAGCGGTGAGTAAAGACGCATGAAATGCAGTTTTCAGCGTTCCTCCACTTTCTCACTCACAGTAACGGCTGGTTAAGTGAGGTGGGTTGGCAGTTAGCATAACTAGTAGTTAAAGACAGTTACTCATGCTTCATTGCTGTGTGTATGTTTGTGGTGGAGAAATGACGATGAGGTGTGAACTCATTTTCTGCTAATAGCTTAAGGGCAACAACCAACATGATTTGACTCGCATGCCCATACCAGCATAATGACTCACACACACACACACACACACACACACACACACACACACACACACACACACACACACACACACACACACACACACACACACACACACACCACATTCTCAGCCTGTTTTAGTTTCCAGTAAAAGTCTTCTTCACAGGAAATGCGCCAGAAAACGAAACAGACCACTTCCTTTCGTATAACGTGTTTAGCTTCCCCTGGAAACACCTGTGTGTGTGTTTCTGTGTGTGTAAAGGTGAGGAGTGTGGTAAATACTGACAGAAGGTTAAAGAATCTCGACAGGATAATGGAGTTCGTGCAAACGCAGGATGTTGATTGAGCGTTAACCCAGTTTCCCAGAATGCTTTGGGATGAATCTCACTCTACAGAGGTGCGAAACCAACTCAAAGACGTGTCACAAATTTGTATGTGCTGTTTCTTCCTGAATAGTTTAGTTTTTTTTTTTATTTGGGTTTCTATTTCAGTTTAGGTTTAATGAACAATAACAAAATAACTTTTTTGGCCAGCCATCTGCATTGCTGAAAAAGTGACGCAGGGCACCTGAGGTGAATCTGTGGAGATGAAGCTCCATTGTTTTGTGTGCAGGGAGCAGGCAGACAGGACAAGAGATAGATTGCAGTTTAGAGAGGATGTGATGGAAGGAGAGAGAACGACACGGGGTGGAAAGCAAGAAGAGGTGAGCTGGGAAAAACAGGAGATGATGGCAGGAATGAATAGAGAACAGACGGCAGACATATGCTCCAAATACAAATCAGCTTAGTGAGGCGACGCAGTATGAGAGACTGGGGGCAATTGTAACATGCTACATTTTTTCAAAGTTAGGCTGAAATTAAATTTAAATATGTTAAGTGTGTTAAATATGTTAAGAAGTGTGATGACAAAGCTGAATTTTCAGCATCATTACTGCAGTCTCCAGTGTCACATGATCCTTCTAAAATGCTGATTTGTTGCTCAAGAAACGTATTATTTATTATTATCGATGTTGAAAACAATTTTGGTGATTAAAAATAATGTGGAAACGTGATATTTCATGACTAGAAAGTTCAAAAGAAGAGCATTTATTCAAAATTTTGTACCATCATAAAGGTCTTTACTGTCACTTTTGATCAATTTAATGCATACTGACTGAATAAAAGGATTAATAAAAAAATAAAATAAAACATTCTGACCTGGGCTGCGTTTCCCAAAAGCGTCGTAAATGTATGTTGGTCGTAGCTCCATTAACGCAGATAGTTCTACGATCAACTTAGGCTTACGATGCTTTTGGGAAACGCAGCCCAGATCTTAATACTGTATATTATAATTAAAAGTAGGCCTATTTAATTTATTTTTAAATAATCAAATAATTCTAATGTACTTGAAATAATAATTAAATGTCCCACTTCGATTTACGCTTTATTTATTTATTTAAAAAATAATATAAAAACTTAAAAATACAAAAAATAACACAAGGGATAAAACAATTTAGTAATGTTAAAAATGTTGGCTCTTATTTAAGATTAAATTGGCAAATATTTTCAAGTGTTACAGTTCCCTTCAGCCCCATTACAGTGACAATTGCAACACTCTTTATCAATCTTTTAATTCAGTATTATATTTCTCATTATAATGCTTAAGTATTAATAATACATTACTTTTTGCCATATAAATGTGTCTTCTATTAAATATATAACACATTGATGTGTAGTTGTTTGAGAGCTATGAAATAATTCCTGTAAAAATATTATTCTAAATATTATTCTAGATTAAAAATACATATGTGCTTTTGTAGCACATATTGTAGATCCCATTTGAAAACTCGTGTTTTATCATATTTTTGTCCATTTTATAAAATCATTGTAAACTGTTGGCTCTTATTTAAGATAGAATTGGCAAATGTTTTCAAGTGTTACAATTCCCTTGAGCCCCATTACTGTGACACATATAAATGTGTCTTCTATTAAATATATAACACATTGATGTGCAGTTGTTTGAGAGTTATGAAACAATGTATGTAAAATATTATTCTAAAAGTATTCTAGATCTTTAGAAAATTTTCAAATGCTGTTGCAATTTTCCAGACGCTGGTCTCAGCAAGCCAAACATGTTGCCCTTTCCCCCGCACATCCCTGGACGACAGCAGGACGCACACCCTCCTGCACTTGAGCTTGTTATCCTCTTAGGGCCGATGACTTCAGCAGCTCAGACGAGCTGCACTAGTTTACAGAAATGGACAGGTGTGTGTGAAAGAGAGATCAGTCGCTGGTTAGGCCTTTCAGTTCAAGTTGTTGGTAATCATGTTCCCCATTCTTTCCGCCAGATAGCTGTCAATTTGTGTCTGGGCTTCTTGGTTCAGCCCCTGAAGTGTTAATGCTATTACTTTGATAACAGTTTTGTGTGTGTAAGTGTGTATATCACCCTCTGAAGGGCCCATGTGAGCTGACCAGTGTGTCTTTTCCAAGCCAGGACTATGCATGATGATATTTTAATACCTGCTGTTAAATTTAGCTCTCACATGGGGAGGGGGATGAGAGAGAGTTTTTCAGAGGGCAGAATAACATTTCTGTTACACAATGTTTTCTTCATGGTCTCATGGCTGAAAGAAAAATCTCTATCTATCTATCTATCTATCTATCTATCTATCTATCTATCTATCTATCTATCTATCTATCTATCTATCTATCTATCTATCTATCTATCTATCTATCTATCTATCTATCTATCTATCTATCTATCTATCTATCTATCTGTCTGTCTGTCGTTCTGTCCGTCTGTCGTTCTGTCCGTCTATCTATCTATCTATCTATCTATCTATCTATCTATCTATCTATCTATCTATCTATCTATCTATCTATCTATCTATCTATCTATCTATCTATCTATCTATCTATCTATCGTTCTGTCTGTCTGTCTGTCTGTCGTTCTGTCTGTCTTTCTGTCTGTCTGTCGTTCTGTCTCTGTCCGTCTTTCTGTCTGTCTGTCGTTCTATCTATCTATCTATCTATCTATCTATCTATCTATCTATCTATCTGTCTGTCTGTCTATCTATCTATCAAAAAGTGAGCTTTTACCTTAATAAATTCTCTAAATAATTCATTAGGTGAGTTGTTACCACACTAAACAATTCAGTGAATAATAATGTATAATCTATTTTTATGTGCTAATATTTAAGATACAATGGGTTAATATCTTTTCATGAAAATGCATAAATTAAAAATAAGAAAAAGTATTTTAATAATCATTTTTTTTAAATTTTGTTTTAATAATCACAATTAATTTAAGGTAATAGGTTAGATACAATTAAACTACAAATAATTTAAAAACTGCAATTATTTTTATATAAGATAACAAATATGAAAATAAAATAAAATTCAATGGATGAGTTGTTATCACACTAAACGATTCAGTGTACTATAATTATAATCTATCCCATAGTTAAATAAATAATATATATATATATAATTTGAATAATACTTAAATCTCTCACTTAAGTTCCTTGTACACTGAGTCTGAAATTTTCATATGTGTTTTTTAGTTTTTTTCATATTCGTCATCCTTTCCTATCAAAATACTTGCTACGGATGTGAAAACAGAAAATAGAACCTGATCTGAATTTCTTATGACGGACGAAAGTTTCGGAGGCAGCGTGTAAACATGATTAACACAACATGAGGTCATACTTATTTTTTTAACGTGCAAAAATTTCAGACAAGATTTTGGACTCAGTGTGCCTTTAGACTTTTACTTTAAATACATTATTCCTGATTTAAAATAATTAATATGAAAAACATTTTTACGTGATATTTTTTAAAGATAAAATGGGTTAACATTTTTCAAGTGTTACAATTGCATTCAATCAACAGTGACAGCTGTAACACTCTGAGATATTTTATTTAATTATTACATTTCACATTATATTATTATATATACACTAGATTTCTCTTACAGTACAGTTACTTTTTGCACATTTAAACATCGGTTTCTCACTAAACGATTCAGTGAATGAGTTGTTCACTTGGTAACGTTCCTTAGATCAACCCTCCAACTGATTGACTGAATGAGATGTTAGAATGATTCAGAACATTAACACTTTGGACATCACAATAAAGTAGTGCTGTATTTTGTAGAGGACAACACAATATAATACCTATCCATTTTTTTTTGACTGCCACCTCCTCTGGGGCTTAGTCCAATGTTACATCTAGCATTAGGGTTACATCTAGGGTCATTCCCTGCCTGGATCAATACAAACTGGGGTGGATTAGAGTTCACAGGGAAATGGAGGGCTAGCGGGCAAAAACCGCAGTGTCAAAAGGCAAGCAAAGTGTACATATTGCATTCACAGACAGCGGCTTTTACAGTGAGCAGATCTGCTGATGTGTGACTGTCACTGGCTGCAGCTGACAATGGGACAGAGTGCATTGTGGGAAATAAGATTAACTCCAGTGTGTTCTGGTCTGGTAATGTCATCAACTTGAACATGGTGGGGTCAGTAAGTGACAAAATGATAAAACGAGGGATTAAATAGAAGCAAAACTGTAAGGAAAGCAAGTGTTCTTGCTGTTTACAACTGGTATTAACATGCATAACCTGTATTAATTTTCTTTTAAAGGTGACTGTACATTTAAAAGCCTTGCTTTAGCTCAATAATTATTGACAAGTAAACCAAAAGGCATTAAATGAATGTTTTTGTGAAGACAGATCATGTGACACCAGTAAAGATCAGATGCATCGCTGCGGGTCACCTTTAGCTCAGGCTGGGTTGGACAGCTGTCCCTCAGTCAGGTAGCTGTCAGTCAGACGTCCATCCAACCCAACACAGCTGTTACAAGCAGAGACTACGCATGTCATCGGGTCACTACAGCTAAGTCATGTGTGTCATCTTCCTGCAATGCTGCACTTGACTCCAAAAGCTCACAGAAGAGATAGTGAGCTAGTGTTGCTTGTCAGTGTATTGCTTCTAAACTTCTAAACAACAACAACTTGTTTACACTGCTAAAAATAAAATAAAATTCATAAAAAGCATATAAAATTATTTCAAATATTTTCATATAAGATAATAGGTTAAGATTAAAACAAAATGAAAAAATAATGTTTGTATTTTTATTTATATTCATTCATTTTAAAATGATTAAAACTGCAACTGTTTTCATGTAAGAAAAAATTATGAAAAGAAAATGAAATAATAAAGTGAATTAACAAAAAATAAAAAATCTAAATAACTTTCATATAATAAAATAGGTTTAGCGTGTTAAAAATAAAATAAAATAAATAAAAACATAAAATTATTTAAAACATTTTCATATAAGATAATAGGTTAAGATTAAAATAAAATGAAAAAATAATGTATTTATTATAATAGCAATTATTTTCATTTTTATTTTTCAAAAAACTACAAAAATTAAAGATCTAAATTATTTTAATATAATAAAATAGGTTTATAGGTAACAGATAATAGGTTTCGATTTAAATTAATTAGATCAGTGTCATTTATTTTATAAAGTATAAAAATGTGTCATTTATTTTATAAAGTATAAAAATACTTTGTTAAGATGATAGAAAATCTTGTTTTTAATAAGATCATTTAAAAAAATATATTAGAAATTTTCATAGATGTAAGAAGTCAGTTTATTTGAACTTAGGGCTCAGTTTTAAATGAATTAACCAAAGCATAAAAGATCAAATGTAATCAAAGTTGACCTTATTCTTAATAAAAACATTTTTAATTGAGCACAATTCATCAAAGCACTAAACATTTTTCTTTAGAAAAAGTTCATACAATCTTCAAAAAAAAAAATCTTTCTCTGCCTCTGAAACAAACTTTTATCTGATGTAACCATGAGAAGATTAATATTAATATTTAATATTTAATACAGCGTTACATTTAACATTGGCATGATTGATGAAAGGATTCAATGAAAACCCAATGGAAAAAACTAAAATACTGCCCTATTTGTTTCCCACTGAACACTGTGTTTTACTCGGATATCCATCATATCACGGAACTTTAATGCGATGCAAATTCAGTAATATCTTTAAGACAATACGAGCAGTGATATCAAACATGGCTGGAGTAGCAATCCGTAGAGGAATATTTTGAAAAATTGGCTGTAATTCGACAGCCTACAGATGCCTTGAAACACTTTAGAAGAAAAAAGAGAAAGCAAAAAAATGGGTGACAACCGTCATATACAGCGATGACCTTGGTTTCCCACGGCAAAACAGAAAGAGAGAGAGAGAAACCTAGATTAAGGGGTCATCCACAGTTCACAGACTCTCTTCAGCCCCGGAATGGAGTCACAGACAAGAATGAAATGGAGAATGAAAGGGTAAACTGATACAGTGACTCAAAAAAAGGAGGAAAATAGTGGAGAGGAGAGATACTGGGTTGATACCTCTGACGTTTGCAGGAATAAGAGTGGGCGGGGACAGTGGGGGCGTGTCTTACCATTGTAGGAGAGGCGGGGCTTGCTCAGACACATGATGAAGTGAACTTCCATCTCGTTGGATGCCACTGATTTGGAGCAGACAGGACACTTAAATCCTGCAGAGAGAAGGAAACAGCATTGTCAGAACTCTTGAAGCAGCAATAAGCCGGCAAAGGCGGTGGAATGAGCTGCGACAGTGATGCAGCAGTCTGATAACTGCCAATGCCATAATCCTGTGCAACATGTTATGTTTCTATGAATTAGCTTGGCTTTCAGTAACTTCGTTGACACAAGGCTTTTTTAACTTAAACTTATACTTTACAAACACATACATCAATGTCACTTGTCCACCAATGTTTTGCATAAAGCTCATGTTAGGCTGGTATTCAGTTTTCTTAGCCTGGGGTTAGTCACACGTACCTTACCTGCGACTAACATGAGTTTTTCAGTCCAATAATGCATAAATGGCTGATATTAAAATTCTATATTATTTGGGGCTGGTAAGACTTTTTTGTTTTTGAAAGAAGTCTTTTATGCTCATCAGGGCTGCATTTATTTGATGAGGAATACAGTACAATTAGTAATATTGTGAAAGTTTATTACAATTTAAAATGACTGTTTTCTATTTTAATATATTTTAAAATGTCATTTATTCCTGTGATGTCAAAGCTGAATTTTCAACATCGTTACTTCAGTCTTCAGAGTCACATTATCCTTCAGAAATCATTTTAATATGCTGATTTGCTGCTCAAAAAACATTTCTTCTTATTATCATCAGTGTTGCAACCAGTTTTGGTGATTAATAATTTTGTGGGATTTTTTTCTTTTCGGGATTGTTTGATGAATATACATTTCAAACGAATAGAATTTGAAATAGAATTTTGTGTAATATTATAAATGTCTTTGCTGTCACTTTTTATTAATTTAATGCATCCTTGATCAGTAATTTTAATAATAAAAAATAAAAAAATCTTACTGAAACTCAACTTGTATATAATTTACATTAAAAATAAAACACTTAAAATTAAAAGCCTTCACAAAATCCTAATGTACATTGGATATTCGTTTTGAGATTTGCTAAAGGCTACATTACAAATTTTAATAACACAACAGTGTTATTAAAAAGATTTTCTTTATTTGAGCACTACATGATGGAAAAAAGTCAAATGCACTATAGGAAATTAGTATTGCACAATTGTATATTATTAAATAATTTAAACAATATTTAATATCATCAGATATGAGACCATTATCTTCAGATCCAAGCCTTAAATTCCTATTATTTTGAAAATATTGCCACTAGATTTTATGTTTTGTATTGCAGTGGGGTATTTATGTAGACCTCTATTCACATCAACAGTAAAAATGGTCACAAAATTAAACTATTTAATTAAAGCGCCATATTTAACTTTTGACAGAAATGAAAACAAGGCTGGAACTACAGTGTGTTCAATGTGTCAGCTGATGAAATGTCTTTCAGTAAACTTCCAGTAAACAAAAACTCCATTAAAATGACGTAATCTAGGGCCTTTTTACATTGCGTGCCATTATAAAGACTGTCTATCCCTCACAGCCTTGTTTTCATCACCGTTAAGTTCATATGAAGTCTAACCTGACTATTATGTCTACCAGTCTATTATGCAATAAACCACAACACTAGCATCAAATCAGCAACCAAAGGGAGCTTCCACTAACACCGATGTCCTCTGACATCAACAGCAGGCCCGTAGGGGAAGACAGAAAGAGAGAGCCATTCACACCTTGAGTCCCACAGAGCTGGGCTGTGTCCTTCATAAACACAGACGCAGCGGCAGGTCATTGAGACTCTGTTTGGCACCTCACATCCCACCATGAAGCCCACAGGCCTTGTTTTAGACCTTCGGGGCCTTCTCGCATGATTCGTGTCAATGTTTCCCACTGCATTGCACACTAAGGTGAGAAGTGGCAAGCTAAAGTGTTGTTTCTTAGCAGACTTTGATGAACGAATTCACATTCACAAACTATAAGAAAACTTGCCATGTCAGCACTGGTGTGTTTGGGGACTTCCATTGGAGAAGGTGCAGGTGTGGTTTTGAGACTGTACTGTACATGAGGGCAGGGCCTTGACAAAAAGACTCGAAACCAAGAAAATTATAGTTCTGTACAACTTACATAACTGGTATAATACAAGTTGCTCTCGGTATTCATGAAGAACTAGGAATAATTACTGAAAAGGAAGCTCTTTTGCCTGCAGGGATTTTTAGAAATTGTAAACATAAGAGAAAAACCTGATTGGATTTCTGCCGAGAGAAGCTCTTTGTGTTCATGATGTGGAACCTTGGTTTGAGGGGAGCATTGTAAAATCTAATTAACACCAGTTTTACATTATTTCAGTGCATATGTTGATAATTATTTAGGGTGAAGACAGGTTGTTTGCCCTGTGAGAGCAGCCTGAAACATAAGCTGCATAAGATTTCTGGTTAACTCTTAAATTTAGTTTATATTTTTGTTTTAAATGAGGTAGTAAGAAGCAATATCGTTAAATGAAAAATAATTCATTCAAATAAAAAAAAAATCTGTCTTTAATTATGCAAGCCTGTTTTGCTGAAAAGACTTCAAATAGTAATCATGAGTAAGAAAGTACAAATCAATCAATAATGCTTTGCATCATATGCCATCATTTTCCCCTCAAAAATGTTTATATGGAGTTACATTATAACTATATATTAAAGAAAATTGAAAGGTTATAAAAAATATGAAAATGTACAAAAATGTTTTTAAACATTTTATTTTTTATAAATTCACAATCTTTTATTCAGCAAGGATGCATTAAATTGATCAAAAGTGACAGTAAAGACATTTATAAGATAACAAAATATTTCTATTTCAAATAGGCTAAATGTTGTTCTTTTTAACTTTATATTCATCAAAGAAACCTGAAAAAATGCATCACAGTTTCAACAAGTGTTTTCAACATCGATAATAACAAGAAATGTATCTTAAGCAGCAAATCTGCATATTAGAATGATTTCTGAAGGATCTTGTGACACTGAAGACGGGAAATTCAGCTTTGCCATCACAGGAATAAATCTCATTTTAAAATGTATTCAAACAGAAAACAGTTATTTTAAACTATAAAAATATTTCACAAAATAAGAGTTTTTACTGTATTTTTGGTCAAATATATACAGCCTTCGTAAGCACAAGAGACGTCTTTCAAAAATATTTCAAACTCTCACTGACCTCAAACATTTGTGTACCTAAACAATATATGTATATAAACACTACATAGCTAAAATGTGGTGGGGCCAGTGACAATGTTGGCAGGACACATAAAAAATATTCAAAAGTTTCTACTCTAGTGTTAAACAGCAAGAAAAATCAGCAAATGAGTTTGGAACGACATAAGTGTGAGTAAAAAAATGATAAAATTTTCATTTTTGGGTGAACTTCAGTGAAAGAAAGCAGGTGCAGACAGTCTAATGAACAAAAGTAGCCATGCCAGGAAAAAGAGTGAGACAGAATAAGAATCCTAACAGAGCCAAAATGCAAAGTCAGTAAAAACACGGCACAAAGTAAATGTAGGGACGAAGACAGCTCCATCTGTCAATATAACCCAGGTTCGATTCTCTCCGCCTCCTGACTCTTCACGTAGCGCACACCCCAACCCTCCAAATCCCACCCCAGGAACCCATGATGATGCCTGACCCAGTTTTCCCTAGGCTGCTATTTTCAGGCATTCCTTGGGGACAGATGGAGAGAGAGAGAGAAGGAAAGAAGACTGAAGTGGAAAACAGAGGTGTGGAAATCTCTGACAGGGATGTCCCATCTCCATAGAGGTGTGATTCACTGAAACAAAGCTACTAAAGGGGGGCGACGGGGTTCCATCTGTTAACACGCAGAACTCGAGTCGCACATTCGAGAGAGGCCAACTGTCTCCACTACCGCAAGTATCACATGACGCCGAAAATATCAACAGCAGCTCACCGCAGCAACAAACAGACCAGACGTCTTTCATGCCCAACCGGCCATAATGACAATGAGCTTATTAGATCAAGTCATTAGACTTATTAAACTTATTTGTAAATTACCTCAGCTGACCTCGTCCAAGTGGAATGTTGCTTTCCAAGAGCTTTTCATGTCAAAAATCATATGATCTAATCTTCATGATGTTCCAAACCTGTAAGACTTTCTTTGATTTTTGTCTTGATTGCCGCTTTTCATGGAGTAACAATGAATGGGAATTGAAGCATTCAAGCTTTGAAAAGGGATGAAAAAAAATGTACAGAAGTGGTCCATAGGACTTCTACACTATTATTAAGGTTTTCTGAAGCAAAACGATTGTTTTTTTTTAGAAACAGACTTTGAAATTGAAGTCATTTTTCACTGATAATCTTTCTCCAGTCTTGCTGAGACTGTTTCATTGAGTCAGTGAGTTGAACTCAAGAACCGAGTGACTCCAAACAGTGAACGAATCATTCAAATTGGTTTTGTGAACTCAATCAGAATTCAGACAAAATATATAGCACATTTAAAGCAGTAGAAGTTGCTGTACAATGAAGAAAAATGATTACATGCAAGTAACCCTAAACCAAACCTTAATCCTAAACCTAACCATATAGTAAGTACATTCAGTTAATTAATATTACTCAGTGCTTAAATGTATAATTACAAGGACACCTTAAAATAAAGTGTAAATAAAGCTAGGTACTAACCTTAACCCATGTTACCTTATATCACCCAGTACTTTCTTAGGTAAGCACAAATAAGTACACATGCTGCAACATAAAGTGCAAACAAAAAACTCTATTCATTGTAATTAAATGGAAAACAGTGACTTATGCAGAATTTCGATGAATAAATGTGAAAAATAATGGCTTAATTTTAATTTTTTGAGTGAACTGTCACTTAAATATGAATTCAGATGCCAAGCAGCATGGCTTAAACCTTTGTAAACAGGGTTGGGGCTCTGATGAGGGGAAGAGTCCATGTAAAAAGGCTAGAATAGAGCCATGGGCCCCTCAGTCAGTGAAATCCTAAAGGCTGCTGGGAAGACCAGCTGCTTGCTCTCACAGTGCGTGGCTTAATTAGACACTCTATTGGTCTTAATGAGCTCTGGCTCAAGTCAGGACGTTAATGGGAGACTGAGCGTTTGGAACTTTGTGTATTTGTGGGTTAATTGCCACTGTTGTGTGTTTTAGTGGTCAAGGGGGACAGCTAATGGTCAAAAAGACACTTTAACTCGAATTTTGCCTGGATTACAATCAGGCTATACTTAATTTCTTTCAGTTTGGGAAGTCTTCAGTTGTTCACTGTATGTCCTTCACTTGGAGCACAAATCATCATCTGTTTCAACAATCCAGACTTGAGACTCGTAGAGCAGCATCTCGTTGTACCGTGTCTCTGCACGCATCTGAAATAGAGCCGTTATGCTCCGCACCTGTTAAAGTGTCCCCTGGCTCTCGTCCTTCAAGCTGACACGTTCCTCAAGCAGAGCCGACTGCTCCGTCTGATATCCATGCATTTTTGATGATACCTCTGCATATAGTTCTTGCTCCGTTCCCCATGGCCGAAGATGAAGAAGTCAAAAAGCTTAAGGCACAAATACACATTTTTCTCCGATTTACAGTCTGGAGAAGTTGACGCTAGTGGCCAAATGTCAGAGCCAGTCTGCAGATTTGAGTTGATAGATTTCATAGAAAATTGCATAGTGTATGATGGCCAAAGACTTCAGTCGTTTAGTGTTTGATGGCCAGATTTTCCTCTGTGACTATTACAGAGTCGGTAAGTGTATGATGCTGCCCATACACTTAAAATCTGTTCAGATTTTAAAAGTCCTGTAGTGTTTTCCAGTCTTTTAGACAGACGCTCATGCCAGACTCCTGCTGACCAAAATTCCCAAGACTCACCAACAGTGCTATGCCATACAAAATACCATTCTTTTCTTCAAAATTGAAAACATGGGACCTTATTCAGTGAATTGAGTCAAAAAAGAATTGCTCTTTTTGCATTTACCCACCAATTTAATGTACAAATAATGAACTGTGATTCTAAAAGAACTGTGGTTCTTTTAGATTTTTATATAGAAAACAATGAAAATCAATAATTAAAAACTATTTTAATTCATATACAGTATATGTGTGTAGATAGATAGATAGATAGATAGAATATGATAGATAGATAGATAGATAGATAGATAAGATAGATAGATAGATAATCAGAATTAGATAGCTAGCTAGCTAGCTAGATAGTCAGAATAGGATAGATAGATAGATAGATAGTCAGAATTTGATAGATAGATAGATAGATAGAATATTATAAATAGATAGAGATAGATAATCAGAATATGATAGATAGATAGATAGATAGTCAGAATATTATAGATAGATAGATAGATAGATAGACAGATGATAGATAGATAGATAGTCAGAATATTATAGATATATAAATAGATAGATAGATAGATAGATAGATAGATAGATAGATAGATAGATAGATAGATAGATAGATAGATAGAACGATAGATAGATAGTCAGAATATGATAGATAGTAGGGATGCACCGAAATGAAAATTCTTGGCCGAAACCGAAAACCGAAAGAAATTATGCCAATTATTAGTACCATTGCATTTATGGCCATGACTGTGTACTAACTTTACTAAAATCAAGGCATTGCAATTGCATAAATTAATATTAAAGTTTCAAAGAATAATTCAATTATAAATTATGCAAATATTTATTTAGCACATTGCAACAATGCACAGTATAAAATAAAATTCAAACTAAAATGTTTAACTTGACCCCACTCATGTGTACATTAAATAATAATGTACAGGCCTACTGGCCTGCTGAAAGGTTGTAAAATTAAATGTTCTCTCATAAAAACAAAGTGCATTTAGGTCAAGTGCATTTTAAGTTTTTCTCTGTAGGACTACTACAAGAAAGTGCATTCAGAACAAGTGCAACTGCTTAAAGATACAATAATATTTTCTCTGTAGGCCTTCAACATAATAGTGTATCAAAACAAAGACTGCCATAGCCCATATGTTAACTTTTGTGTATGTTTATGCCCTTTGCCTTGACACCATCACTGGGAAACTTCCTTGCCTTTTCAAAAACGTCCGCCACAGACGGAGTGGGCGTGTTCGGAGGCATTTTCCTTTTCTGTGCCACGTTCCTCTCATACTCAGCGTAGCGATCGGAATGTTTGTATTTCAGGTAGGGCTACACGATATTTTGCATACGATAGTCATGCGCATCTCGACAGTAAAGCCGGTTCCGTGATTAGCGCTAAATCTCCATCACCTGTTTTCAAATGGAGCGGCATTTAATACACAGAGCCGTAGTTCACTGACAAACTACACAATATCGCAGGCAGATGAATCGCCTGCGATATTGAACGTGATATTGCGTAGCTTGTCAGTGAACTACGGCTCTGTGTATTAAATGCCGCTCCATTTGAAAACATCCGTTCACACCGCAGACATGTTGCTTCAGACAAGCACGAGCAGGTCGCGGTTTCTGTTTGCGTCATCACAACATTTCGGCTGTATTGTTTCGGTGATAAAAGTCTTTCGGCCGAAAACCGAAAATGCACTTTTGGGCCAGTTTTGGCCGAAAATTTTCGGTGGCCGAATATTCGGTGCATCCCTAATAGATAGATAGATAGATAGATAGTCAGAATATGATAGATAGATAGATAGATAATCAGAATATGATAGACAGATAGATAGATAGATAGATAGATAGATAGATAGATAGATAGATAGATAGTCAGAATATGATAGATAGATAGATAGATAGATAGATAGATAGATAGAATATGATAGACAGATAATCAGAATATGATAGATAGATAGATAGATAGATAGATAGATAGACAGTCACAATATTATAGATAGATAGATGGATAGTCAGAATATTATAGATATATAGATAGATAGAACGATATATATAGATAGAATGATAGATAGATAGAACGATAGATAGATAGTCAGAATATGATAGATAGATAGATAGATAGTCAGAATATGATAGATAGATAGATAGATAGATAATCAGAATATGATAGACAGATAGATAGATACATAGATAGATAGATAGATAGATAGATAGATAGAATGATAAATAGATAGATAATCAGAATATGATAGATAGATAGATAGATAGATAGATAGAACGATAGATAGATAATCAGAATATGATAGATAGATAGATAGATGATAGACAGATATAGTCAGAATATTATAGATATATAGATAGAAAGATATATATATATATATATAGATAGATAGATAGATAGAACGATAGATAGATAATCAGAATATGATAGATAGATAGATAGATAGATAGATAGATAGATAGATAGATAGATGATAGACAGATATAGTCAGAATATTATAGATATATAGATAGAAAGATATATATATATATATATATAATCAGAATATGATAGACAGATATGGTTATATATAGATATAGATAGATAGATAGATAGATAGATAGATAGATAGATAGATAGATAGATAGAATGATAGAACGATAGATAGATAGAATGATAGATAGATAGATAGATAGATAGATAGATAGAATGATAGAACGATAGATAGATAGAATGATAGATAGATAGATAGATAGATAGATAGATAGATAGATAGATAGATAGATAGATAGATAGATAGATAGATAGATAGATAGATAGATCGACTGACAGATAATCAGAATATTAGAATGATTTCTTAAGGATCATGTGACACTAAAAACTACATTTTAAAATATCTAAAAATACAAAAACATTTAAAGTTGTAATAATATTTCAATATTTCACAATATTACTGTATTACTGCATTTTCAAACAAATGCAGCCTTGGTGAGTGTAAGAAACATGCAAAAATGTATCATTATCATTAATATATATATATATATATATATATATATATATATAAAATTTTTCATCTAATTCTGTGTAGTTTTGTATGCTTTTATTAACACCAAGAACAACAACAAACACAAATTGGCACCTTTGTTTTCATTTGCGATAATAACCCTAGTCAACTCTCAATCAAATTATTGATCTGTGTCTCTTCACAGGGCGGCTTGAAAGGATCAGTGTTTCCTAAACAGTATTCAAACAAACCGGTTGATTACAATGAGGTCGTTTACAGACACCAGCGATGCTTAATCAATCAGCGGCAGCATGAGTCTGTAAAGGACTCGATGATTACATCACAGAACTGCATTAGGAAGAACCAAAGCACGGCTGACAAACAGTTTGAGACGTCTTAATAAATCCACCAAGTGAGCTGCAGCTTGTAGACAGAATACACTGATATGAAGCAGATAGGAATATATCATGATGTTTCAAACAAAAGCTATAATGAACCATAGCCAAAGACAAACAGGCCAGTGCACAAGCAGGAAACACTGCATGACTCAGCAGAAAACCACATACAAAAACAGGTCAAACCATTAAAAGGTGTTAAGCGCCTAAGGACTGACTAAAAACCGCAACTGGCCAGACAACGTTGACTTCCTGTGACCATTCATTTGTCATAACGCACTACAGCTTCGCGCGGTACACACATCCATCACTGCACGCCGAATCACAAAGCTCGGTTTCACTCGCCAGCCTCTTTCATTACAAAATATTGATCTGTAAAATATATAACTACTCTGGGGACATTGAGAACCATCTCTAACACTGAAGTCAGAGCTTGGTGTTTAATGTCTCATTGCCATTAAAATTCCCCCCTTTTAGTTAATGCTTGACGAGCAGTGCTCATTTCTCCCAGCCTGACCTTCATTCGGGTTTAGAAAAGGACGACACAGCTGACGCACATCTGCACTGATACAATAGCAGTACTTCATTGTCTGTTCTTTTTAGGTGAGGTTTCTGTACATTGTCTCTCATACAATGACTCTGACAGCAAACAGAAAGAAGAGAGGCCATTTAAACAGGTACAGGTCTGTGATAGAGAATATCCAGCAACAATATATATTTTTCCAACCAATGAATATATATTCATCTATTCAAACAGTGTTTGGTAAGCAATGGATGTTATTATAACAGCTGCAAGCATTGTGCAAACAGCAGAGCGAACAACAGAATCTATATTCAGACATGAGCCTTTATGATGTAATGTTTAATGTGGGATTTACAAGCCTAAGACGTCACCATAATTCATGTTTTAGAGATGTAATATGCGTGCTGTGCACAAAGTAGATATTATGGTCAGTGTTATAAATGCCATATATTATATTATAATAAAACATAAACATACATAATCTACATATAAATATAGATAATAAATTATAGAATATACAATAAATAAATGATGTATACATATATTTGCACATATTAACAATATATTACATCATAAATGGATAAATATAATGTATAGGCCTATATTTATATATTTGCTATATATATATATATATATATATATATATATATATATATAATTTTTATTACTATATATATATATATATATACATACATATGTGTGTGTGTGTGTGTGTGTGTGTGTGTGTGAGTATGCAGTTTTAAATACTTTAAACAATACATACCATATCAGAATATGTATGTACACAATATTTAGTGAAAATGTACACAAAAAAATATTTGAAAACTCTGAAGTCGGTTATCAGCCAATTATTCCCTAACAGTCACATGAAGAATATTGCTAATTTATGCACAGTTAATTTATTCTGCAATTATGAGAAAACAGATACTCGCAGATATAAACACATTTGGAATATACATACATTTGCAATATATTATATCATAAATTAGTAAACACGATGTATAGGCCTGTATGCATTAACGCCATGAAATACATAGGTATGAATAAATGAAAAAAATGAGGGCCTTTTTATTAAAAGTATTAATTTTTCTCTTCATACATGATTCAAAACTTTATTTCACACAACATTTGGTAAAAACTTAACTCAAAAATATTTGAAAATGTTTTGCTCTGACCAAATGGGTTAATTATTCACTAAAAGCCAGCAACATGAAGAATATTGTTAAATTCTGCCCAATTAATCGATTCTGCAATTTTGAGGAAAGTCCATGGATTTTGTAATTTGCTGGTTGGTTTATATATATCACTGTCATCAATGGTATACTTGTATTATTAGTCTAAGAATACTCTGAAAGGAAAGAGCAGAGGGAAAAGGGGAGGAGTGCTGGAGAAGAGTGAGACAAGGACGTAAACATGGTGACACAGCACTGTCGAAGGAGGGAAGAGAGCAAGCGAGCAAGAAGACAGCATGACAGCTTCTTTTAAAGCAGTGCCCATCAGGACAGTTTTCCTGCATCTGCATGCCATCTCACAACAAGCAGCTTTGCCGTCTGAAGCCTCGGATTCGAGAGCAGACGAGTCAAGGGCATTCCCTGTCACTAGTTGCGAGGGCGTTTTGTATTAGCTTATTCAGCGCAAGTGTGTTTGTGTGTGTGCAAGTGCCTCCATATCGCTTTGTAGGTTATACACAAACATATCAATTTTAAGTGTTTATGCTACAATCCCAGAGGAAATTTGAATTGCTTAACGGCTGCTATTTCACAGCTCAGGAGCGGTTTCATTTACGTCGCCTCCACCTCAGATGTTTCTCCTAAAATATTTTACACAAATTAATTATAATTATTTATATAAAAAAGGACAGAGCCATAAAATGATTGTGAATAATTCCACAGATCTGATCGTTTGGTCCTGGAAGAATGTGATCAGAGATATTTGAAATCTTATGGATTTCATTCACTGTAAAAAATGGTTGATTTTAACGGTAAAAGACTGTAAAAATGCTACAGTAAAAACCTATTAATTGGTTAACGGTAAGGTCCCCTACTATATATCGTGAAAAACTGTAATGGACATTTTATGTATTCCAGTTTTTATAAGTGAAAAACAACATATAACAGTAAAAAACCGTAAACTGACATAACCAGAATTCCCTCTGTTAAATTTCACATTTGATGTTTTTTGTTGAAATAACTGTTTCTCTTACCAGTTATGTATCAGTTAATGAAATATGGTTTTAAAATGCAAATTTAAGTTAAATCCGTAAAACCTAAAATGTTGCTACTGTATTTTTTTTACGGTAAAATGCAACCACAGCTGCCAGTTTTTTACCGTAAATTTTACAGATTTTTTTTTTTACAATGTGGATGTTATAATTGGTATCTTCTTAGCACATCTGAGCACAGTTTGAGATATTGTTGAAATCTCTTTTGAAGCTACACATGTGAGATTACTAGGGATACACTGATATTGAAATTGTGGCTGCGATAAGCCCATAATAAAAATGAAAATTTGATACTACTTTTTCTAAATAAATAACTATTACCGTTAAAAATTTGGGGTCAGTAAAAATAAGTAAATAAACAATACTTTGGCATTAAATTAATCAAAATTGTCAATAAAGCCATTTATAATGTTACAAAAGATTTCTATTTCAAAATGAATGCAATTCTATTGAACTTTCTATTCATCAAAGAATCCTGAAAACAATGTATTGTGGTTTTGTTTTCAACACTGATAACAAGAAATGTTTCCCTAGCAGCAAATCAGCATATTAGAGTGATTTCTAAAGGATCATGTGACACTGAAGACTGGAGTGATGATGCTGAAAATTCAGCTTCAATATCACAGGAATAAATTATACTTTAAAATTTATTCAAATAGAAAACAATTATTTCAAATTGCAATAATATTTTTTAATAGTTTTTACTGTATTTTGATCAAACAAATCCAGCCTTGGTGTGCAAAAGAGAGCATTTAAAAATTACTTACTGACTTCTAAATGGTATTTGCTAAAAGTTACATTTATTATTGTTATTAAAATATGAATCTTTTAAAGATGAACTTTAAGCTAGCATTAAATGATGTCAAAGAATCTAAATGTTTAAAATATTATCTATTTAATTAGCTGCAATTTCAATAATTTCTTAAAATGCAAAAAAATGCAAAAAATAAAAAATAAAACATATAAAAATAAAACAGTAAAATAAAATAAAACAGTTCTAGAAATTTGAAGGCATTTTGTTAACCACAATAAATGCTGATGACTAAATAAATGTTGCTAGTTAAGCCAGATAGGAAACTGGGTCAGGAACGCCAGCTCACCAACATCCAAAATGTAACATGTGGATGACAATTTCAGATTAAAAAAAAAATGACACAAGAAGAAACTAACACTTTTGTCAGTTAATCAGACACTTGTTATCCATTACTGACAATAACCTCAAATTTATCAGTCTATCGCTACATAATACACTGTAAGAAGGTTACAAGGCACAAATGCATTTAAATGCGAAGCGCAGAGAGATATAGCACATAAAAGAGAGCAAAAGCGGCAACAAAAACAAATCAATATTGCATGTTGTTTTCACCGCTTATCAGCTCTCTGCAAGGAGGCTTATTGTGTCTCGACATCAGCGGCGGCCATCGGAGGGCCATCTGAATCACAGCCTCCGACGCTCCTGAATGGAACGGCCAGGATGCCCATACATGGGCGTAACGTGTTCACATGACATCAGAACGAACTCTCCTCAACTAGTTTCAACTTATTACCTTCAGTGGGAAAAGAACAGCTGTTTCCATGGCAACAGCAGAACGAGAGGGAGGTAATGACATGGAGTGTGTGTGTGTGTGTGTGTGTGTGGTTATAGATGCAGACATACTGTTTTCCTCTGTAAACTTCCTGATTACAGGATGTTGTTTTGGCCCTTGAGAGAAAAGACGGGGGTATATTTTCCTCGTCGCTAGCGTGCGAACGATCACGTAACAATGTGTAAGGTCTCAAAAGGCAAGGAAGTGAGCACACAATGGTGAAAAACTACATCGCAAAAAGTCCCTGGGGCGACACGAGCCGCCCTTGTGCTTGTCACAGGTTTATCTTTAGCTGGTCTCCACTGTATAATGGCAAGGTTTGGTCGCCACTCCATGGAAACTGTTGTCACGGCCTTCTAATTGGCCGGTTGTTTGCACTAGCGGCTCCTCCTTCATTGAAGGAGCTCTGGCAGCTGTCATTCACAGGAGCCGCTACATGCAGGAAGTGTGAGTGATGGAGCGGGGGGAAATGTCTCTCTGTTTTTCGCTCTTGCTCTCCCTCCCTCTGGGTCTCGGTGAAATGAGTGTGCGAGTGTTGTGGGGGTGGCAGGCTTGTTGAGGCCGCATGTAAGACTGCAGCCTGAAAACAGCGGTGGCAAGCGACAGGGTTGTCACAGCAACAGCCGACCTCCTTCAACTCTGCGGTGTGTAGCTGCCTTCTGATTCACAGGGGCCCTACACAGTGTACACTGCTCCCTGTGCACTGAGAAGGGGATATGTGCAGAAGTTCAATGGCAATGTCATCAAACTTGAGTAAATATTTGACTTCAGCAGAAAAGAGGTTGAGTGTGATGCCAGATATATATACATACATGGTTTTTGAAAATGTATCTGTTTTTGCAAATAAAATCTTCATATACACTCATATAAAAATAAAAAGTATTAAATTCATTTCATGTTTTTTAAATTACATAAAAATGATAATTTCTTTAGCATTAGCATATTCAATATAATATTTCTCATTCTTTTATATTATATCAACATATGGAATACATACAATAATTTGGCATACCACAAACCACAAAATTTAAAGCCTTAAATTGTTTCTCATCAAAATTATATATATATATATATATATATATATATATATATATATATATATATATATGTATTAATATAGTTTATTTAGATTAACATATTCAATATATTTCTCTATGTAAAAAATTACATAAAAAATAAATTGTCAATTTGAGATAAATAGATTGATAAATACTGTATACATATATAGAAATTTATATAAAAGTGGACCTCCAGCAGAAATATAGGCCCACAACATCAAAAATACAGCAGTATATTTCATTGTACACACAGGGTACTTTTTATCCCTGTGTTCATCAAACCCATCTTGAGTGTTTGCTGCTAAAAAGCTCATTTTTTAGTTTCATCTGACCATAGAAGCCAGTCCCATTTGAAGTTCCAGTCGTGTCTGATAATTGAATATGCTGGAGTTTGTTTTTGGATGAGTTAGGAGAATTTTTCTTGAAACCCTCCCAAACAACATGTGGTGATGTAGGTGCTGTTTGACAATTTTTTAAAAAGGTTTTCTGACCCCGAGACAGCTGTGGTCCTTGGAGAGTCTTTAGCCTCCCAAACTCTCCTTCTCACAGTGCATTAGGACGATATAGACACACATCCTCTTCCAGGCAGTTTCCTAACATTTTATTTTGATTGGAAATTCTTAATTATTGCCCTGATGGTGGAAATGGGAATTTTCACTGCTCTAGCTCTTTTCTTAAAGCCACTTCACTAATTTGTGAAGCTCAATTATCTTTTGCTGCACATCAGAAATATATTCTTTGTTTTTTCTCATTGTGATGGATGATTAAGGGAATTTGGGCTTTGTTTTCCCTCCTATTTATATTTCTGTGAAACAGGAAGCCATGGCTGGATAATTTCATATTCATAATCACCCTGGAGTGCTCAAAATTGTGAATATGAATGGGAATATACTTCAGAGATATTTTACTCATAAGAATTTCTAGGGGTGCCAATAATTGTGTCCAATGTGTATTTGAGAAAAACATTTATTTCATAATGATATTTCCCCCCATTTTAAATTCGTATTATCCAATGGAAGGTTAGATTTTTGTTAATTTTTTAAATAAAAGATCAACAGGATCAACAATACAGATTAATTTTCACAGCCTTCTTTGATCATATTTACCAAGGGTGCCGATATTTTTGCAATGAGTGTATATATATATATATATATATATATATATATATATATATATATATATATATATATATATATATACATACACACACACACACACATATACACAGTGGTGTGAAAAAGTGTTGGCCCCCTTCCGGATTTTTAACTTTTTTGCATAGTTGTCACACTTAAAAGATTCAGATCATCAAACAAATGTTAATATTACACAAAGATAATGCAAGTAAATACAAAATGCAGTTTTTAAATGATGATTTCATTTATTAAGGGAAAAAAGCTGTCCAACACTACCTGGCCCTACGTGAAAAATTAATTGCCCCCTCCTATTAAATCATGAAAGAACTACGATTAACCACATTATTTTAGAAAGCTGAGTTAGATTTCACTAGCCAAACCCAGGCCTGATTACTGCCAGATCGGTTGAATCAAGAAATCACATAAATAGAACCTGTCTGACAAAGTGAAGCATGTTTAAAGAGCAACACATCATTCCGCGATCTTAAGAAATTCATAAACAGATGAGATACAAAATAGTTTACATGTATTAGTCTGGAAAGGGTTATAAAAACCATTTCTAAGGCTTTGGGACTCCAGCAAACCATGATCAGAGCCATTATCCACAAATGGAGAAAACTTGGAACAGTGGTGAACCTTCCTAAGAGTGGCTGGCCTACCAAAATTACTCCAAGAGCACAAAGACGACTCATCCAGGAGGTCATAAAAGAACCCAGAACAACATCTAAAGAACTGCAGGCCTCACTTGCTTCAATTAAGGTCAGTGTTCATGATTCAACAATAAGAAAGAGACTGGGCAAAAACTGCATCCATGGGACCTCAAGCTCAAGTGCACTTGGGTTATGCAGCAGGACAATGATTCCAAACACAGCAGCATGCCTCAAGAAAAACAAAATTAAGGTTTTGGAGTGGCCAAGTCAAAGTCTGCACTTAAATCCAATTGAAATGCTGTGGCATGACCTTAAACAGTCCATTCATGCTCAAAAACCATCCAATGTGGCTGAATTAAAACAATTCTGCAAAGAAGAGTGGGCCAAAATTCCTCCACAGCGATGTGAAAGACTCATTGCCAGTTATCGCAAACGCTTGATAGCAGTTGTTGCTGCAAAGGGTGGCACAACCAGTTATTAGTTTCAGGGGCAAGCACTTTTTCTCACAGGGCCATGTGGGTTTGGATTTTGTTTTCCCTTCATAATAAAAAACTTCATTTAAAAACTGCATGTTGTGTTTACTTGTGTTATCTTTGATTAATATTTAAATTTGTTTGATGATCTGAAACATTAAAGTGTGACAAACATGCAAAAAAAATGAAAAAATCAGGAAGGGGGCCAACACTTTTTCACACCACTGTACATATATATATATATATATAATCCCCAGAAGTTATTAATAATCCTGCATAATCTAAACTCCTAAATTTAGACCCTCTAAATCTAACGAACTTGTTTTTTAAAATCACATAAATTCAATTTTAAAAAGTTTATTTACATTACGATATTCAGTATTTATATATGGTACAAAATTATTTACTCAAAACTCGACCCTCACATTTTTTCACTCAACATGGCTGAATATCCCATGAAGTCAACTTCAGAGACACTATCAGGAGATTAGAACATCCAGTATATCTGTGCATACGTGCGTGTCTGATTTTATTTTTGGGACTCTGTGTCTTCCTTTTGTGTCAGTAAGATGCTGCGCATGTGTATGTGCATCTGTGTCTTTGCATAAATGTATTACACCCTGAGCTAAGAGAGAGAGAGAGAGAGAGAGACCAGTGAGGCAAAGAAAAGCAGAAATAATTTGAGAGAGTGACCTATATTTCTTGAATCCTGCTGCCAGACAGATCAGCACAGATGTTCCACAATCCCAACATTCCTAAAAGACTTGCCACTAAAACCAGCACCGTAACACTCTGTTTCGCTTGTAATTAATGCAAAATGTAGATGCTGACTTAAAATGTCATCTTAAAGACTTCCATTGTGATATGAGGGCTGCTTTAAAAGCTGCAAACATGCATCAGCGAAGGCCAAGTGAATGATTACTCAGTTTTCTAATGGGTGAGCAATAATAATTAAACAGAGCACTTTTAGCAGAGCGATTACTGTTGCTTTTAATCTGCTTGCGTGCAGCAAACAGGTGAGTTGACCAGCCTTCAACACAAACGCTACAGCTTTAACATGAATGGACCATCTCTGAAATAAGCAAACTAGCTACAGTATGTGAAGACTGCCATGACAGCACAGAATGGAATTCATAATTCAACAAAAAGATCATCAAGGAATACCACTTTCTAATTGGAAATTAAACACTGCTACTCACACAATGAGCCTACAATTATTCTGAACAACTTCCTCTCAATAAACAACTATCAATGAGTCAACTTTAAATCACCAGTGCTTACTCTTTAAATAAAGGCAATTATTGATGATTAGTGGTGCTTGCTAAGAAAAACATCACTACTACGATTGCTCATCCTTATTTTCCAGCCCAGAACTCATCCCACACATTTGTGTTGTGAACATGAATGACATCTCAAGTCGTGAGGCTTGTTGAGGAGAGGTGTGCTTCTTTTCTAAGAAATCATATTCTCCAGGCAGGCAATAAAAAATCATGTATCATGGGATCAGAATATCAAATGAACTTGAGGACATAATAACATCCTAGCAATGCCCTAGCAACCACCCAGAACACATTAGCAACCATTTAGAACATCCTAGTAACAACCTATATAAAATATATTTTCCTATATATTAACAATAAAATAATTAAATTACTTATTGCATATTGAAAATATAATGAATAATATAATGTGTTAATTTACTGAACAATAACATTTAATTGGAATTGCTGCTTCTCATGTTTTGAAAAATATGTGACAATATATTTATGTATCGTAATATGTAATTTTATATTCAATAATATCCTTCATATATAGATGTACATGTAATAAAATATGGTCCTATGTGTGTGTAAATATATTTGAACATATATATATATTCACATTTATATGGCAACATGTATATACAATATGTACTCAGTTTGAGGAAAATATATATTGTGATATATTTCCATGTATTTTTATTTACATAAAGTACTCAGTCAATAAAGTTGTAAATGTCAAATCTCATGTTGCCATGACTTTAACAAGACATCCAATTGTCCAAAAATCCTAAATTTGTAATATTTTTTTCAGTAAAGTTTTCAGCTATTGTACTAATACAATCACACATATTTTCATATATCAAATGTGTAATGTGAGATAAAATGAGTTCCGTTTTATGTAAAACCATTAAATTAATTGTTTTAATAAAGCTATTACATGTTAAAATGTAGCACAATTTTTGTCTTCACTGCTACAGTATATATATGCAGGCTATTTTTATATCTATCAATATATAGCTATATATGTACAATGGACATATTACAGTATATTGAAAATGTAAGCACTAGTTTCCGATATATAGAAATGTATTTAATATATTTTGCATTATGTTTTTTCAGTATATTTCCAGTTTATTTTGTAAAGGTAGCTACCACCCAGAATGCATTAGAAACCATTATAGACACTGTGGCAGTGAGTTTTGCACAACTATAACATTGTTTCACTGATTTGATCTATTTTCCATTTAAAGTCAGAATTAAACCCTAACCTAAATCTATTTATAAGAAAAATGACTACTCTAATTATTTAGTCTGCACAAATATCTTTTTTACAATCGATTGCATGCTTGCATTAAGATCTGGCTCCATCCAATCAACAACCAGTGGATTGAACCTAGTCCCTTCCCTATATGTTTGTTCATTTTTTGGTAATCCATTCACTTGGATGTACATAACAATATAAAATTCCAACAATAATACAATTTAATGAATAAAAGGAAAGAAAGATGACTCCACCTCACCAAAGATGGTCAATGGTAATGCAGTTACTGTAAATATCATGAAGTTCGACACAGGAGATAAATGAATAAAGCAGGTAGGCTTAAAGTTCTCTACAATGTGTTGCAAGTAGGCCAGCCACTCGTGTAAACAAAACTTCTGTTTGCCTAGTGAGAATAAACAGAATTTACTTGTAAGACACTGATTGAATCCAGGCTCATTCATGCCTTGCAGAGACTGTAGGGGGTTTATAGCTCTACAGATGATATAAGCTTACCGCTTATCAAATCTATACAGTTAGTTTTTTCCTGAAATAGTCCAACAACAAAACTGTAAACCATAAATGCAGTCGATTATTAAAGGTGAGGTTTCTGTGCCACTGGCTGAAATGAACTGCAAAAATAATGAGTGTCAAACATGTTTCCTGAACACTCACTCCATCTGCCATTGGCAAACCAAACAGATCGGTTGAGCTAATGTTTCTGCTTCTAGTTAGGATGCTCAAACCAACAGATTACTGTCTTAAAGGACTGATATCGAATAAATATGTACCTTTTGAGTATACTGGTTGTGAAGGACCATTTTATTACAAAATAGAGTAAAAAAAAAAGAATTAATGTTTTTTAACAAATCTGTTTTTAACAAATCCAATTGTTACAGTACAGTATATGACTTATTTTCTTCTGGAACACAAAAAAGATATTTTGAAAAATGTTGTTTTTGACAATGTATGAACAGAAAACCCTAATCATTTTCAAAATATCTGCTTTTGTGTTCTACAGACAAAAGAAATGCATACAGGAACAACACGAGGGTGAGTAAAAGATTACTATCTCTTCAAAAGAGGAAAATAAAATTGCAGAGTAAATGTATTCACATTTATGCAGCTTTAAATTATAGATAAACTGGGCTGATATGAGTGGGTATGTTTAAGTCAGCGTTTCAGATGAGTCATTCCCATTTCATTAAGTGTTTGACATGAAAATATACCTATTTACTAAGTCTTACTTTCAAAGACAGGGGAACAGGCAGTACTTTTCCAAGAACCATTTCCCCTCATGATCCCTGAGCCCCACCCTTCAGAAAGGCACCTGACCTCTCTTGTGTTCACTGTGACATTCATTAACTCACAGTAGCAACCTGGCAACCTGTGGGTGATCACTGTTTAGAAGCCAAATCACACACCATGACATTCAAGGCTGAACGCCTCACCTGTTAACATGAACTACGTTGCCTGAAAATGAGGGAAGCCTCATTTGGTGTCAGTGAAATAACCTTTAAGGGAAAACGGAGTCAAATTGTTTACATCTGGCAGGTTTCCTCTGGAGGCCACATTTGGGGCTTGCTTAACGAGCACCGAGAGACTGAGGCTGGAAGGCATCAGAGCGCTGCGGCTCAGGCCTTGACAAGCCTAGTGGTGTTTCAGTTGTGAATGAATCGTTCTTGTTCACTTCCATGTGCTGACTCATATTTCTGTCTCTTCCTTTAGAGGCAAGTGACTGTCTGAGAGGACTGATATAGCAAGAATATGTAGCTTTCCAGTACTGGTTGTGATGGACCATTTTAATGGTTGAAAAACTACTGTACAAATCACTAAACGAGTCTGATCAAGACTCCAAGCCACAAAGAATGAGACATTTCAATTTGAATGAACTCAATGGGTTGTAAAAGATTGACTGGACATCTATTATGTTTATTTACGCTGATAAACTCTCTGTTGTTTGCTTAAATTGTCAAACGAGTTAATGTCGATTTCACTGAGAAGAGAAAGATGCGAATGATCTATGAATATTTTGACTTATTATTAGAAAATAATGTACTTAATGCAACTCTTTAGGAGGCCAAAATGAACGTTTTTAACGAATCGGTTCAACAACTGATTCAGTGACTTGCGCGCGCGCACACACACACACACACACACACACACACACAATAAACTTGATGGTCGCCACCTGCGGAAAAAGTCGCTAAACAAACCAGCAAACAAATCTTTTGAGTGAAGCGATTCAAAAGATTCGAGTCACTGTAATGAAACAAAATCCCTGCCACTAAAACCTAGTCACAGAGACATATTGTGGTTCGAGCTAAGCGGATGATGACCATTGAGTCCCCCTCCCTTTGTAATCACAGGCTAATTGTCCCAGTAAGATTTGGCAACCTGGCTTATTAACGTCGATTCGCGCCAGTCGAGTCCAGCCGTTGGTCAGACGGGTCTCGTGCGCATTCCCCCTCCCGCTGGCGCGAAAACTGGAGCAGCAGCGTGCCCTCAAGTGATATTCCGTACTACATGTGGTGGCATCGATGTAGCTTTCTGCCACTGCGCCCTGTTTATGCGGAGTTTGAGTTATCACTTACCGCTATGGGCGCTAAACCATCGGGGCGCGATGTGCAGGGGCAAAGTGTCTGCCAACGACGCCCGGGATCCCAGGTAAAGCATACCGTCCGTGTGGTGCCCGCCGCCCGTTTCTTGGTATCCATTCCCGTTATGAGCGGGATCCGAGCCAGACCCCCCTCCGGCTCTGTCCGAGTCTGTTCCTCTGGGGGTGTAAAACCCGAAGGGCACCGTGGCGCTGTGATCTATGCCCATCCCCGCCACGGAGCTCACCGAGCGACTACGCAGTCCCATCGTGCCACCTGGCCGGTAGTGTCCGAAGTGGGCCGAGGGTGGCACCGCGCTGTCATCCGTCGAGACACCGGGAAAAGCTCCCCGGGGCCGCCCCGCCGTGCTCTGCTTGCCCCCCATCCAAAAGTATCCGCTAAAAATGGGTGGGGGTGTCGCGGAAAGGGTGTCACGGATCGCCCTGCAGCGCTTCTCGAGCCTCCTTCAAACAAGCGACCAAATCAAGCGCTAAAATCCGCGGTTGTCAAGTCTGACTAAAACAGCTGTGTCTCGCAGACGCAACAGCCCATTTTCCTGGTCGAATCATGGACCTAAAGTCTCAATAATCACCTTAGGGAACAAGGGGGTGATAATAAAGCCGTTCGCGCGAGCAAAAACGCAACACGTTCTCCGCTTATAAGCAACTGACAGGACAGCCTGCCCAAAATCACCAGGCGCAACAACACATCCGCAGTACTTTGAATGCAAAAGCTCTCTCTTATTCAGAGAGGACTGACTCAAAATACACCAGCCATGATGCCCGTCCAGTGTACACGTCCAGAGGTCCGCTCGTCCTCCCTCCGTCTGCCTGGAGATCGGTTCAGCGTGTGCCGCTGCGCCGCCGCCGCCGCCGCTGCTGCTGCTGGGAGACAATAGAGGCGGTTACTGCGCATACGCGGATTAACAGTGGCGAGATGTGTTGTAAACGCGAGCATGGATTTACAATATCTAGCCCAAACAATCAATTATTAAGAAGTGTCCTTTCTTTTTCTTTTTTTCCCACGCAGACAACGTCTCTCCTCCAACAGCCGCTTGGTGATCTGGTGTTAAAGAGATGTGACCCACTAACGTTGCCGTAATGAAGTTAACACAGTGGCGGCAGACATGATTTAATTTTGGTACTCTTCATGTTTTCATTTGCAAGCAACCATTCAGTCGGAGGCCTAATAAATGCTTGAGTTGCTATCTAGAGGAAAATTATAGTCTTTCATCTCCATAATGGGGCCAAAAATGCCAGTGTTTATAGGTGAGCAAGCCATATGGGCATTTGAGAGTTACTGACAGAAAGAAAACCATGAGTTAGTTTAAAGATCACAAACTGATACGTGCATAATTTCCTCTGTCAGTTTGCAGTTTCAAAGTACTTTACTGGCATGGCTGATTTAGTGTGTTGACAAATCATTAACACACACACACACACACACACACACACACACACACACACACACACACAATAATAAACAGGAAAAGTAAACTAGTAAGAAAGTTGGAAAACAAATTATATGTGTGAGTATATATGTATATATATATATATATATATATATATATATATATATATATATATACACACACACACACACACACAAATAATGCATGCTGATAAAGTGCAATATAGAATCAAATAATATGCAATACAATCAAATAAACTTTCAGTAAGACAGAACCTCTTTCTCTGCTGTATTTCTACTCATCGCTTGCAGTAAATCAATATATTATGCTTATTAATATTTCTGCGTTCATAAATTATGTATGGATCACATCACTAATATCATAGTGTGCATTGCATAAAACCTACTTAAATCTTTTAGAGACACCATCTTGTAACCAGGACCATAAGAACCATGGAGATGTAAATTATTACATTTGTTCCCCTGAGGCTTTTTCAAATTAGCATAAAGAAGCCTACATGATTATTATATTATTTCCTACTGCCTGCCTATCTCACAATACAACGTTTTATTCAAAGTAGTCTAATGTGTTCAGGGCATTGAGCAATGTCACACTGAGGACCATTTTGAGAATACGAGCACAATAAATAAAACCATAATTTATGTCCATAAAGAGATGAAATAAAACAGAGTACCGAGTCTGTTCTGTAAATTTTACTGTGACCTTTATAACTGTAATACTGTCATTTCTCTTTAAAAGAAGACAGTGACCTGGTATCGCCTCTTCATGAACTTATTTTTCATATATTTGTGCCGTAAATCAAAGTGGATTTGAATATATAATGGCATTTGTATGAAGATGAAAAGCACAAAATTGTATGGCAGTCCAGTTATAGATGATATATTACCCGAGACCTTTAGACAGAATTATTCAAGAACAGAAACTGACTTGCAGTAGCTTTAGTAGTTGCAAGCTTTTAAAAGTGTCTGCTTATAAACAACTTTTGAATTTACAACATACTAATAAGATGTTTATATTATAAGTTTGTTTAATGACAGGCCACTGGCAAACTATTGTTATGTTTATATGAGACTATTCTTGTAATGAAATCCATTTCTGTCACACAGTAATCACTGCAATTACAGACCGTTTCGTGGGTAAATTAAAGAAATAGCGACATCTGATGGTAAAAGTGATAAATACACACGAAAGATTTATTGATCAGTATAAATACATTTTATCTGCACAAACACAATGCAGAAAGTAATATTAATTATCTTAAATAATATTAAATATCTTAATATAAATACTTTTCCCTTATTTTTATATTATTATTATTTTTTCTAAAAAAGAACGTTGCTGATTAAAACGATTTTTAACATGTTCTAATAAAATAAGTACAGCAGTCAACCAAACTACTGTTTTTTGTTGTTTCGTTTTTTTAATGACCTAGTTTTTCCTCGTTAGCATGTTTTAAAGTATTAAAGTTTTAAAAGTTTTAAAGTGTGCTGTGTAAATCAAAGAGGATTCATCGCTCTGTTATCGACTGCTCGCGCCTGTTCGATGCTCCTCGTGCTCGATTACTTCTCATTTGAAGTTGCGCGCCAAATGCTGCTTTGTCAGTGCTGTTGTTTTGACATGTTCCTCTTTATTTTTACTGTCTACTAGTTTTGTTTGCTCATTTAGAGTTCACTCATAAACAATAAAAATGGACTCGCAAGCCTACATGCCTGTCCCCCCGGGGATCGGAATGGAGGATAATTTCTTTTCTCTCGATGATATTTTACTTTCTCACGAGCGCCTGCCGTGCAGGACTGAGAGCGCGTTCCCGCGACTCGGGTTCCTCGAGAAATCCAGCGAGACACGCGACATACCAGAGGTACTCGCATACATTAATGTTTGTTTTTAAACGGTTATAAAAGGATTTAATACCTTTTGGTGTACAGTGGGTTGAAAGTAAGGTGGTTTGTTAAATAAAGGTGTTAGGCTATTAAAAGGTTATTGTTGAAGACTGACAGATCTTCAACATCGCATGTTAAGTCCTAATCTATGAAAACCATTTTAAAGTTATGACAGTTAAAATGTTAAACCAAAGTGAATATTTTTCGTTTAGATTTTTTAAAAGATGAATACATGTTTCATAAATGTTCTCAATTATAGCATAATTTCTTACACAATCAACAATTTTGCATCACTAAGGTTATAACAAAAGTTATTGTGCTCTTTTACAAGTGAGACAACAGTGCAAGTATGAAAATATCTTTTTGTGCATTTTCATTTGGGGCATCATTTGCAACCAAGCTGTAAATTCCTCAAGTTGTGCAAAATTGTGAAAATATCATGTCTGTTTAATGTGCATAAAATGCTAACTATAAAGTTAGCCTTATCGAGACAAAAAGGGTTGTTTTATTAGCAAAATGTTAATTTCCATAACTGTGATCTTCATCACAGAATGTTACAAATACAAACGGCACTGTGGAAATATCTTTGACAGAAATTATATTGTTAACACTAATATTGGAACTGAAAAAGTCAAGTTTGGTGTTGATGTTTGTTGGACTGAGTTGCATGGATAGAAAGTTCTTTGCATGCTCATTAAATACAAGTAGGGTTGCAAAGGGGATTTCCAAAAATCTCCAGAAGATTCCAAAAATCCTGGAAACCTTCCACCTTTTTGCAACCCTAAATATGAGTCCCTGACCACGACATATTTGTATGGTGGTTTAATGTTAACTTCATATGGGCTTCATATTCATATTTATCCTTGTGTTTTAATGTTTCAGGGCACAAAGATGGAGATGCCTCTGTGGCTGGCCAAGGGCCTGTATGAAAGGAAGAGGCGAGTGCTGTCCGTGGAGCTGCCGAAGGTGTATCGTGAGGGCTGGAGAACAGTGTTCGGGGCAGATCCCACTGTTGTAGACTTGCACAAAATGGGGCCGTATTACTATGGTTTAGGCTCCCAGTTGCTACATTTTGACAGCCCAGAAAACCCAGAGATAGCTAATACCATCCTCCAGGTGAGCATGTCTAGATAGGTAGCCACACAATGCACAATTATAGCTGTAAAAAGCATGCAAATTCAAGCTAAATCATATGTAAATGATAACCTTACAAGATACGATGAGTTGTTTCGTCTACCTTATCCTATTAGTAATGGGTGGTTAGAAGAAAGCTAGCTTGGGGTTATGGTTCACAGCTTCACATGCTGAAATCATGTTAGTTAAATAACTGAGGGATGTGTAATAATTCATCTGCTGTTTCGTACCTCAACCAGTAGAGGGAGCAGTGCGTTTAAAATCATTACTAGTCCTGACCAGTTGCTGGGCAAACTGATATGCCAGGCTGAATAAGACATGCAGTTCTGTAGTGTTCAATCAGTGAACACCATTCAAGCTCTATGTTAAGTTCAGGTAAAATTCAGGGCATAATTGAGGGCTTTAAATGTCTGCTGCATAGTTATTATGGCTGGTACTGTAAATTATTACAACAGGTAGCTTTGAACTTTGAGCAAGAACATGGCTAAATTCTTCTATTATGTCTATAAAATGTTTTTTTATCTTTTAATTTTAGTCATAAAGTCTACTTATTTTGATCACTTCTGCTGTTTTTATTCAAATTTAGGAGTTCTATTTTGCAGCTGAACAAACTTAAATGCTTGTTTTAACTGATAAAACTAGAGAACTATTTTGCAACTGTCTCTGCATCCTATATACAGTATACGTATGCCTCCATAAAATCTATATACTCTCCCTATCTCTCTTATTAGACCTTCATTGGTCGTTTCCGCCGGACCATGGACTCTTCCCAGAATGCTTACAATGAAGACACATCAGCGCTGGTGGAGCGCTTGGACTGCTTAGAGAGGAGCTTGTTTAAAGCAGGCCAGAGTGGACTAAATAGTTTCCAACTGTGGGAAAAGGGCCGGTCCTCTCACCTCACTGCCTCTAGTCTAGTTATCAACTACAGAAAGAGGAAAATTACAGACCTGCAGGCCTGAAAGACAAAAAGATTACAAAGAAGGATTAAGAAGACGTTCCTGTGAGTGTGTGAGAAAGTGGGACACGTGCATGTATGTTTGTGGTGTTGAATTTCTTGTGAACTTTTTACTGTAATATTTTTGTGTGTGTATAAACAATATTTGAGTTTGGTATGTGGCCAATAAATGAATTTATTCTATTTTCACTCTTTGTTTCTTCCTTGAAACTTCATAAAGGTCACTAATTCTTTATCTTCACAAATATGTATTTTTCCCAGAGATGTGCTTTTTATAAAGCAATTACAGATTCTTCCATTTATTCATCTTAAATAGGACTGAACAGGTTTCATCTGTTTAAAAAAAAAAAAAAAAAATTATACCCTGGGGTGTTATGAGTTTGCACGTCATGGATGTCAATAACTAAAACATTTTAACAAAGATTATTTCCAGTGTTCAGACTGAAACATAAATGCTTAACTTTAATGCATTTATGCTGTCGTATAAAGAGTGCTGGTTTCTGATAATCCATGAGCTCTTATATTTAGAATATTGGAGGTGACATTTGTATGCGTCATCAGGTTGTTCGTGACTATGTGTGTGTGAGCAAGCCTATTTGCATCAGTCGACACAAGGACAAATCAAATCACTGCATGTCTCCACACTTTGGTGCTCCTTTTTCTCCCCTCTTAAAACAAACATCTATCCTTCAGATCTTATGTATATCTGAATTAGGAAATCTCTTTTCTCCATGATCAGATATCAAATGTCTTAGTCTTCTTCATTTTAATGAGCATGTTTATGAGTCCTAGCTGCTTGTTCATGTGTAAAATGTGGGTCGGCTGATGTGGACAACCTCATCCGTGATTTCGGAATGGAAGTTATTGATATGTCCCTCTGGGATGGTCATATCGACCTTGTTATCTCTCTGCAGCCTCAGATGAGTTGGCTTGGGTAGGGCAGGAGGGATTTATTGACTTTTTGAAAGGTCTAAACTAAAGAAAAGTCACTCTTTGCCCTACAGTTCTCTTGAAGTTACATCATTCGGTGGCTTGATTACAAATGGGGCAATGACTTTATTGATTAACCATACATATTCAGACAGTAATATAAAAGTGTGAATGTGTTTCTCTCTCTCTCTCTCTCTCTCTCTCTCTCTCTCTCTCTCTCTGTTTTTAGGATAGTGCTGGATAGTGGTTGAGGGCTATAGTAACCAGAAGGTTGATTCCGTTCCACAAGGTGAAAGTCATGACTGTTGTGCCCTTGAACAAGGTACTTTGATAGTTGCCCAAGACCTTTTCACCATACTAGAAACTGCATAGCACTAAAACAATTTGAACATCTTAGAAACCACATAGCAATGCTACCTATGGGTGGATTCTGCACATTGGGGGTGGTTGAAGAGATTTCCCCATCCATGTAAAGCGCTTCAAGTACCCAGAAAAGCGCTATATAAATGTAACGATTTAAGTTAAATATCATTGTATCTATCATTAAAGATGATTCCCTTCACTACATACAGAGTTAAAAATCTTAGGTTACTGTTCCTTAGCTTCCTAGTGAATGGTGTCAAGTGTTTCACCATGACCCATGCTGGGTCTCCTAGAACACTACCATTTCTTGTTATTGCTCAATGAATCACTCCTGACCTGGATTCACAGTGTGACTTTTCTGGCATGAGCTAGAGATGTACTACTCCTCTTTAGAGCCATGAACATGGAACTGACCCAACTACTGCCAAATAACCCTGTTAATGTTCTGTTTTTTTGTTAAGAATCCATGACAGTGGCATTTATAGCATACTGATTTACAGTGCATGCAAGATGTTTCTTTAAGTGCAGACACTTAGGCTATAATATTTTATGAGGATGTAGACCAGTGTACCGTGTTAGAAAACAACAGTTCATTACCAAACCAAGGCTTTCACAGAGATTGTATGCAAGCACAAGGTATCTACAGTAGCACTGTCTCTGTAGCATATTTTGAGTAGACTGTGTGCTAGAACATTTTTTTGTGCATTTCATTTGAATAACACACACACACAGACTGAAAATATTCTGATGTGAACCAAAAAAGTTAAAACATATTTTAAAAAAGCACTGGCGTCTTTCCACAACCCCTTCCTCTCTCAATAGACCTCTAATTCGTTGCAGAATTATTCATGTTTTTAACTGTATGAAAATCCTGCAAATGATTTCAGATCCCATCTGTCCTCAACTGACTGTGTTGCATCTCTTTTTAATGGAGTTGGAGGAAAAGTATCCACTAGTGTTCCCATGTCTCTCTTTGAGCTTCTATTGGCTTCTCGCCTTAGCCGTTCCAGTGAGCCGATTTTCAGACCTTCTCGTTTGAAAAGAACAGACACGACTCGGAGGCAAAAGAGTGAGAGATGGAGAGAGAAACAGAGGTGTCAGGATTAGCCGTATCTAAGCTAACGCCCCCGCGCTGCTCTTCAGATGTGCCTAATCTCTCCCCGACTGGGTTTGCATTCACTCTGAAACACCGGCTCAAACAAGCCTGTGCACTATAGCAGGTGGGAGGTTGAGAACAGTGTTTTATCCCCCCGCCTTTTAATATTTTTGATGGTGGAACCTGTGGTGGACTTCTACTCTTCTTTGTTTTCCACAAATGTATTTAGGTTAATGGCATATGGAACATTTAATATAGCTTTTATTTGTACCACTTGGTGTTGTTAGCTTATTATTAATAATGACCTTATTTTCAAAACTATTACTCATCAGATCTTTTGTAAACATTACAGGTGCAATAGTATACGTATGGTGCACCTTAATTTATACGAGCTGAGTGGTCCAACATGCCCAAAGATTTCTCTTTCAGATTTGTTCAGTTTTTTGACTAGGCGTTGCCGCCTTTGCCTTTTAGGACAAAATTCTGCTGATGTTTGATGTCAGAATGGATAGTGTTGGAAGACATTGCCCTTTCCTTTCTGAGCTACTTGCAATGCCTCATTCGTCTGTTTTGTTTGCAGTATTGCTAACTGCAGAGTGACCTGCCTTTTATAAATAGGCTGAGCGAGTGTTGGATGTGCAATAAATGGTGTCTTCTCCCGTGTTTTTATGTCTTTTTGTCTCACCACCTCTCTCCTCATCTTGTATTCCATTCTCTCTATCAGTGTAATGCGATGCCAGTTTGACGGACAAGTGCGTTCAGGCTGATGAGAAAAAAAACATCCATAAATATCAGAGTCGAGTGACCTGTTCTCCTTCGTTCCTGCTATAATGGAGGGATGAGTCATAGCTCAGCTGTCCATCTCTAGTGTTTTTTTTCTCTTCATTCGAGTAGCACGTCACCACATACAAGAAGCATTGTGTTTCAGACAGAATCCAATTTGTACTTAAGCATGTACCGAGACAATTTATGTGCTGAAACACCTTAGCAACTGCCTAGCAACAACCTAGTGATTTTTCCATGGGCAACCACAAACTGTTTTCAAAGAAAGTTGCAATCTTGATGTGTCATAGTGACTGTCACTGTTGTGTCCTTGAACAAGGCCTAAACCTTGCAGTAAGTGCATTTCTCACGTTACTTCTTTTTTGCCAGTTATGTAGTATGTCAAATAAAATAAGCATTTTTATGTTTCAGACAAAATCCAGTTCTGGATTAAAGCATGTGCCGAGTCTACATGGGATTCAACAACAAGGTGTGATTGCTGGCACAGAAAGTATCAGTACTTAAAAAGTAATTCAAATCAAACTCAAAGTAAAGTTGATTCTCCATCATCAATGCAAAAAACAGGCTGTAAATAAAACATTTGAATTCATCAATTGTAGACTTAAATGTAATTCTGAAATCGACACCATATAATCCCAATTTATTTCCATTTATTTTGCAGCCGTATGTGCAAGTGAAAACTACGACAATTGTGATGACCATTGTCTGGATTTGTTGCCTGTCCATTTTCAAGCAAATGATAATATTTAAAAAAAAGACTCAGCTTTGTTCCAGTGAGGATTCTGTCAACTTCTACTGTACGTCACCCTCTAACACTCCTTATTCTGATCATCTATATTCCGGACAAAGATGTACAATATTGACACTGTCCACATTGCAGCAAGCCAGCTGTGTTGCCTCTGTGATAGCACGTGCCTTGGTTATGTCTTGCTAACCAATGAGCACTTTAAGGTTGTCACATTGGCACAGGTACAGACAACCAAACCTCAGATAAACAAGGACTCAAAACGTGCTTAGCCTATCAACTGTGGTCTACTCTACTGCCAGGTTTCTCCTAATTCACTACTTAAAACCTGGCTAGTGTCCATCTCCTGTTCTAGACCTTTCCAAAAAAGGCGACTGACCTGATTTCTCTTTATCGCAGAGCTAATATAGGGACAAATAAGGGTCAATTAGCCTGCAAGATTGTAAGCCAAGAATGTGTGACTGTCTTTAATTTGCAACAAACAATGAAGCAGGGAGGAATGTATACTATACTACTCTGCTGTGTACAGTATGTGATGATAACTAGTCCATAATTCCTAATAAAGCTAAACATTATAATTTGGTACTGGTTTGAACTAGTGTATTAACAAGTTTTAAGTTGAAGAGCAGAAAGCATCCTTCAGTAAAGAATATGTCAGACTGCAGAATAATATGAGTTGAAACCTCTCTCATTCAGTCAACTCAACAAGTGTGCTGAAATACTGTAGGTTGGCTTTAACATCTCTCTCAAACAATGACAGAAGCTGCCATGGTTGATTCAGTCATCAAATCATATTTCATTTGATTTTATGTTGTTAAAATTTAGGAACAGTAGGAACACTAGTGTGTTGACGTGCTCCCTTTCCCCCTTGACTTTTCAACTGTGCCAACAAGATAATGAGAAAAGTTTATTTAGATTCCTGATTCTGGCTCCATAGTGGGTTATATGGACTTTCCAACAGCAAAAGACCCTCAGAATTGCCAGGGAAAGGTTTTATAGCCATTTCAAAATTGCTGACAATTTCCAACCAGAAGCTACTGGCTGAGTCAGACTAGCCAGTAACATTTCTCTTGGTACAGCATTAAAGAATATTAAAGACAGTGAGACTGTAGGGGGAAACAAGGCATGGTGCAGTTTTTCCATCCTTTGGATGTGTTAATTAGGATATTGATTTACTACGATTCAAGGCTCTTGGTGTCTTGCAAATGACAAGCAATTAGCACACTGTATGTCATCTCCATCAGTATCATCATCATTGTTAATATTACCACCATCCTAAACATTTATTAATTTGTTTTCATCAAAAATATGTAGTCAGGCATGCAGCTTCTTCTGAATTAATTGAAAATTTTTATTGGTGTAGTTACGGTATCCACAAACAGGACTGGCTAACTGGACCATGTTAACCAGCCTTGAACCCTAGACTGCCTCAGTACATTTAGACTAAGCCAATTTAGCTATAGAAGATATACAAGCAAAAACAGACTAATTCCAAGAGTTAGGGAAAGGGTGAAATATATGCAGCTGTTTTTGGTGCAAGAATCCTTGACTAACATTAGAAGTAGTCTTCAGGGAAAAGTGCAAAATGCTATGAAAGAGTACAAAGAAGAAGAAAACTGCTCTGTACCAACATGTGCATGGGCGTATGTGTCTGTGTCCTCGATTCATGCTGTGGATAAATGTGTGGGTTTGTTATAGCAGTGTTTGGGTGAGTATATGAGTACGTACTTATAATCTTGGGTGTAGAGTTTATAGTAAAAAGTGACTTGATAAAAGCTCATGCTGCCAAATTTGTGCTTTCTCCCTGAAGTGTAAGAATCGTTTGTACAGAGCTGGTCTAATTGGACAGCCTTTCATTCTAAGCATCCAGGCTTTTCTCAATATCCCTGTCTCACTATTTCTTTCTCCTTTCTGTCTCCTTGGTTCCTTCCTTCCTTCCTTCCTGTCTGCCCTTTGCTATTCTTTCACTCCTCTCCTGTATCGAATTTCTTATCTCTCTGTCTCCTTGTGTGTCCCTCTTCTCTGTCCCTCTCTGTGATTGCTCTTTCTCTCTCCCTCCCTCTGTCTCACTCTCATCTGTTGGTATGGCTCAGGCTGCATCATCCAAGAGGACACGTGTTCTCTGTTTATTACAGAGCAAAAGAAGGGAGGGGAAGAGTGAGCGAATGAGGGAGGGTGGAACAGAGGTACAGATATTCACACAGCATAGCCCTCACTGGGTAGACAGCATCGCTCCGAAAGGCACTCACGAGCAAACAAAAAGAGGCTAAACACATCAGAATCCTTTAAGACAACAACAGAACACAGTCCTTCAGCGAGGTAAGAAATATATCTTTGCTTATTGTGGTCATTTTTGCAGTTAGGCACAATTTAGAATGATCATTCAAGAGAACTCTAAGACATCTGTTGTTAGGTCATGTTAAATACTTCGTTGTATCGGTGCAAGGTGTACTGTATGAAGATACAATCAGATCAAAAAGTGCCCCAACACAGGGCCTTGAGGGACTCCATCTCAAGAGAATCATTAGAGTCCCTCCTACGAGTATTTCAGCGCTTGTGTCATAAGCTACGCTTTATAGTTCCAGCCTCTGCATTGGCGTGAATGGGAGGTCGACAGGTTAAATTTATTAACCCCGCAAAATAACTGCGTCAGACAGGGAAGGTTTGCCAAAAACAGCAAGCCAGTCGCAGTCCATCCAGACCACCCCTTAAATTCAGGGTAAGTCTACTAACAGGTGTCCTTTCCTGTTCATTGGAGTAATGCTGTCTGCCGTGGTGCTGAGAAGTATTCAGGTCTGTGTAATAACAGATAAGCAGAGCTTTTGTTTTCCTAATCTCAATAACACTTCACAGAATATCAGACGCCAGTGTACCTGGTTGGGTGCCAGCTTGCATAGGAGGCCAGGAGGGCCGTGGAACTTTCCAGGGTGGATAAACTGTGACTTATCATAAGCCTTGACACTTTCAGTTTTAAAGGGGTGATGGATGATGTTGTTGGCACGTGCCTTAAGATGAAAATATTTATGTTGAGTTTAAAATAAAACTGTTTTTTTGCTACAGCTAAAGGCAACTGCCACATCTTTGTCACAGTTGATTGACAACATGGCGTGTAGCTGAAATACATTGGTTTGTGGAAATTCAAGAAGGTACTTCAATTACTAATGTGTGGGATGATTACAGCTGTAAAGATGAATTATAATATGTGGCATGGTTTTGAAAATATGTAATTGAAAATAATGGACATTTTTCATTCAGCCTTGTAAAAAAGATGGCGATACTGACGCAACTTGATGCAAGGATGATTAATTTTTTTTGCTAAATCTCCCTGCAAGACAACAACGAGATGCCCCCATTTCTACATTATATAACAATGCAACAGACGCCTTGGAAACTTTTCTGTCTCACTCGTACAAAACCCATACCGCCTGGAAGCCTTTCCTGTTAGAACTGTTGTACTGTTCCTTCATGGAGCATGGAAAAAGATTCTTCAATAAACTGCATTAGCTTTACTTTAATAGATACTCCTGGCTTGATATTTATATAAAGAATGTCATTTATAGAGGATTTTCTGAATTGCCTGGAACCTTTTCATAAAACATCTTCTTGTAAGAGGCATGCCCTGGGACAAGTTTTCATTTTAGTGTACAGAAGCTAAACTCGGAGGGGGCTTCCTCAATATCTTGCCCAGTTTAACGTACTTACTGTAAGAGTTATCTGAATACCGAATATTGTGTATAGCTGAATTACAAATGGATCTTGTTTTGTACTGATAGATGGGGCCTGGATTGTTCTGGAACTTCCCATCCAAGACTAGCTGCACGGTTCCACAGAGCCTGCTGCAGACAATGTACGTAGTTCTGCCTGTAACCGAGGTTGTAGCCTTTCTTTTCCGTTTTTTATTAGCATCCATCCCTTCATTTTTTGTTCGTCTCTTTGCTTGTGAAATCCATGGCCCGTTGCTGTGTCTGACCACATAATGATCACACCTTGATTTGTCGACCAATCACTGGGCAATGGCCAAACAAGATCAAGTGTCAATAACCATCATTACTCTGCTGTAGATCATTATTCATTATTCATCGCCCAATAGCTGTTGATTGTTTCAGCCTTCAGTCTCTGACCAATCTGTTCATGTAGGTTTATGTGTTCAAGCTGATTTCATGTAAAAAGATTATTTTATACTTTATTGTAAGTCTCATGTCCACTCTATACAGTAGGAATCTGAATTATGAAGTCTTGAATATCTTTCAATCAGCTGTTGCCTGAGCTACGTGTTTTTTGATACTGAAAATAAATGTTCATATACAAAGATGCATATCGACCTTGATGTCCATTGTCCTGTTTTGGTGGCTTTTATACTTTGGATGTTTTTCTGTTCAAGAGGGTCCTTCAAAACTTGAATTGCCTTCTGTAGTTCTTGACCTCCAGTGCTCCCAATGCAGCTTATAATCAACTGAGCCACGTGACACCAATTTCATGTTAATGAACTACAATAAATGAAAAATCGCCATGAATAATTTGACTGCACATGAGTGAAGAAAGCTATTATGGACTTGATGGCATTCTGTTCTGACCTAAATAGGTGTACAGCTGTGATAAACGCCCAGGCCAGGGTGAAAGATCGCTTCTTGAAAGCTTTTAGATGCAGGCTATTTATCATAATAGTACCATTAATATTTCAAGGAAACCACACCTAACATCCCAGGATTGGTTTCCTACTGATCCATACAGTAGAAATCTGTTTTAAGGAAAGGTTTGGCCAGGTTACTGTACTTTTTGCCAAGGTAAAATGGCATTATTGCGGACCACATACCAACTCACCTTCTGTCAGCCTGGCTTACAGCACGAGGCAGCTTCTGACAAGAGGCAGTGTGAGGGGTTGGAAACATGGTTGATTCTGGTGGTACAACACTATCGCAGCGTATTTGAAAGCCAGATAGCCATGATTGGTCCTTCAGATGTTACCCAGAATCCCACTGGAGGTGTGAAGTGAACTCTCTAAGGGGTTGAGATTACAAGTTTATGTGAGTTCCACAGCTACTTTTTATCTCAATTTTAATATAAGTCATATTCTGTTATTGTCTACGGCAGTGTTTCTCATCTCCAGTACGTGGAACTCACCTCCAAGAATGTTTTGGATGCCTCCATATCTAACACACTAAGAATCTGATGAGCTGAATCAAGTGTTTTATTAATGAGGCATCTAAAGCATTCTGGTAGGTGCCAGTGGGTCCTCAGGACTGGAGTTGAGAAACACAGGTCTAATGGACTATGGTGTGCATTGGGCTACATCCACACGAAGCCAGAGCTTTCCCTATCCGATCTTTTTTCCCCTCGTCTCAAGAAATATCTGCATACACATGAAACTACGAAACTGACTCAAAACGATGTAGTATAAATTCTAGACCAGTATGTGGTGCTGTAATTCTGCCACAGAGATACACCAAAAGCGGAGAAGAAGACTTGGACTATGCGCATAAACCTTGCGTACAGTATACAAGGAACAATACATTTAATGTTAGTTAATAAAAAGACAATCGTTCAGCATTTGTTCATGTTGTTGTTGCTGTTACATGATGTAGCAGCGTCTGTGTAGGGTCGTGACGTGGGGTGATGACATCATTGTTACACAAAATATACGGATTGGCTGTACACATGAAAACGCAGATTTATCCACTCTGGGACCCGGTTTCAAAAAATTGCGGTTTCACTCTCCTAAAACACCAGATCCGTCTGGACGAAACGTCAATACGAAACAAAGTTTTTGCGTATACAGCTAAACGTGTCTCCGTGTGGACAGGGCCTTAGTGTATAAGCGCTTTTGCACTGGAGAAACCTTTCCATAGTTCCTAGAACTATTGGTGGAAGTTCCCACTTTTTGGCGTGTTTGCATCACAGGAACTAGGAATGTATTTAGTTCTAGTAACTAAATAGGAAATACAGCTCCAACTTTAGAGTAGGGTCTGATTGGCTGATTGTGCTGATTGGCTAAAGGCATACGAAACACTGGCTACACAACATTTAAATAAAGCCAATTTTAAACATTTAAATGTTAAAAACATTTACATAAAGCCATGTAAACATATTTACTCCTCGAACATGGAAAACAGTGATAACGGCATTAACCTGTTGTCTACAGCGTTCTGTCCTTTTCTCAGCCTCGATAATAACACTGCAAGTTTTAGTCAGATTTTCTTGCTCTTTTAATCATATAATTTGTGCGTTTACATTTCATCTCTGTTGTCACAAAACCCAAGACAAGCATCAAAAACAACTTGGAACGTGATGTCCTCCATTCACTGGTCGATGTTTATAAATGCCGCAAATAAAGATGTCACTATTGGCCGCGTCAGAGTTCCTGCTGCTGGTGTGAATGCAACCAGGAAAACGGCCTGAGGGGGAAATTGGTTCTCTAGGAACCACCCTGCTGGCTAGCTCCTTTAACTAAGTTCCTAGAACTATGTGGTGCGAATGCGCCTTATGACTGAATTTCCTGGAACAGTAGTTGTGTTTTCATGCCCATTTGAGCTTTTTTTTTTTTTTTTTTTTGCTTAACATCTTTCGTTTTCCATCATCCTCAACATTTAACCTTATAAAGTGGATCCTTATAAGAATTTTGGACATGAGTGAAACATACACATTAGAAGAACATAAAGATCATTCATTCTATAAAAACACAGAGAAAACTAACTCAGCAATGAAGCCAGTTTTTAAGGAAGATACTGTATTTGTCTCGACGCTTGACTTTTTCCAGGCAGCAACAAGTCCTTTGTAAAAACTACAACAGCTCAGGTCTTCCACTGATTTCTCCCATACTTCCACAATGACATTATTTTTTTATTTACTGGTATATTTGATTCTGCCAGCATGTGGGTGGTACTTAGCACTCTCTACACCTTGCTTATACAGCCATGTTCTTTCTATTTACCTCGATTATGTTAGCACCCAAATGGCTAATTAAAACTTCGATCACTTGTATAACCTTACAGCGATGCCAAGGAGACTGTATAGCTCAGCTTCTTGACATTTTGAGCCAAGATCCTTGGCCTGTTTTGTGTTCAGAGAATGATTAAACTTGAATTGAATTGATTTTAGAATTCCATCTGCCATAGATTTAGTTGTAATTATTTTTTTTGCATACAGCATAAACACACATTGTCATAACCCAGTTTCCAAGTATTGATTAGGATTCTGTATAATAGGTCAGACCCTTGCCTTTGAGCAGATCTATTGATTTGGTGTCTGACAGAATACTCTTCCAATGGTCTATCCAGTGTCATATTCTCTTACGCACATTTATTTATTTATTTTGTCACTGAACAGGGTCAAAAAAGCTCTGGCTGATGTTGTCTGCTCAATACATGAACTCTATCTGGATTCAACGTGTCTGAGAGTGAACACATCATCTTGGTGACTCCAAACTATGTTTTTCTAGTACTGCAGTTAGGACTAGCAGTGATGCTGTCGAAAAGGATAAAGAAGGAAAGATAAAGGTTATCCAACTCCCTGAAGACTGCAGGGGCGTCTACTGGCATTACTAGAAGTTACCATGGCAACACTGACGGGGTACAGAACCCACAAAAATAAATCTCTGCAAACAAGAAGGATTACAGGTTGATATTTCATATGAATGTTTTTCTTTATGCTGTAATTTTAGTACAGGATGATATTAATATTGTTGATCATGAATTAGCTAAACATAAAGTGTTATATTTAACACTTTTACATATCTTGGATTTAAATTATTTATCTTTACCCACCAAAAAACAAGTCAGTGTTTAGTCAATAATTAGTTATTGGTACATGCTAAGGTTGTTATTACTATTGCTCATATTTGGGTTTAGAGATTTGAACAAACCCATAGTCCTCAGTATTAATCTTTGGAATGTAACTCCCGCCTTAAATTGAGCAGTTTGTTATGGGAAGGGGTAGTATTACTTTTATAAGCTGCTAGATTATCTAGTGACAAGAATATCACAGAGACTTAGGCTAGGCTCTGTTGACTTGGGCTAGTCAACAACCACATGCGACGAAATAGAAAACACCCAGAACACCTTAGAAACCACACAGCAGTTATGGTTGCGTGGAGGCACTGGCAAGCACTACTCACGTTCTGTTTAGAAAGAGTAAAAATGCTACTCTATTATGGTGTATCAAAACAGAGCACTAACGATTACAATAATGATCTGAGAAAGGTCAGTACATGTGGGGGAGGCGGGAAAGCGAGATAGATCAACGGAGAGATCGTGACAGAGAGGAAAGGGAGGGAGAAAGAGAGGCCAATTGAGAGTATTGTGGTCATGTCTAGACCTCGTTATAATCACCTCATGGGAGGTGTTATGCAACCAAAATAATCATTCCCTGCAGGGCTCTGAATCATTCTATCCGTTCACATCCGAGGGTTTGATTTACACTGCCCATGATTCCAGATTCATGCAGCTCTTGGCACTGACAGCAAATAAGAGTGGAATGACTTTTCGGTTGACTTTCTGAATTAAACCCAGTTATTGTGCAACTCTTCCGAGAGAATGATATATCAAAGTGTTCTGTCCTCTCTTGAGTAAAAGTGGCAACAATCTGCACTAATATTTGATGAGGTTGTTTTTCCTTTTTCATTTCTCATTCATATTCTTGTTTACTCATTTTCACAGCATTTGGATGGCCAGAGCGTTAGATGTTCAGAAATGCTACTAAAACAAGCTAAAGACTGTTGCTAAGCTTGAATGATTATGCTAGAAACATTTCCATTGAAGTTGTAAATAACAACATACTTCATAATCTTTATCTATATACCCATGAGTTTGCAGAACTATTAGAGTTAACAGTAGGATGTGGAGGAGTTTGTTAGCTTAGCATCGTGTTATCGAAATATCAGTTGACACTGATGGAGCTCCCATGAGCAGACTACCTTCAGCTGCACAGCTGGCGTTTAATAAGAACCTAACAGCATTGTGCATTGTCTCATCCATCAACAGATACCTTCAGACAACCTGAGAGCTAATGCCCCAATTTGGCCATATGTTCCTGGAGACTGACAAATCTGTGCGTTTTTGTGTCATCGTGAACCTAACCACCAAACAACATTCAAGCCATGTCCACAATGCCACCTCATTTTAAGTCCACAAAACGCCATAACCACATGTAGTTTTACATTATTTGGAGTCAGATAAGCACTCTTGCTGAAAAATGCAGTTAAAACCAACTTCTGATAGTAGCTGGTTTTACACAGGGTGTCTCTCAATCCACTCCCTAGCTCAGTATTTAGTACACTGCTCAGGTAGGCAGCCATTTCTAATGGTGTGTGCACACCAAAAGTGAATTTAATTATTTGCATTGGTAGTTTACATACAAAGTCGATGCAAAGATGGGAATAGATGTGAATTCACGCCGGCCGACATGATTGCCGCGAACGCGCGATATACGCCTCAATCCCGTCTTCCACGAAAGTTGAAAAATTTGAACTCCAGAGGAAAATTCGCATGATGCTTTATTGCGCAAGCCAATCAGCGAAGAGCTTATTGACAGTTGTATCAATAAATGACTGAGAGCATTATCCAATGATTTTATTTGCGCGAGTGGCGCATAAAACATCCCGCAAGTAATCTAGTGCAATATATCTAGTGTGATGTGAATATTCGCTTCGCTTTTGGTGTGCACACACCATAAGACATTCCAGTGTACTAAAACATTCACTCACTGAAAGCTTAAGCTGCTCAGTATATGAAATTGTCTTCTTCAGTCCTTCAAATCATCAGAACAGTGATGTTGCTGATATGTTTATTGCATGATGTCATAATCATGTTGCATGTAATTGAGTCGTTAGTATCATAATGCTTATTGGATCAAGGTCCTTGCTAGTGCCCGGAATCATGTTTATGATATACTGATTCTTTCCATAGAAAACTAGGGAGTGGAAAGAGACAACCATAGCTGCTCCAAGCAAACTGGTTTAGCTGTTTAGTTGTCCTGCCACCCGGTGGGGCCGAGATCATCCTAGTCCCCACCAGTTTAGCTACTGTGTGTTGCAAAACACTGCTTGACCAGCTTTACCACTTTAAAGACCCCAGGGAAATTATTTAAGTGCAGTTGTTACATACTTCCTATTGAAACAGGAAGTTTGGGCAGGGTATATTGAAGAGGTTATGTCTCATCCATAAATGTATGCACCAGTTAATTGGATGCAGGTGATATAAGGGTGAGGGACATTTGGATTCTAGAGAACATCTAAATGGACAAAAATCTGCAGTGCAGGATGAGTCATCAACAATTGTGGTCTGTTTTTCGGAAAGAGAAATTCTGTCCATTTTAAATGCACATATCTGATTAAAGTTGATTTAGTCAACTTTTATTGTACTCTGTAGTATAGATGATCTCAAAGCTAACAGACATGGAGTAAAAGCCACAAAACTACAATTCTGATATCATGAGGAACTACAATTTTGATACCATTGGGTCTTTAAGTTGGTATGGTCTGATTTTTATTTATTTTTTTCCAGCTGGGACTGTATACAAGGTTTGGGCGGTGTAGGTATTATTTCAATATTGGAACACCAGGCGGATTTGATTAGATTTTGGTTTGCTTTCAAATAGCCTTGTTAATCTCAGGTGTGTGTGTTGCCATGGTGATTGCAGGTTGCTCTCCAGGATGGCTGGCATGAAGGATCAGCAGTTCACTGAAGAGAAACCGCTACTGCCAGAATCCAGGGGACAGGAAACAGAGATGGTGAGTGTGTGTGTGTGTGTGTGTGTGTGTGTGTGTGTGTGTGTGTGTGTGTGTGTGTGTGTGTGTGTGTGTGCATGGCTAAATATAGTAGACCACTTATAAATGGCCCCCTGTTTTTAGGCAAGAGAACAAAAAAATTGGATGTGTGTGTGTGCATGATAAAGGATTTATCTATGCTCACCAAATACCATATTTCATCTTAATCCACACATCTGTGTTAAGCTAATGTGAAATGAAAAGCATGATATGTCTTTAATGCCAGTAAAAATAAATGGCTTTAAAATATCAGTTAAAAATTTGGGACTCTGGACAAAAAGGCGTGTACTACTTTCTTGCTTTTCTCTAGAAATGATCTGATATTCATCTGAAATCCATTGATTAATGATGCAACCTACTGTAATTCCTATACCTTATCTGATTAAATCAATCAAATGCACTGGGTTTTAAATAAAAATTTTAAGTGTTAAAATTGTGATTTTCCAGGCCAGGAATGTTTATCAATGCATAAGAATAAAGTTATATACGTTCACACTAGATGATAAGGTGTCATGAATTTTTTCAGCATAAAAAAATCTAGAAATCTTTTTTTTTTGTTGTTCATGTACAGCTCTAGATCATTATATCATTTTGTGAAACTGCAGTGTAATCTCTTAAAAAAAAGATAAAAATTCACATTAACTAATTGCAAATGATTGGAAGTCATGGCAATTCATTCATCAAAGCTTGTTGTGTGGATATTGTGTCTGCTGCTAAATTTCCCCACATATCACACAGTACCATTCATGCATATCATAATTTTTTTCTTCAGCTTCTCACCTCTGCCACCAAAGCATTGTCCGGTCCTATAGAGTGCACTGTCTGCTGTAGTTTGCCGTAACTAGTGTTTGTGTCTGTGTGTAACGTGGCAGGCTAAAGGACAGTGTGTGCACGCGCTGCCCTGTGCTACGCCCTCCCCCCCCACGACTCGCCCCCCAAAGCGCTGGCATGCCATCGCCCGACACTGGCTCGGCCTGACGCGCCGTCGGACCAGCGGGTACTTCCCGGTAGGCTGATTACCGCACAGTCCATGTTTCCAACTAAAAAAATACTAATTTCTCTCAAGTCCTTTGTTACTTTAGATGCAGTCCTGTTAGAAAAGACCAAACAAGGCCTGATATTTTCTCTCTCCCCAAGTCTCTAACAAAAAACCCATTCACAGTTTCACATGCTGTCTGATTTGGGGAAAATAACAGATTTTAGCATTAGTACAGTTGTAGGCAAGTATCCATGGATTACCTGTGCAATTTTATTATTACTATTTTATATTGTATTATTATTATTATTTGCTTAAGCTAATTGCTTTGCACATGATAATAGGACATAAAAACAAATATCAACAAATCATTAGTTTGTCTTTTGCTTTGTTTTTTTTGCTTCTAATAATTGAAAATCAAATCAGTGGAGTTTGTAATCTGTACTTTTAGAACACCACATGAAATCTGATTTTTACATATGCATTAAAGGGATAGTTCACCCAAAAATGAACATTCTGTCATTAATTACTCAAATAGGTATTTTTGATGAAATTCGAGAGCTTTCTGACCGTGCATAGACAGCAACGCAACTGGCGCATTCAAGGCAGTAAGGATATCGTTAAAATAGTCCATGTGACATCAGTGGTTCAACTGTAATATTATGAAGCTACGAGAATACTTTTTGTGTGCAAAAAAAACAAAAATAATGACTTTATTCAACAATTTCTGCTCTTCAGTGTCAGTCTTCAATGCACATACCAAGATGCAAGTTATTTTTGTTTTCTTTGCTCACAAAAAGTATCCTCGTAGCTTCATAAAATTACGGTTGCACCACTGATGTCACATGGACTGTTTTAATGTGAATGTGGCAGTTGCATTGCTGTCTATTCAGGATCAGAAAGCTCTTGGATTTCATTCAAATATCTTAATTTGTGTTCCACAAAGGTCTTACAGGTTTGGAACAACACGAGGGTGAGTAATTAATGACAGAATTTTCATCCCTATAAGGTTTTTGCTGGATATTTATTGCAACATGACTGTAACATCATATGTAAAGCTTAGAAATGCCAATAACTGTGTATGAATTCAGTCACTTGTGTTGACATATGGCATTCACTATAAAGTGAATAAGTGAGCAAGAACGAGTGAGTAATTTTAGACAAAACATATGCTTAAATGTGTAAATAGTACAGTAATGGCTCCTAATATGTTGTCATGATAACAAGATATCAAGTTTGAACAAAGTATCATGACAGACAAGCGCACAGGAAAAATTCAGTTTTATTATTTAGTTTTATTCTCTCCACAAAGACTTTTGTCAAGCATTGTGCTAACACCTGCTATGGCAAAATATGTAGATATGCTGGATTCTGACTATGGATGCAAAAAGGCATTGCTTAAAATGGGATTTGAAACACAAATTAGCTTAATGCACAATGTGAACAAAGCTTTATATACTACAATGTCATAAGTGTCAGTTCCTCAAGAAGAAAACAGCACACTGTTGTTTACCCGTAAGGCTGCCCCCTTTTGCACTTCTGAGGTACTGCATTAGATTTTCAATCCTGAAAAGGAGTGACACCTGCTGGTCCGACATTAAAACTGCTTTTGCTTCTCTGCTGCAAACAGCTCAAACTGCATGCACTAACCTATTTCTTTAGGTTTGTGTGTTTCTTCCTGCTTCTGCCAATCTGCACAAGAATACTTGCCTTTCTAAAACAGATGCTTTGTTTTTATCTTACGTAGATTGTGCTAACTCATGTTTCCTTGCCTTTTCAGAAGAATGAGATGCATTTTTATGTTACTCCTATGGTGGCTATATTGTGATACAATAATTTGGCAAGGAGATGTTGTCCTGTTCTCAAGCTGTTCTCTTCCTTTACAGCTGTGTTTTGTACTCATTTCACCTTTTTTTCCATAGTACATTGTGTTCTTAACAGTGTCTTTACTCATTAATACTGGCGTTGGACCAGCCCAGTCCATCAAAATGCTAACCATTATACTTAAATGTATAATGGAGTTAAACAGGCCTCATATCAGCACTGAAGCAAGCTCAGCTTGCAGGTTTTATCTTTCCACAAATAGCTGCTGATCTGAAGCCAGCTAAGCCACCCACATACTAACCAATCATGCCTAGTGAAACAACAACCAGGGGTGTAAAGTACTTGAGTAATATACTTTATTATTGTATGTGGTATTATTTTAAGGTATGTTTACTTTACTCAGTGTAAAATAAATAGCTGCAGCTTTTCTTATTTACATTTTACAATACTCCTTAAAAAGTATATCAATGGTCATCATGATATAAATCTAGATTCCACTTTACAATTTCCTCTTGAAAATCCAGTCAATTTCAAATTTATTTGCTTTCACCCAAAAGGTTTTTGGCTGGACACTTTGACATTTGAGTAAAATGTTGACATCTGTACTTTAATTTAAGTATATTTTCTCAATACGTTTTACACCCCAGACAAAAAACTCAAAGTTCTAGAAACAACAGCTCAAGTAAATGTTTCCATCATAAACTCTTTCCTCGCTGGCGGGACCTTGCAGAGTGTTGCTCCAGTCACTGCTTATTTTATTCTGATAGCATTTTAGAACAAATGTGCTTTGGCTCTGATGAACCTGACCTTTTGTGTTCCTGCAGGAAAATTGTGAGACCTTCGTGGCAGAAGGAGATTGGAAGGTACAGTGACTCTTCCTTGTGCAATTTTGATACTGACTTATTGAAACGGACAGTCCTTGAAGGTTTTTAAACCATGTCTAATTTAAAAATGGAGTGGCTGACATAGCCTCATTATTCCTTTTTGGTGTCTGATGATTAAAGACTTATTGTTTGTCTTGGTTAGAGAGAGGAATGTGCTAACAATTACTGTAGTTAATGAGAGAATGTGAGAGAGAACGAAAAAACAGAGGCATTGCTATTCAATCAAAATCCCATTCAGAGCACTAACAGCAACCTGTAGTACCAACCTGTTGGTTAGAACTGGTAATTTAACTGTCAACATGACATCCAACCTATTTAAATGTATAATATACGTTTCTTAATGTGCACCAGTATAATATAATATAAGATAATACATCAGTTATATTCAATTTATTTCAGCTTTTAATGTGCTCTAAGAGTTAGACTCAAATTGCAGTTGAAGTCAAACTACTGAGATAAAAGTTGAGGTATAAGAACTTTATCACCTCAGTTTTGTCGCTGTCTCACGGTTTGCATCATCTCTTCACACCTCTGACAGAAATAGGACTAAATCACAGAGACAAGAATTTGAATAAAACAGTGAGAAATCCAAACAGTGGAGGGGGCTGGAGATGATAGGATTTGTAAGCTGCATGCTCATCAAGTGAGAGGTTTTAATTGTGATGGAGAACAGATAATTAAATAGGTGTTTGCTAGCACAATACGGTTACCTAAAGCCAAGGAAAAAAAAAGAAATGCAACATCAGATAAATCAGGTTTGGGATTACAGTCTGATGTTCAGTGCAGCATTCCATACAGTCGCACTAAAAAAATAATATATTTTTTCATTGTTAAAGGGATAGTTCACCCAAAAATGAAAATTCTGTCATTAATGACTCACCCTCGAGTCGTTCCAAACCCATAAGACCTTTATTGATCTTCAGAACACAAATTAAGATATTTTTGATGAAATCCAAGAGCTTTTTTTCCCCAAGAACACTGAATAAAGTCATTATTTTTGTTTTCTTTGCACACAAAAAGTATCCTAGTAGCTTTGTAAAGTTATGGTTTAACCACTGATGTCACATGGACAATTTAAAAATGTTGTTACTATCTGTCTGGGAACATTTCAGTTACATTGCTATCTATGCAGGGTCAGAACGCTCTTGGTTGTCATATTTTAATCTGTGTTCCGAATATGAACAAAGGCATTGTTGGGCAGTAGAATCGCTACAAGTAGTGACGCTACTAGTTTAACTACATTTCTCAGTAGCTTGGCGGTAGCGTCGCTGCTTTTTGAATCAAATAGCTTTTCAGTAGTGAAGCTCTATTTTTTATTAAGTAGCGCGGTATAGCGTCAACAAAAGCTAACGTTACATTTTCCAAAGCATTTTTGAAAGTCAAGCGCAAATAAGAAATATAACAGGTAAGGATCACTGATCCTGGATCAGTAAAAGTGACGCCCTCGCCACTAAAGCTCGTAACGCCATTGGCTTCTCAAACTGTCAGTCAAACCTCATTATTCCTCCCAAATCCCGCCTCTCTCGTGAATGAAGTGGAGCGCGCAGTTTAGAGCATCTCAGCTTGTTTGCAGTCTGAAGGTAATTACAGAACTGTTGATTGAATAAGTACAGCGTTTTCTTTATTCGAGAAACACTATATTTATAAAGGCTAATGTTTTTTGTTGTTGTTGTTTTTAAGGAGCAGAGAATAGTGTCTTAGTCCATCATTTGTTGTCGAGTCACAGCCAAATAGCTCGTGCGAAGCGCTGAATCTTTTATAATATGATGTTTTGGCCAAATAACAGAAAAAACTGAGCGCCCACATAGGGACAGAAAACTGTATGACCTGCAAGTTCATAAAAACGCAATTGGGATGCACGTACTGCCTCTGATGTGGCGGTAATGACAAAAAAAAAAAAAAAAAAAAAAAAAAAAAAAAAACATTCGATGGTCAAAAACTTCGTATTTGAACTTGATTTTGGTGAAATGTTAATAATATTATGACACATGCAACGATGCAAATAAACGTAGCCTATCTGTAGGCCTGGATATTTATATGGTAACACTATACAGTAAGATTTAATTAATGTATTAACTAACATGAGCGAACAGTGAACAATACATTTATTACAGTATTTATTCATCTTTGGTAATGTTAGTTAATGAAAATACAGTCGTTCATTGGTAGTTCACGTCAGTTCACAGTGCATTAACTAATGTTAACAAACACAACTTTTGATTTTAATAATGCATCAGTAAATGTTGAAATTAAGATTAATAAATGCTGCAGAAGTATTGTTCATTCGTAGTTCATGTTGACTAATGAACCTTATTGTTAAGTGTTACCCTTTGTATAAATGTATCTGTACTATACAATAAAGCCACAATACCAACTACCAATAGGAGGTTTCCGGCCGACAGCAAAAATTTATTGTGCCTATGTCACAATATGAGGTAAATCCGGCCCTGTACATGATACTGATTTTTTTTGTTGCCAAATTGGTTTGTTATAGTTGTTGAATAAACAATTAACCTGAACTATTAAGCCTGTCTGTCTATTGACTGACAGTTTTATTGATCACTGAGAGAGCATTGACTTGTTATGATGTCGGTTCAATATAATTGTATTTATTTTTTTTAAATAGCTTAGATGTAGTAAACTACTTTTGCCATGTTGCTGTAGCTTAGCTTGCTACATTCCACAGGGCTGTAGCTTTAGTGTAGTGAAGCTTAATTTAATGAAGAGTAAATGTTAGCTTAGCTCACTATATTTTCCAAGCAGCTTGCCCAACACTGAACAAAGGTCTTATGGGTTTGGAACGACTTGAGGGTGAGTAATTAATGACAGAATTTTCATTTTTGTGTGAACTAACCCTTTAATATACATGATACTTAAAGTTAATACGGCAAAAGTCACTAACACGACTAACAAAAGTGCATTTTTTCCCAAGTTAAAATTTTGGTTCTAAAACACATTTTAAAAACAATAATATATAATAATACTGTAGAACCAGAATTCAACCTCAAAAGATTAAATGTTTTTTTTTTCTCTTTTTTTTTTGTGACGCATTTACACAACCTACAGTGCATTCAAGGTACATTCTATCAGTTTTGTTTTGTTTATTCATATTGGATGGGCAGTAATCATTTTATAATAGCAATAAGGCACTCAAGGCTGAAAAAAGGTCTTGTAGGTGAATTAAAAATCATATGCTTTAAAATGATAATTTCTACTTTTAATTTATTTTTTAAACTAAAAATGCCAGTTATATTACGTTAAGCATTACACCTGTTAGCATTTATGTGCATGGTGTGATGTGGTGGGTGGAGTCCATCCTTTTATGACAATGACAATGCAACTGTATTTACACCCATGCATGAGATCTGCAATTGAGAGAGGGAGATAGAAGCAGTGCATTCAAGTGAGACAGCAAAAGTCTAGTCAGCCACAAAGGGATTAATCTTCCATGTCCACAGAGACAAACTCGAAAACTCAAAAGACGCATTTGAGTCAGCTTGGTCCTCTTAGACAGAAAATGCAGACTGAAAATTTAAAGAGAGGTAGTTTACTACAGAATACAGCACATGTAAATACATCCTTGTCTCAAAAATGGGCCATGTACCTCGCGTGTTCATGTCATGTGATCATGTCGGAGCGCACGTACACAGACCCTGTCATATACACAATTCTTGCTAGAGCCTTGTCATGAAATCTTCACTGACCTTTGACCTGGCCCATTTCGGTGTGTGTTGTGTGTTTGTCTAATAATAAAAAAAAATCAGACGATAAATTAGCATATGCAGAAGCATTTAAACATGCAGTAAATCGTAAACAATGACACATTTTTTGAAAATCTCCCTCTACTCGTCAGAAAACCAAGTAGCTTACTATATCGCTGATAAATTGCAATAGAATCATAGGACATCTATATTAAAGGCCATTATAGGCATGCGAAAGATGAAGATTGCAAATATGGGACAAGTACAGACAGAAGACAACAGATTTAGAGTGACACAAAGCCCAGCCAATAACAGGCAGCCATTTTTGCAGTCATCCAATGAGAGGACATGGGTGGGGTATGAAATGTGTCGGGGGAGGGGCAGCAGCACTGCAAAACTCCCCTGACCAGAACGAGGAGAGACAAAGAGACGCCGTAGCAACCGCAGCATCTCTCTGGTTGCCTGCATCCGAGACCGATTTCCCGGAGAGGACCTTGTCTTCTTCCTGCTCAAATATACGCCTTTAAGCAAGTGTACACAATCTGTAAGCAGCCATGCCGGAGTGCTGGGATGGGGTGAGTGGGATATCTGTGATTACAGGAATATAAATATAGAGACAATGCTTTTGGAATAATAATTTGTACGCTATATTATCATTCTTAATTGTTTGGCTGGTTAAATAAATTGCTACTGATTTGCATTGTGGTCAGAAATGGCTAGACTGAACTGGTAATTGTGAAACAATTCCATTGTTATCGTTCTGTGATAATAACAAATTATTTTTATTTATAATGGCTAATTATTATACTAAATCATAAATAAATCAGCATCCTCTGTAAATGTAAAAAAAAATTGTCATAATAGTTAATAAAAAAATAATTAGTAAAAAATAGTAATATATTTCTACAGAATTAAGTAGCTCGACCTACTGATCTGGTAATTGTGGAATAATTACATTGCGCATTTTCTTGATGGATAATTATTGTTATCATTTGATGATAATCTATGATTATTAATCTATTATTATTTTAATTTACAATGGCTAATTATTGTGAAACAATAAACAAAGCAGCATCTTCTTAAGCAAAAAAAACATCTAAAAAACTTAATAACATTTAATAAAAATAGTTATTAAAAAATGTATTATATTAAAATGATCAGTAAAAATAATTAAATATATATTTCTATCAAAAAAAAAAAAAAGAAAGAGAAAAAGATATAAAGCAATAAATGTTCCATCTTTTAAAAAAAGTGTTTACAATTCTGTGTTGTGCAGAAATGTCCAGTCATGTGTGAGGTGGCCATTTGCACTGACACACTAACACACTGACACGTGTGCTACGTGCACTCTGATGTACCTCTGCAGTAACCTGGAGTGTGTTCAGAAATGTGTTTGCGCATGCGGTGCTGATGATAAATCTTATGTCTGCAATCTAATAATAAAAATCCTCATACAAGGTCAGTTGTGTGACCTTGAGAATGAAAAATGAGCAGCGATAAGAGATTTTCTTGAGAGATGATGAACAGCTTTACTATTTTCTGCCCCATATTTGCATAATATTGTTGAATCTAGGTCAAATTTCCGGTTTATCCTGTCAGTGTTTGTGGCATATTATCGCCCTAGAAAACATGCTCAACATTTTGCAGCATGGTGACAGCTGTCACAAGATTTTATCTCGATCTAAACACAGAGGGACACAAACAGCTGTCCTAAATTCACACACAAACACACAAAGACCGTTGCATCCGCTCTGACCTTCCACGGTTTTTCCAGCATCAAAAACACCAAGTGACAAGGGCTTAAACCCCACGGGAGATTTATTTCCTGTCTCTCTTTGGCTCTGCGTTAAGCTCAGAAGTGGGCTGCCTGCGAGGTGTCTGCTAGGATTTATGCATAACACTGGAAAGACAGAGATGCTGAAATAATCCTGAGGACAAGAAAAACAACAACATTCATCGCTCCTACGCCTGAAATAAATGTGGGTCAGTTCAGATTAAAATGCCTTTGGAACTGGCAATTAAAAGTGTGTTACATGACCGGGTGCAGTGAATCTGGGATCAGAGACGCTTAATGAGATATTAATTAGTCTTGTTTTTAACTCGTTGCTCGATTAAGTAGATTTTTTTCTTTACCCATTTTTGGACTATTTTAAGTCAAAATCTGCTGAGGAGTAATTAAATGAAATCAAATCCAGTAAAAATTTATAATCACCCAAAAATGAAAATCACCCCATGATTTACTCACCCTTAAGCCATCCTAGGTGCATATGACTTTATCCTTTCAGAAGAATACAATCGGAGTTATATTGAAAAATGTCCTGGCTCTTCCAAGCTTTATAATGGCAGTGAATGGGTGTTGAGATTTTGAAGTCCAATAAAGTGCATCCATCCATCATAAAAAGTGCTCCACACGGATCTGGAAGGTTAATAAAGGCCTTCGTTTGTGCATTTGTGTAAGAAAAATATCCATATTTAAAACTTTATAAACGTAGGACGTAGGTGTAGCATAAGCTCCGGTGATAATATGCTAGTCTCGCGAGAACCAAGTTTTGTTTACAGCAAAGGAAACCAGTCTCCTCTTGGCTTACTGATTATCGAAATCCTCCGACATTTTTCTTTTCAAATCCTCGCTTTGTACTTAGAATTCATAACTGGTGTTTTATTTTGTTTGTCACTTCTCATCAGAGCTTATGCTACACCTACGCCATCTGCTGGAATGCCACTCTCTCGTGAACACGCTAGTGCTGGTCCGAATACCATTTTTTGAGCTTCGAAGCTTCGGTAGTAATCAACACCGAATATTCGAAGCTTCGGAGGGAGGGTGCCGAACATTTTCTTCTCTCTAATAAAGACAGGAATCTCTGTGTGTCTGTCTGTTTGCATTTTATTATGTCGAGAACCGTTCATCCAGTTGACTTCACGCGTGGCGGGCTATTTAAATAAAAGAACTAAAAATAAATGAACGAAGTTCAACGAACTGTAATAAATAATGAACGCAGTGGCATACTTTCAACAGTTTAAATAATTTTTTTATTTTATTTTTATGACTGCGGCGTATTCGCAAGTATTTTCCAAGCAAATTAAGTGCACATTTTTATCATGTGTAAAATTAATGATTAATATGGCGAATAAAAGCAGCTCATTTTTTTACACCAACAATATACTTTAAGCGTATTACTTACAGAACTCAGGTGATTTTTCAAACTTGATGTACTGCTGTGGTAGGCCAGTTTCAAATCGCATATTTGGCACACTGCCTTTGTCTTGTCCTCACTCAATTTAAAGTGCTCCAACACAACTGAGGTCTTCGGCATATTTGTCTTCTCTTCCAGATGAACTGAACTGAATTATGACGTTCATATTCAAGCGCCAATGAGAACCGTTTCGCGGGGGATGCCAGGGGTCCGGGAAAAAAGAAAGAAAGAATATTCGAATCTCAAAATTGAAAATCGAATGCCAACCCATCAAACGAATATTTGAATAATCGAATATTCTGGTCCAGCCCTAGAACACGCGTACATCAGTTAGTAGAAACTAGAGATTACGATTTATAAAGTTTTACATGTGGATATTTTTCTTACACAAACGCAATGCTTCGCTTCAGAAGTCCTTTATTGACGGATAGTGGAGCACTGTTTATGATGGATGGACTAAATGAGAAGATAAAAATCTGTCAATTTCAGCATGTGAAGAACAAATTTAATCTCATGTGCGTGTTGTATACGTGACAGCCTCTGACAGACAGCATGTTGAAGCCGCTCAGGCTACAATTTTCTCCTTCTCTGAAAGAAATGATGTAGTCAACACATCCGGTAGTGTGGGTTTTCCAGGTAATGCATGTACTCCCTGGACCTCTGCTTCTCGTAAATACTACTGTGTATTGCGCATGTTTTTTGACAGACAAAATGTTACATTCAGTTGTCGCAAATTCGTTTACTTTTGCAAATCTTTTTCTTTCTTTCTTTCTTTCTTTCTTTCTTTCTTTCTTTCTTTCTTTCTTTCTTTCTTTCTTTCTTTCTTTCTTTCTTTCTTTCTTTCTTTCTTTCTTTCTTTCTTTCTTTTTTTTTTTTTTTTTTACCAAGAAAGGAGTGGTTTTGATGCACAGAGTTGTTTTTATTGTCTCTTAAAAAACAAAAGCTTTTATTTAAACCCATAAAAATGCAGATCCTGTTGTAAATAAATTTTTTTTAAAAATCACTTTTTTAAACAATTTTTCCATTATTACTCCTTGCAGATTTTGACTCAACTACTGCTTTAGATATATGTACTGTATAAAATTCAGGCCTCTCAAGAGATCCATTTCAGGTCATTGGCCATTTCAGGACAAGACCGGCTTGGACCTTCTGAGACTCTTTGCTGAAATTGTTTTTTTTTGTTGTTGTTGTTGTAGGAACATGACATTGAAACCCCTTATGGGATGTTGCATGTGGTGATCCGCGGGGCTCCCAAGGGCAACAAGCCAGCTATCCTGACCTACCATGATGTTGGGCTCAACCGTAAGTAAACAGAGTTTGTGTGTGTGTGTGTGTGTGTGTGTGTGTGTGTGTGTGTTTACCAAGGTAAACTACACCCACGTTGTTCTCCAATACCCAAAGCAACACGCACTGCACGATTTCCATCTTGGTAGACCATCTGTCTCCAAGCATTGACCTGGAGTTAATTTCCCCATCTTCACAACCAACAAGAGATGGTTGCGTGTTAGTGTGTGTACTTTTGCATATGTGCGTGTTCAGAGAGCAGCTCTCTGGAAGTGATGTGTGTGGGCTGTGATCAGAGCTGTAATTTGGATGCCAGCTGACTGCAGTTTATCAGTTCTGTTAACAGATTGCATGCAGTGTGAGATGAAGCTGGTCTCAGGTGTCAGGTGATCTCAGCGCCACATATGTGATGGTGCAAAAACTCAAGCATAGTTTTTCTTTCTTTCTTTTTTTTTTTTCTTTTTTGAAAAGTATACAGTACAAAAAAAAAATTACAAATGATCAAAAAAGGCAAACACAATTATGGCTTGGATATCAGCAGTACAAACGAGCTTCATCTTATTTGTTTATTTTTTGTATATTTTATAGTTATATTTTTGTGTATAATAGTACAAATTTTATATATTTGTATTTATGCATTTATATTATATAGGATATATTAAAAATTATGTATGTATATCAATTTATAATATTTACATTGGGAAGTTATATATGATCATATATCAATTTATGATGTATACAAATTTGAATATGTAAATAAACATATAAAAGGTTAAATATAAGTACTTCATAATATACAAAATAAATACACTGTTTATATTTAATATCATACAATTCGTACATATAAGAATGAACATTTTCATCATAATTTTTAAATCCTTTGTTTCTAGTAGCTATTTTTTAACAGAGTTAAATTAAAGATAAATGAATGACTAATCAAGCATTAAATTAGAATTATGGGGATTTAATCTATGGCTTGATAAGGAACATTAGATCCATTTATGGGTCAGCAGAACAAAGGCGACCGAGTTGCTATTGACCTTGATATTAAATTCCACATTCTGTCAATGTGACGGAATTAAATGACTCGTAACCTTGCCCGAGAGCTCTTCTCATCACTCACAGCATGGCTTTCCTGTCCTCTACTGCTCCTCTTTTCTCCTAATCTCCTCCTTCCTCTATCTATACATTCCACATTATCTAGCCCTCAAGTGTGTTATTGTCTGCTGGTTCTTATTCCTATGCAGTGCACGCTCATCAGAGAGAAATATGTAGGTCACAAAAACATACCCATCATGCAGTGATGGGGAGGGGAGCGGGGAAGGTCAGCACTGCAGCATAGAGTAACTCTGACTCTGCTGCGGATACATGTATTAGTATGCATAGCCATCCTCCATCACAAAGCATGACTCAGTGAGTGAGCGAGAGAGAGAGCAAGCGAGTGATACAGATCACCGAAAGGAGACACTGGCCTATATAAAAAATGCAAAGTGAACAATACAGCTGGGAGGCAATGGGAAAAAAATTGGGTCATTTACTACAGGGTAGAGAAGCTTGGATATGATTCGCAGCACTTTTAAATCGGCAAGTCTTTTTTGGTTCAAGACCATGAGAAAGGTCATTTTTTATTTGATTTGATTATACTTTATTTTTAGATTCTGCAGCACACAAGTTATATGGGCGACTTCCAAAATTTCTAGTTTTGTACTCCACGGAATAGGAAACAGCATGGGTTTGGAACGACATAAGGACGAGTCGGTGTTTTGGGTGATGTTTTCCTTTAAATAGCTTGAAGACCTGCCAAAACACCATTTGATGATGATTATGGAGGTGGCATGAATTAAAATGGGTTGTTAGTGCCGCTTGAACAGTTAGCTAGAACACCGAAGTTGTTTTGTTTCTTTATTTCATGATCTAAGTAGGCCAATGATTCTGGCATGAGAGATGAGCAGACAGAGAACGCAAATTATAGAACTGCCCCAAATTTGAAGTGTTCTTTTGTAATCAGGAATGTTATATAATGTATGATATTATGAAAGGAGATCCAATGGAATCTGGGATAACAATGTATTATATATGGTTGCTGGAGAAGTACCATGTAAATACCACGGACACTGTATAAAACACGATAATCATTCTGTACCAACTGATATCATTTTACCAAGGTAACAACGCGATACGTTTTTGTCTCGCTCTCTTTCTCTGAGCAGACAAGCTGTGCTTCAACACCTTCTTCCACAATGAAGACATGCAGGAGATCACTAAGCATTTTGTGGTGTGCCACGTAGATGCCCCAGGCCAGCACATTGGTGCCCCCCAGATGCCACAAGGGTATGATGAACACACACATGAATACACCAGTATTTGCCATTTTAATGTAAGGAATAGGCTGTACCCTGCTGAAAAAAAGGTTAATGGATTGTATTTTATGGTCTCTGGTAACCCAGGTGAAAAACAAACTACACTTCCATAATGTACTTAAAGTGCTCTATTTTCGTGCACTAATTTTGTACTTTTGTAATTTTAGTACTTAAGATAAACTTAAGATCATCTAAGTGTACTCAACTGTGCTATTTTGAGACTAAAATGCACTTTTAATATACTATATTTGTATTTTAAAAAATTTATTTAGCTACCACTTGTAGTGTATGAAAGATGGGTTCAAGTGTACTACAATTGGTAAATAAATACATTTTTTAAATAACAGTATGTTAAAAGCACATTTTAGTTCATATTCATGGTGTCTCAAAATAGCACAGTTGAGTATACACTTAGATGATCTTAAGTTTATCTTAAGAAGTACTAAAGGATCATTTTTAGTATATTAAGTACAAGATTAGTGTGCGGAAATAGAGCACTTTAAGTAGGCCTACATAATGGAAATGCACTTGTTTTTCACCTGGGAATTGTTACCACTAATGGAATATGCCCCCCCCCCCCCCCACACACACACACAAAAAAACATTTTTAATTGTTAAGAATTAATGGTTTGTAATGTAAAGTATGTAATAATGTAGTCAAAACCATTAAAACTTGTTTTTCCCAGTGGGGTATGTACAGTCAGTCAGAAAACAATAATAGCTAGCCTACAATTGTGAGACTGCTGTGCATTACTGCACTTATAACAAGGCTATTATGTACCAAATAAATTATTACATGGACATGATATACTGATTTGAGTAGAAATTATGTTAAAATCTTACCTTAAAATCTTACAAAAGTGTCGGCCTAGCAACAAGACGAGCACCGCTTCAATACAGTAAAATGACTAGTCCTCCGAGTTGATTTTCACTACAGTCGATAACTGAAACACAAGATGGCGCCAGTTGCGTTTGGATGAAACAAAAGAGCGCAAGTCTGATGAAAGTAGCACCGGTTTCGGTTACGGATGAGTGGACTGATGCAAAGATGTAAACATTTCTGTGTACAACAGAATATCTAAGCATTGAATGCTCCGATTGACCAATCAGAATCAAGTATTCCAGAGAGCCATAAAAGAACTCGAGATATAATTTAATTTTTTTTTTCTAGGTATCAGTATCCCACCATGGATCAGCTAGCTGGGATGCTTCCTAGTGTGGTGCAACACTTCGGGTGAGTGTGGTTGGATTATACTCAATGGGCTGTGATGATAATGTAATCTAATGATAATCCATTCCTTTAAATTCCTAGCTTCAAGAGCATTGTTGGAATTGGAGTGGGGGCTGGTGCCTACATCCTCGCCAAATTTGCGGTTAGTAATCTCAGCCTTTTACTGTATGATGGTCTTTTTTTTTTTTTTTTTTTTTACATTCAATGCAATTCATTTGTGCTCTCTACTTGTAGCTGATTTTCCCTGAGCTTGTGGAGGGTCTGGTTCTACTCAACATTGACCCCAATGGGAAGGGATGGATCGACTGGGCCGCCACAAAATTGTCAGGACTCACCAGTACTTTACCAGACACTGTCCTGGCCCACCTCTTCAGCCAGGTACAATATAAATCTACATTGCTTATGTTTCACAGTAGATATAATGTACAGTCACCTTTAAAAATACATTTCAAGGTTTAAAATTGATTTAAATTTATGCATTAATTTCAGGGCATTTAATGGAAAAAAAGAAAAGAAAAAATATTTAGCTACTTTTTTATTTCTAAAATAATAATAAATGCATATCAAAGATTTAATTTTTTAAAATGTTAGGTTTTTTTTTGTTGGTTTGGTAGGTTACTATTTTCACAAGTAAGGTGTACAGTTTCAAAACTCTTAGTACAAAACTTCTTTCAAAACCTGATCTCATGATTTCATTGTAGTTGTGCATTTTTTCATTACACATAATCATTGTTTCAAAACACAAGATTATTGTAATATGTATTGAGAACATTTGAATTAATCACCAAAACACAACAGTATGTTCTTCTTTCAATTTAATACTTTTAACAGTCAGTTCATTCAAGAGCAAACAATGCAGTGTTTTGATTCTCAAGCTAAATATTTCGCTAACATAACATTCATTGTATTACAGGAAGAGCTTATGAGCAACACAGAAGTGGTCCAGACTTACCGCCAACAGATCAACAACACCATCAACCAATTCAACCTACAGCTCTTCTGGAACATGTACAACAGGTAACCGCCCAGTACTACTTTATTAATATATATAAAGTTATGCAAAATGCACGAGTAGAATAAAACTGCATATTCTGTAAAAAAAAAAACCCACAAAAAAAACCACATGATTTAAAATGAACATTTCCTCTTTTTTTTTCCCACAGCCGCAGGGATTTGGAAATGAACCGCAGTGGCTCTGTGCTAAATGCTAAGACCCTGAGGTGAGAACTAAGTTAATTAGAATCTGATTAGTCTCATTTACATATGCCTGTGTGATAAGACCGAATTCTGAAATCTCTTTCTTGCAGGTGCCCGGTCATGCTGGTTGTTGGTGACAATGCTCCGGCTGAGGAAGGCGTGGTGAGACTTTATGCCACCTTTGTGCCAGATATTTAAAACTTTTCTCTCCTTTCTGTCTTTACATGAACTTGTGTTTCTTTATAATATTCCCCGAACTTGGATGCATTTGTCATTCAGAGACAAGTCAATCCGCTCTGCGTTTCTTCCTCTTCCTTCCTCCCTCTTTCTCCGGTTGTCTCATGGGAGCAGATGGCACTGGCCCCGGGGTTGATCTCCCAGGCTTTGCCAGCTTGTGTGCGCTGGATATTTTTAACTCCACATCATGGTCCTTTAATCTAACATATGAAAGCTGGGTCAGTACCCCATCACATCTAATCAGACACGCAGGGTGGGAGATGAGGAAAAAGAGGGACACGATGAAGGAGGAGAAGAGATGATAAGAGTGAGAGGTAAACGAAAAGAGGATGAGAGAAGAGACGGATTTGAGTAATTTAGGGCAAGTGGAGGAAGATGAAAAGGTGGGAGCAGAAGAAACAACAGAAGGATGAGGAAGAGATTATGACGAAAATAATAAATAAATAAATAAAAATCATGGTAAATGAAGCAATTTAGAGCAGAAGGAGAGATCAGAAAAGCAAATATGCCACCAGTGAAACCCAATAATTCTTGATTATTATAATATATTCCCAATTTTAGAATAACATTAACAGCGGTCGGTAACATTACTTGACTGATTTTCCTTCAATTCCCGGTCTAAGTCATCCACACATTAAACTGTGTTTATATGTATATGTGTATATATATACACACACACACACACACGTTATATATATATATATATATATATATATATATATATATATATATATATATATATATATATATATATATATATATATATATATATATATTTAAAACATTTACATATAAGATAATGATTTAGATTTTTGTTTAACTTTTAGATTTAGCATTTAAAAAAAAAAAAAAAAAAAAATATATATATATATATATATATATATAATTTTTTTTTTTTATTATAATTTTTTTTTTAAATACTTAATAAAATATTGGTTGGGGGAAATATACATGAGGAAAGATGTGTTCCCACCATTAGTATCACATCTATTGACTAATGCAGACACTTGAGGTGAGAGTTTTCATTAGAATTGTGAACATGTTAGAAAGAAGGTTCTGAAAGTGTCTGCGGTGCTCCAAACAAGAACCCGAAGGCAAATGCATCTGCGCAGCCGTCTTTCTTTAGCGCTGGGATATGACTCATCTCTGCAGTACCGCAGAACTGGGGCAGACCTCAAACACACACACACACACACACACACACACACTCACACTCACACACACACATATGCATACAAACATACATACATATATATATATATATATATATATATATATATATATATATATATATATATTAGTGCTGTCAAATGATTAATTGTGATTAATCACATTCAAAATAAGTTTTTGTTTACATGATATATGTGTGTGTACTGTGTATATTTATTATGTATATATAAATACAAACATATGCATGCATACATTTAAGAAAAATATGTTATGTTTATATATTAAATATATTTATATATAATATAAAGTATAATATAAATATATAAATGTACAAGTAAATATTTTCAAAATATATATATACTGTATGTGTGTTTATTTATATATGCATAATAAATATACGCAGTACACACATATATTATGTAAACAAAAACTTTTATTTTGGATGCGATTAATCGTTTGACAGCACTAATATACATACATACATATATATATATATATATACATACACAGTATATTTATACACACACACACACTCTCTCTCTCTCTCTCTCTCTCTCTCTCTCTCTCTCCTCCTTTCATCACATCATCCATCTTACTGCCCTTCTGAAGAACTCCATCTTCTCTTGTACTGCTCTGTAAATGCCTTGATACATATCCAAATGTTCACAAACATTTTTAAAATACAGTATAAATATTTTCTACTCCTAGGTTGAATGTAACTCCAAACTGGATCCAACCAACACCACATTCCTAAAGGCAAGCGAACAGACATACTATAGAAATAGAGGCCAACTTAGAACATTTTAGCACATCAAATTTTAGAAATGATTTCTAACATATTTGATTTCTTTCAGATGGCTGATTCAGGTGGAATGCCTCAAATTACACAGGTGAGACTGCTTCATGTGTCTGATCTCAGATCAGTGTCTGATAGTATTACAGTGGTGACCGAACATTATTCCAAAAATGTATTGTACTACAAAGGTAATCAAAACGTACTTAAAATCAAATAATTTATTAATATTAGTAATATCCAAGAAAAAACTTCAATGATTTATGAGTTTATGAGTTAACAAAAACAATCATGATTTATGATGAAATGATTTGAATCCTACAGCCTGGAAAACTCACAGAGGCTTTCAAGTACTTCCTGCAGGGAATGGGTTACAGTAAGTCTAATTTATTTCATGTTATTTTGATTATCAATGTATTTATTTACAGTCTTAATAATGTTTCTGGGTAAATCAGAACCCCAAATCAGTTCAATTGATGATTCTTTCTCTGCCAAATGTAAACCGATCCAGTATGTTCAGTGTGTCCTTTCTCCCAAGTGTGTCTATTTCCCATGATGAGAGTTGTGAGTGTATGCAAGCAAATAAGTGTGTGTTTGTGTGTGGAGGTGTTGTATTTGGTATAATCTGTACCCTATGTGTATTTTCCTGCCCCTTCTCAGTTGCTTATATGAAGGATCGGAGAATGAGTGGGGGGCCAGGTACTTCCTGCTTCCTGTTCACACCTGCCCTCTTCCTCATTTAGATAACACATTTAGTCTTCTAATCCCTTGTTTGGCATTGTTTAATTTCTGTATTTATTCTTCCCAGACTGATATTTCCATTCATTCATTATTTACTTTACTGATCAGTGATTTTTCCTCTGAAGGAAAAATGTGCTTTGAATGCGCTCTCATGCTCTCTGCATGGCAGTTAGCATGAAATTGTACCATTGAAAACAAAATCGTAGATGAATACATGACATTAAATGCAACTTTTTTTTCTTTTTTAGCTTAGAATTATGTTAATATTATTGAATTATATTACTTTTCAGAAACTTAAACTCTAAGAGAGCACTTGTAGGCTGGAATATCTTTTATATTTGAATTATTGTTTTTTTAAATAAATATTTCTATATTTTATTTATTTAAATATTTATAACATTTATATATTTTTATACAGTATTTTCTTGTTTCAAAAAACTAAGTATCATTGGAATTCAATTACAGTATTTTTGCCTTGTTTTGCATACAAATATCTAAACATCCATTAAACAACTGAAATTGCAAGTAAGTTTCTCAATTAACTACAAAGAAATGGCAATTAACACACTGAATTAAAATCAAAAAAAAAAAAAATCCAAACTAAAATTATAAAGTAGAAAGAAACATTTGTTTCGTTTACACCTTGGGGAAAAAAAATCATTTTAACAGTGTCTACATGTGTATGCGCATAGTTTTTCTGGATTTGGTGTAAAATCTCACAAAAAATTTTGACGTGTATTCTTAACAAGAGGAAACCATTCAAATGGCGTAAGGGGAATTAATTCTTATTTCTACACAATTTTACTTAAATTATTTTTTTTCTCGTTTAAGGATGTTTAGATATAAACAACAAAAAAAAACACTTAAATACGTTTACACTGAAAACAAGGGTATTTAGATATATACATAGAGATTCTGGTCTGCTATTTAAGTTGGATTTGAGTCATTCTGAAGTATTCGCGGTGGAATGTTATCAGCTTGAGGCTGAAGTTATTTTTGACAAAAAGTTCAAGCATGTCATCCCTGCCTTCTTTGCAACACATCATGCAGCCCGGACAAATTTCCCTGTGGATATGAAATAACTATTCATCCCTATCTCTATCTCTCCTTCTCTGTTTTTTTCTCAGTGCCTTCGGCCAGTATGACCCGTCTTGTTCGCTCGCGAACGGCCTCTCTGACCAGCGCCGGCTCCGTGGATGGTTCTCGCAACCGTGCATGCACGCATTCGGATAGCAGTGAGGGCGTCGGGCAGGTCAGCCACACCATGGAAGTGTCCTGCTGAACCTTCATGCACTGTCTCACACGCACACATTTATACAGACATGGCATGGAAGGAAGGCGTGAGAAGAATGGAGGTCTCATATTGCTTTCATTCTTTCTTTCTCAGCCGTTTTCTATGTCGTTTTCTCTCAGTTTTTCAGTGTTAGCCATCTTAAAGGAATAGTTGACTCAAAAATGTCTTTAGAATGTCAAAAATCTTTAGAAACCCATATGACTTGATTTCTTCTGTAGAACACAAAATGAGATGTATATAGTCCAAGCGGCTATTTTCCATATAATGAAAGTGAATGGTGACCACAACTAAATTTCAGTGGATAACAGCTTTAGAAGACCTGAAATGTCATGCACAGGTAATGTAAACCACTTTTATTATACTTGAGCATGACAGCACTTGGTCCCCAGCCACTTCCATTGTATGGAAGAGAGCAGCTCGGACATTCTGCTAAACATCTTCTTTTGTGTTCCACAGACAAAATAAAGCCATACAGGTTTAGGAGAACCTTAGTTTGAGGTTTTCTTTTCGAGCTGAACTATTCCTTTAACCCGTAAAATGAAGACTTGCTGTCCTTTTCCCCTTGAAAACAGTGTTTAGTTCCCCCCAACTTTGTAACGCGGTTACTTATCGCTCTACGTGTCAGTATTCTGCACCCTTTGCTTGCTGCCTCTGGCCTTCAACTCCTCCTAAGACAAAACTACAAGTCCCATCAGCCCCTGCTCTCACTCATTCCTGTCCTGTGACAGTCTTTGAGGAGAAACTGATGGATTGGGTCGCAGGTAGAAGGGGTCGGTCTTGAGGAACAGCATGAAACAATGTAAAAGAAAGAGGAAAGGATGGTTTTTAAACCATCAGTCGATTTATAAGTGACATTTGTAGCTCTCCCTCTCAATTTTGAGCGAAAGCAAAGTGATTGTATAGTCGAAGAGGTCGAAAATCTCTTAACCGGTAAACAGTAGCTTTCTGCTAATCATCTCAGCTCATTCAGTCATTGGGAGTGTATGTGTCACCACATACTGTAGAATCGCTTTTGATAGACATTTTTTGCATGATTTGATACTGTGATTGGTTTTCTTATTTAAAATGTTATTAAAGCATGAAAAACAGTTTTGAACATTTTTCTCCATTAAAGTAGGAACAGAAGTTCTATGACTTGACCGCTGACTTGCCTTAAAGGGTCTTTTTTTCTTGTTAGAATGCTTCATTTTATACATCCTTTCACATTAAGCACTAATACAATCAAGTGCACTTTCAAATCAAGTCTCACTTCGTTAAATATGACATACCTAGTACCCTTTTAGTGTGCACTCGCTGTCAAATGAAAGCGGCTTTGCCTGGGATCGGTTCTGTACGGTCTCCTTTTTATAGACAATCAGCTTCTGACCCAAACCAAACCGGAACCGTTGACTGAGGCAGAGCCTGTGTGATAGAGTTTGCTGTGCATTAGCGGTACAGAATCAAGGCTTCACGCTTCCCTTACAGCACCCAGCCCCGCACCAAGAATATACCAAAGCTACTGATAAAAATGCACACAAAAATGCACACATACACATTTCCCAATGAGGGCTGGGTTCTGCAAGGTAACAGAGCTTTTGGATGCTTATATAGCCTATACACACACACACACACACACACACACACACACACACACACACACACACACACACACACACACACACACACACACACACACACACACACACACACACACACACACACACAATTCATGTTCTCACATGCAACTTGCATATAAACAACACTGAAAGATTCATGTGCATTAAAATCAATCCATATTCAGTGAATGTTTTTTTTTTCATAATTTACTGTAGATCTGTAGATTCACATTTACTTATTTTATGTGACCCTTGTCACATTTCCACAGTTTCATCATAGTTTTTAAAAATTCTTAAAGTGGTGAATGGAAACTACAAATATATTATTTGCATTTCCATTTGCTCCAATAGCAAAAAAACAAAACAAAACAAAACAAAAAAACACAATAGTGTTTCTATGACTTTCCAAATGTGGAAAAAAGGAAGAGATTGATTATGGTGTCAGAAGAGAAAATGATGTCAAGTTTGACATCACTCCCTCTTCCCTTACCGTTTTGTTAGAAATACCTACATAGCAGCAGCCAAGGTAATATAACACAAAGTATAGTGTTATATAAAAAATGTCTATATTTGTTAATATCTGGAAACGTCATCAAAGTCTGTGAAAAAAAAAAAAGTGTGCAGTTTGTGTACATAAATCAATAGATTATTCCAATTATGGACCTAATTGGAAAAATCTATTGATTTATGTACACAAACTGCACAAAATTTTTGAGAAAAACCTCACCTAAACAATTAAACGAATAAAAGAAATAAATGAACGAATGAATGTACAAATGAACAAACAAATGAATGAATAAATGAGCCAACAAACGAGTAAACTAATGAATAAACAAATTATTTGAATCAAGTTCCACAGGTGACTGACATGAGCTGAGATCTGATTGGCCGACGCAGTTAACATGGGACTTATGAGGGTGGAGCAACCGTTGACTTTCCATTCCACACTCGCGCTTTTCTGTCTTATTGAATGTCAATTTTTCTGAGGCTTCCTCAAACAGGAAGTGCACAATTACGACTTTTCAGGGGTGTTTCCTGCATGTTTGTCTGTAAGGGGCGGGGCTTTCTGGAGTATGATGCTCCAAGCTCGGAATGTAGGGCAAATCCCACCCCCAACAAACCCAACCCCCAAACACAAGGTGCCCCGCCTCTCACAGACACTTCCAGTCGCCCCTAAAGGGCTATCGACCCAGGCAACGCGTCGTGATCGAACTCACTCCGTGCAAAGCTGGGCGCAGTACTGTAGATACTGTACAAAGAGAAAAGTGAATGCGTGATATGGAATAAGCAGTGAATGTGAAAGAGGAAAGAGAGGGAGAGGAGGAATGAAAGGAGGGCGTTCAAAGCAGAAGGGTGAAAGTCAAATGCAAAATATCGACAGGTTTCCTCCTAAAGACTGAATGGACAAACACTCGTTCTTCCCCAGTATTGATTTGCATGAGTTTTGATAATGCAACCTTGTGTTTGTGTCGTTTTTCTTGATTTCCTGTCTGAAGTATGCAGTCGTTAGCTCTTATTAAGAGATAAAGAGCATGCCCACCTTTCAAAGGTGCACTTTTTCCTGATCCCTGATCTGCCTGGAGGCCCTGAATGTATAATGTCCTTTGGAAGTGCTGTACAGTATTGTCAATGTGGCCCCATATCACCTTTTCTTAAATCAGGGCTCACACCAGTTTGACCTGCCACACCTGCCTTCCCTTGCACCCTTTTCCTTCTCAGTCTATGTTATATGCTGTAGATATTCGCTGTTTTTAGGGCATAAATCTAAAAATAGGTCCGTACCACTAGCCTTGTCATGTGGAACTGTTATACTTTGGATTTCCCTTGAGTTCCTCTTTTTATAATACAGTAGTTCTTATTTAACCATGTGTTGCATCTATTCTTGTGAGGATTCAATGAGTATTATTAATATGATTACAATTGTTACAATTAGCCATTGTTTTATATTAAGCAATAAGTTGTCTGTGTTTATTTTTTTGGATGGGGGCTGGTTGTTACAAATGTCTAAAGATACAGCAAGTGTCACTCCTTACCTGCTTTACCATAAGAAAACTACAAAAACTAATGTGTTTATGATGTATGTACATCTATATACAAGCTGTCACTGTCTGTGTACTAAAAAACTGAACGTGCAACAAATAAAAATAGATATACAAAAAAGGGCTTTTGTTTTATTTTGTTGTAGCTTAATTGGTATCGACTCGCAATGAACACAAATAATATATCAAAAAATACTGTATATGTATAATTTTAAGTCGCTTTCGTGGAGGCTTATTTCTGCCACATAGGAGAAAAATATTGCTTTGGTATATCATAATTGTGACATAAGCTGTCGTCCCAGAAGGAAGCCTCTTCTAAAGATGATGCACAACACTGTAAAAAATGATTCCGCATTTTTGTTCTTTCAACTTAATTTTGTAAGTTGATACAACTTGTAGTTTCTGAATTTGTTAATTCAACTTAACATATTAAGTTTTCACTGTCTCAACTAGTCTGTAAGTTGACTTAACTAGAGTATGTGTCGGCTCAACTTATAAACATAAGTAAGTATGATAAGTAAGGTTAGCATATAAGTTCTCATTATTTATCGCGAGATCACATAAAGCGCGAAACAGGTTTCATTCATCGGCCTCGGATCGGCCATGTCGGAGAGTTAATCAGCAGATGATTTAATTCTTCCATCATCATCAAATCTGGTAAGTAAATATTTGTTCATATTAGTGTAATAACTTGTAAAATAACATATATGAAGTAATCATCCATGTATTGTTTACAGTATTGACGTTTCTATATCACATTGGACCGCTGCTAATCCAGTTTGGCCAGTTATGTAGTTGACAGTCAGCTAACTAAAAATCTATAAAACTCGTCAACTATTACTTCTATTACTTCTTTTTTTTTTTTTAAACGTAGGCTACACTATTTCATTAAGTTACCAAAAAGGCGGGGGTGACTAGACTTCATATGGAGGATATTTCGATCCTCTCATATTTTTTTAATCTAATTTGCATAATCACAATATGCGAAGTAATGTGGAAATATTTCAGTGGGGGGTTTTTTATGTGAGAGAGACTGTGATATATGGATTTGTGGCGTAGAAAATGACTCGCGTTCATGTTCACTCTCGTGTTCAAGTTCTTTGCGCCAAAATCAGCGAGTCTAATCACCATACAGACAAAGCAGCGTCGACGCGTGAGTAACACAACGAGCTGACAAATATAATGTCATTTAATGTAAAACTGTGAGTGGTGCGGCAGGATTATCAGACTCCTCGGGTGTTCGAGCTGGATGCTCCATAACTGAAAAGTTGTTGTACAGCTGTCTAGTTTTACTACTTAAATGTCGAACTTGTTTAAAAGACTGGTCAGTTATGTTCAGTTTATTGTGGGTGGTTATGTAATTATAGCAACCGCTCCACCATCGCCGTGTTTTTCCAAGAACTATAGTGAAATGCTTAATATACAAGCTGTGTCCATACAATTCGCCTAACTATCCTGTTCCCAAAAAATCATTTAACGTTACTCTCTTATTAATGCTTCTGCGTGTGTACAGTTAGCAGAAAAGTTGTCAAACTTGTCAGAACTGCATCTTTAATGGACAGCTCTGTTGCTTGGATATATCCATCACCGTTTAAACTAGCCTGCCAATCATCTTATTACAGTTAACATTCTCCAAACTGTAGTTTATCAACAAATCTCTTGATATGTGTTTATTAATTTATCTTACTGTGAAATAAGGTTTTGGTCATACCATTCACCCCTACTATTTAGGGGGGATAGAAAAGTATAGTAGCAAAGATAGTAAAGTTTAGTAAAGCTTTATTTGTAGTAACAGTAATACAATATTTTTTTTGACTATGCAATATATTTTTTAATTAATTGCATGCCATTTAGCAACACCAGTTTCCCAGCTTTTATTAATAAATTCTAATGTTGTTGCTTACTGCAAGTGTCTCAGACAGCCGCCAAGCTAACACAGTAAGTAACGTTAAAAACCTAACATTCCACACACTCAAATGTAGTTTACTAAAGTTTAGTATGATTGTTTAGAGGAAATAAAACAGCTCTGTTACCTTACAATTTTGATTTGACAAATACATGTCAATAAATTTATATCAATAAACTTGGTGAGAAACTATTACTCTAGTTCTAGTACTCAAATCTTGATTTGTGTACTCTGTTTATTAAATGTTGGTTGACTTCATTTTTCTTTTCTTCATAGAATTACTTCAGGCAGTGCCACAAGTAGTGTGGGGCATTTGCCCTTGACCAATGAAGTGGAGCTGCAAGTTCTGCTATTTCACAACAACCAATCAACGCATTGTCATAAGACACTACAAACTGAAGCACTGCCATCACGCAAGTAATTGTCCGCTTCCTTGCATCTATAAAGACTGTGTGTGTTCATTTAGAACTGAGTTTGCTCTAAAAAAACATTTGGCCAGGAACCATAAACAATCTGTCCGGCTCTGTGCTGCAGCCTTTACGTTGAACTGTGATCTTTGTGCTTTCTCTGAGACCTGTGGCATTACTCAATATTTCACACACTTAAAGACTCATCTCCTAAACAGAGAGAGTGTGAAATGTCCTTTTCAAAACTGTAGCTTTCAGTCTAGAGTATATAGTACATTTCATGCTCATAAGAGTAAAAAACATCAGCAGTGTGGAGTAAAAAATCTTCGTACAGACATTTATCAAGCTTGCACTCCAGATCTTCCAGACTCTGAAAATACTGCTTTTGAAGAAAATTCAACAAATTTGGATGATCTGGACCTCCCAGCATCTCCGTTATCTTTATTGTGTGATGAAAATGTGCAAGATTTACTACATTGCAAACTAGCATCATTCTTTCTTCGGCTGCAAACAGTTCTTCATGTTTCCAAAGCAGCAACCCAGGAAATTGTAAATGAACTTGCCAGCATTTTCGCAGTTGCAGAAGAGTTTGCACCAAAAATAATTGAAGATGTTTTGAGCAAGCACAACTGTGCAGTAAGTGATACAGTTATCAGTGCCATAAAAGAGATAATTTTGAAAGCAAATCCATTCAGTTCTCTGACAAAGAGTGGCCCTTTTAGCACAGAATACAAAAGGAACATTTTTTACAAGGAACACTTTAAAGTGATTGAGCCTGTTGAATATGTTCTAGATGCATCATCTTCAAGAAAGTGTGTTTATATTCCTATTTTGCAAACATTGTCAGAACTGTTAAACCGTAATGATGTTCTAGATAAAGTTTTGCAGACAGAAGACAGGGAATATTTTCCAGAGTGGGCCCAGTTTAAGTCATACAGGGACGGCCTATATTGTAAAGAGAATCAGTTGCTTTCTTCAGAAGATCTAAGTATAGCTTTGGGATTGTACATAGATGATTTTGAAGTATGTAATCCATTAGGGACCTCTAGAAAGAAACACAAGATCTGTGCAGTTTATTGGGTGCTTTCAAATTTACCAATTCGTTATAGGTCATCTGTTCAATCTATATATCTAGCATGCCTTTCCTACAGCAGTGATGTGAAAAAATATGGCTACAGTGCCATTCTTGAGCCGTTGCTGAAAGACATAGAAGTACTAGAAAAACAAGGAATATATGTTCAAAAACTGGGAGACAATATTAGAGGTACTGTACTGTATGTGTCTGCGGACAATTTGGGTGCGCATTCATTTGCTGGCTTTCAGGAAAACTTCAATGTGGATAAATTTTGTAGATTTTGCTTGGCCAGCCGCTCAGAAATTAACATTCATGAAGTGAGCGATGGTGTGTTTCCACTCAGAACAACCGAAGCTCATGAAAACATCCTTCTGGAATTAAAGGGGACAGATTTGGTTTCTGTGGACGGTGTAAAACGTGACTGTGTACTTAACAGACTCTCTCATTTTCACACAATACAAGGATTCCCCCCAGATTTCATGCATGATGTATTAGAAGGGGTAGTACCAAAGGAACTGTGTTTATGCCTTAAATATTTCATTTCCAAACATTATTTTACTTTGGATGATCTCAACTTAATTATTCAGTCTTTTCCTTTTAAATATTTGGATAAAATTAACAGACCACAACAAATTCCAAAATCTTTTGCAATAAAACGCTCTATAGGGGGTAACTGCCATGAAAACTGGACTTTATTGCGATTCTTGCCATTGATGATTGGTGACAAAGTACCAGAGAATGACAAAACTTGGCAAATTGTTTTGGAACTGAAAGACATTCTTGAACTTTTGACATGTGGACATTTTTCAGAAGAGACATTGCACTACTTGGAGTTCAAAATCTCATCTCATAGGTGCTTGTTAAAAGAGGTCTTTCCTGACTTCAGTCTTTTACCAAAACATCATTTTCTTGAACATTACCCTGAGCTTGTTCGTAGATTTGGACCACTGGTGGATTTCTGGACCATTCGCTTTGAAGCCAAGCACAGCTGTTTTAAAAGAGTGGTTCATGATGTTCGGAATTTTAAAAATATCTTACTCACTCTTGCTACAAAGCATCAGCTTACATTAGCTTATTGTCTTGACCTACCCAGTCTTTTTAAACCTGACTTGGAAGTTGGGCATGTTGCTTTTGTTTCTGTGGACACTCTGGAGCACTCTATGAAACAGGCTATAGAGGACAAATTTCCAAATATCACCACGGTATCTCTTGCAAGTCATGCATCTCTCCATGGGACTAAGTACGCAGAAGGAATGTTCCTGTCTGTGGGACACACAAGTGGACTGCCTGACTTTGCCAAGTTGGTTAAGATTTTGATTATGTCCAACAGAGTGTCATTCATCATTGAACCTTACATTGCATGGTTCATTGAGCACTTAAGGTGTTATGAACTGGAAAGAAGACTTGCCCCTGAACTAAAGATTGTGGAACCACATGAACTAAATGGACATCACCCCTTCTACCCATACATGCGAGCAGGCAAATTAATGGTGGTGCCAAAGACCTTCCTTCTTTATTAGGGTAAAGTATGGTTGTACATGCCCTGAATTCTTCTTCTTTTTGAATTCTTGAATTTATCTTAAATGGCCAAATACACAAAAATTCATGTCAAAATTCCTTTTTTGTGAGAATTCACATAAACACAGATGATTATGACTTAAGTGGACTAAACAGTTCAGAAAGAAGGTGTAGATGCAACAATATATTGGATCCATTTAGCACTTGGAACGGAGCGGGTCTATTAGGCTGCTGTCACTTTGTGTGCTTAAAGGGTTAGTTCACCCAAAAATGAAAATTGTGACATTAACTACTCACCCTCATGTCGTTCCAAACCCGGAAAACAAATTAGGATGTTTTTGATGAAATCTGAGAGCTTTCTGACCCTTCATAGACAGCAACGGTACTACCGTGTTCAAGGTCCAGAAAGGTAGTAAGGACAAATTAATTTGTGTTCTGAAGATGAACGAAGGTCTTACAAGTTTGGAATGACATGAGGATGAGTAATTAAAGACAGAATTTTCATTTTTGTGCGAACACCCTTTAAATTTTAATAAAGCAACAAAAGACAAAGGGAAAATCATTCACTGCTCTTGACTGAATATCGTATTTGACTTTAATAAGAATCAGTGTATATTGATATGTTATAAATTAAACATATACAGTTTGTAATATTAGGCCTATGAAAACAAATATAGCAAGTGTATCTATGTAGGCTTTTATTTATTACTTGTTATAGCCATAATATTACTTCAGATGTAGAAATTTTGAATGTAGTGAATACTTTACTGCTTCCTCTTATTTAGGCTGAACCTGTTTATGTTTGTTAGCACTTCTACTAAATACAAATTATTTATGTACTACTTTATTAACACTGTTTGAGGTGTCTGATTGCCTTTCTCCGAATTACTTTCTTTGCAGGTCGTAAAGGTTCCACTACAACTTCAAAATGCTTCTTCGAGTGATCATCTCTGAACGGGACATTCAAAAAATGACACTTGACACTGTCCCTGACACAGTCCATGGTCTCAAAGAGGTGCTGAGAAGCAAACTGCAGCTAAGAGACTGTTTTGATCTTCAGTATGAGGATCATGATTTTAATGATTTTTGCAACCTTACATCTGTAACTGATTTGCCCAAGGACAGGGCGACGCTGAAAATCCTGTTCAGTTCCTCTGAAACATTTTCAGACTCAAGTTTGGACACTGCAGTATTGCCTGTATCACAGTCTCCATCAACATCGACTCAAGTCAGCAGCTGTGTCTCAGAGATAAAACATAGTCGTTCACATCCATGGCCTGCTGTCTTTACTATTCCCACCTTCTCATATGATGTTGAGCTGAGACTAAAGAATGGTAACGAGGCTTACAGTAGAGATGGAACTCTTCTGAAAATGTCTCGAGACATGCAGACAGAAGTACTGGATAAACTTGCTGAAGCAGTGTTTGGTTACAAAGCCTACCCAGACAAAGAGGAAATCAAAAGTGTGGCCATTGCACTTGTTGAAAAACACCCTTGTCTGAAAGAAAGGGGATCCGCAGCTGGGTGGTATGGTTGGAAATTAAGTTTGACGTGGAAGATGGGAAACTACAGGTCAAAACTAAGAGATGCAGGTTGTAAAGAACTCAAAGTGAATTCTGCAAAGAGAGGTCCAGAGGGATTCCAAGGACAACGAAACAAAGTGAAGAAGCCAAAAAGGTCTGAAACAAACTTTCTCCCAGATCTCCCTTCAGGAAAAGACCAGAAAACACTGGAGCAGGAAAGGGAACTGATGTGCCAGGAGATGAAAAAGAGAAGTCCAGACATGAGTTTTGTGGATGCAGCCATGAGCAGCACATATTCTCTCCGGAGACAGGAGATAGTTGAAAATGAGCCTCCAGTATCTGAAATGAAAAAGAGGTGGCCGGCTCTTTTTTGTGAGAGACAGGTAAAGTCCCTCACTGCTGAAAATGTGTAATATGTAAAAAATATGTAGATATATTTTTTTGCAGTGTTGTATAACATGTTGCTGTTATGTTTGTCATTTGATGTAATTACTTTAGATCAATGCAGAATTCAACAGGCTAATGTCGCTGGACCTGAGCAAGCCCTTTTATGAGAGTCTTGACCGGCATCTACCAAAACTGCTGTGTCTGTACCGTTCAAAGTGGTGTGCTGACATTGCAGAAATGAGGACCATAATGGACAGCCTAGATAAAAATGTAAGTACATATATTTCTACTGTACTTTTTCTGTAAATATTATGGGCATTTCCTTTGTTGCAATTCCTCTTGTCCTGCATATTTTTTATTAGTGCTGCAAAATATTGAAGAAAAAGGTGATATGCCATTTGTTAATGCAGAAGTATTTAAAGGGTTAGTTCACCCAAAAATGAAAATCAGCCCATGATTTACTCACCCTCAAGCCATACTAGGTGTATATGATGTTCTTCTTTCAGATGAACACAATCAGAGTGAGAAAAAAAAAAAAGTGCATCCATTCATCATAAAAGTGCTCCATGCGGCTCCGGGGGGTTCATAAAGGCCTTCTGAAGCGAAGCTATGAGTTTGTGTAAGAAAAATATTTCTCTTACACAAACTCATCACTTTGCTTTTTTCTTTTTCTGAACACAAATTAAGATGTTTGATGAAATCCACAACCTTTCTGACTCCTCCATAGAGAGCAATGTAATTACCAGGTTCAAGGCCCAGAAAGGTAGTAAGGACATCTATAAAATAGTGTGGCATCAGTGGTTCAACCTTAACTTAATGAAGCTACGAGAATACTTTATGTGTGCAAATAAAACTAAAATAATGACTTCATTCAACAATTTCTTCTCTTCCTTGTCAGTTGACGTGCGCTCACAAGAGTACCACAACACGTGCATGTGTCGTGGCAGTCTTGTAATCACGTGTCAAAGACTGACATGGAAGAGCAGAAATTGTTGAATAAAGTCGTTTTTTTTGTTTTCTTTGCACACAAAAAGTATTCTCATAGCTTAACAACATTACGCTTGAACCACTGGTGTCACATGGACTCATTTAACGATGTCCTTACTACCTTTCTGGGCCTTGAACGTAGTAGTTCGTAGTAGGGTCGGAAAGCTCTCGGATTTCATCAAAAATATCATAATTTGTGTCCTAAAGATGAACGAAGGAAAAAAACTAAAACTAAATAAAAACTGAAACCGGCTTCAATGCAACAGGCCTCAAGCCAGTAAATCAACTTCTAATAACAGTATAAGTAAACTTTTTTTCTTTTTCTTTGGCGGAGGCATCAAATCAACGAAAGAGGGTTGCAGTACTGCAGGGGCTGCCATGGTTCATGCGCGAGAATCCATCGCAATTCATAAAGATCTGTGAGGTATGTGGAAAGTAAGGTAGTTGTTGTTAATGTATTATTTCTAACTATGTGGATGGAGAATGTGTGAAATTAAATATTGCAGAGGCTAGGGCTAGGTTATAGGACTCTTTGGACTGTACTTGTTTCCCTTGGGGACATCTTAAAAATTAATTAGCATGGACTCTCAGTGATAACCCATGCATTTGGATGATGATGATGATTTATTCACAATGGAGGAGCAAGTTCTGGGGGAAAAAACAATCACATACTAGCCCTTGTAAATGTTGAAATGTTCTTGCATCCCCATGAAAAACAATTACTGTCTAAATAAAGTTAATGATTGAGAGATATTCTCAAAGTGATTTAAATGGTTATTTGAGCACTACTTGTCTTGAAAGACATGTTAGTAGCACTTTACAAAAAGGTATGATTTGTTGACTTAAGGTAATTAAGACTTGGTGTACTCATGTTGTGTTTAAGTCTTTGAATGCGAAAGCACATTTTGAAGTGTGACATTTTTTTTAATACAGCACACAGATTCTGAAGAAGATATGATCAGGGGCATGACTCTTGGAATCATCACAGTGGTGGAAGATGTGACAGACCCCATTCCATGCAACTCTAGTGATGTGGCCCTTGTAATCGAGGAAGAAGTTGTTCTGCGAGGACTTGGTGACATACCAAATGCGTATGTGAACATGATGGGATTGCTTTATGCTCTCAACATAAACTACCCAAAAAACCTCAGATACACTTTTGAGGTGATTCAGAGGCTGTTGATGGACATTGGAGCTGATACCTGCAGTGCAAGAGTGCACTCCCTTAAAAATACATTGTTGAATTAAAGATGTTGTTGAGGTAAGGTGTTATGTATTTCTACCAAGAGCCTGTGTTTGTTTTTGTTTTGTTTTTAATTCATGTTTTTATATGGCCTCATATCCATGTTCATTGGTTAACTTCATTGGCCAAAACATATATTAAGATTTAATGTGTTTTAAAGTTATTTCACAGTTAAAGGGGTATTGTTAGTGTGAAAAGTGTTAGTTTACCCAAAATGAAAATTCTTTTGTTAGATACTCAACCTCATGTTGCTCCAAACCTAAAAGCTTGGTTTATCCTTGAAATAGAAATGAAGATCTTTTTAATGAAATCTGTGAGTTTTCTGTCCCTCCTTTGACAGCCTACGCAACTAGCACTTTCAAGGTCCAGAAAGATAGTAAAAAGATATCCTTAAAGCAATCCAAGTGACTCCAGTGGTTTATATATTTGTTTACATGCAACAGTGTCTGCTTTTGCGTCCACACAAGAAGCATGTGCTGTTATGTTCTTGTTAACATGCGATGGAGAAAACTATTTAATAAATAATTACGTCTTTTCTGGACCTCGAATGTGCTTGTTGCGTAGGCTGTCAAAGGAGGGACAGAAAGCTCACAGATTTCATTACAAATATCTTCATTTGTCTTCCAACAAAGGAAAGTCTTAACAGTTATTGGATGGCATAAGGGTGAGCAATTAACAATGGTACAAAGTGTGAACTGACACTTAAAGTTTTCACATGAATACACTTTCCATGCATTCAAATAAATGTTCACCTTTAAACTTTATGCAATTGCAATACCATTTTATTTGACAGATTTATTATTGTTTTATTTGAGAAATTATTTTTCTGTAATTTAGTTTTTAGTTTGTATTTACAAATATTCAGAATTGTGAACTGGATTTCTACTACTAGCTGTATTTTACTGTTAAAAAGTAGTTTCTGTGTTTTTTCTGTTTTTTTTTCTTTGAATATGTTAATGTTGTCCTTAACATTTATTGATTTGAAAGGGACAATAAAATCGTTTATATGGAAAAATCTGTTATTTATTTGGTTGAATGTGCTATTGCAAGTTGAGAAAATATGCCAAATTAAGTTCAATGAACAGATATTTTAGTACAGATAACTTGACAATGTAAGTTATAGTATTCCAACTAAACTTTGCAAGTCCAGGTTACTTGAAATAAGTTGTTGGTTCAACTATTTTAACTATGTCAACTAAACTTTTTAAGTTGAAAATACTTAGTAGATTAAGTAAATAAAACTTAACTGAGTCAAAGCAAAAAGACAACTAGAAAATGTAAGTTGAGTGAACGAATTTTTTTTTACAGTGAAGAAAGTCTGCAAACAGTTTGCTGAAGACAAGCAGACTAAGGACATGGATTACTGGAACCATGTCCTGTGGTCTGATGAGACCAAGATAAACTTATTTGGTTCAGATGGTGTCAGGCGTGTGTGACGGCAACCAGGTGAGGAGTACAAAAACAAGTGTGTCTTGCCTACCGTCAAGCATGGTGGTGGGAGTGTCATGGTCTGGGGCTGCATGAGTGCTGCCGGCACTGGGGAGCTACAGTTCAGCAGAGCATGATCCCCTCCCTTCAGAGACTGGGCCGCAGTGCAGTATTCCAACATGATAACGACCCCAGGACCACTGCCTTGCTAAAGAAGCTGAGGGTAAAGGTGATGGACTGGCCAAGCATGAGCATCTGTGGGGCAATCATCAAATGGAAGGTGGAGGAGCACAAGGTCTCTAACATCCACCAGCTCCGTGATGTCGTCATGGAGGAGTGGAAGAGGACTCCAGTGGTAACCTGTGAAGCTCTGGTGAACTCCATGCCCAAGAGGGTTAAGGCAGTGCTGGGAAATAATAGTGGCCACACAAAATATTCACCCTTTGGGCCGAATTTGTACATTTTCACTTAGGGGTGAACTCACTTTTGTGGCCAGCGGTTTAGACATTAATGGCTGTGTGTTTAGTTATTTTGAGGGGACAGCAAATTTACACTGTTATACAAGCTGTACACTCACTACTTTACATTGTATCAAAGTGTCATTTCTTCAGTGTTGTCACATGAAAAGATATAATAAAATATTTACAAAATTGTGAGGCGTGCACTCACTTCTGTGAGATACTGTACGTAATGTAATTTGTCTACAGAAGTAATTCAGCACACTCATTGTATAAACTGCTGTAATTTATTTCAAGAAATGAAATTTGCGATATATTTCTGAATTTCATCACCTCACGTAACAAAGCTAAGCATTTAAAGATGTGTGCATAGCAAAAAAAAAAAAAAACATTTATTGGCTGGATTTCAATTCACACTTATATAAATTAAAAGTGCATACTTCACTGGTGATGGGGAAAGTACATAATTTTGAATGTATGGCAAGATAGGACACAAGTTATCATATGCATACACTTAATACTATATACCCCTTAAAACTGTTGCAATCTGTTTGTAAAAGCTGGTAAATTAGGAACTAATATATTTATTCCCTTGCATTAGCATCTAAATTCATTATTTTACAGTTATTTGGGTTAATTTGAAAAATTGCTATCTACTGTACTATCTGGGTTTCTTTGGAATACTGTTTTTACCATAAGATAACAAATTCTAACCTTGCATACAATACAGTACAGACAGTATGTGAAATAGGTGGCAGCCATATTCTCATGTTTTGAATCAAGTCATTGGAGAATTACTGAAAGACGATCTCGTAAGTTAAAATGTAGGCATCGCTGTAGACATACAGCAAATGATCTCGGGGGTCATAGTTAAGAAACTCAATATTAGTCTGCATCTTCTTAATATTAATTTTCAAATCAAAGCGCTCTTCCTTTGTTTTGGTGTCATAAGAGTAAAAGATCTGTTCTGTTTCTGTATCCAGGTAACGAGTAGCGTAAAGCACACCGCACACCATGAAGGTGTTTGTGGCAGTCGTTTTGTACAAAGAAGTTTTCCAAGTTTGGCCCAAAACTGGCGGGTCACTAGTCTCGATTTTACTGATAACCACATTTCCAAAGTTGCTTGTGGTTGCATATATGACATAAATGCCTGATTCATCTGTGGCAAAATCCAAATCAGTGTAGCTGTGTGTTTTACCAAGGTGTGCGAATGGAAACTTGTTGTTGTAACCTGTATCACTAGATAAAGTCACAGTACTGACAGCACGAGTCGTCAAGTTGAACTGACAGACAGAGTAAATATTGTAACAGTTATAGTAGAGTGCATTGGCGTACATGACCATGTTTGACCCCTGAATTGTGTTTGTTGTGGGATTGGAGCTTGATATATATGTATCTTTTGGTCCTATACCTAATAAAAGGGCACTCAAGGTGCTGTACTGGCGGACATAGTAGCCATATACGTTACTACTTGTCAGCACCACCAGCCAGTACTTGTTCTCGTCTCCTGGAGCGGGTTTTGCATCTCGACCCCAAGCACCATAAGGATAGGAGGTGCTGTATACCGTGATGGAATACGTTCTAGGTCCCACCACACTGACCATTTGACCCAGACCACAGCGTCCTGAAAACACAAAAGAAAAACAGAACTAAAAGTCATGAGCATTTCTTGAGCTGGTTAACAATGAAAATGCACTGGAAGCTTGAGTTAAGGAACTATTGGGATCTTTAGCGTACCTGGGGGAACTGTAGGAGGTGGTAATGTAACCTTGAGCTCATTTTTGCACTGTTCCAGGTCCCTCTTAACACGCTGGTTCTCTCGATCCTTCTTTATCACCAGCATGTTGTCAAACTTCTCCAGCTCTGCCATTGTGTCCTTCATGTCTTCAAGCTTTTAGAAAAATATCACTTACATTTTTAATTTATACTTATTATATTATATATATTTTGGAGGGAATATATTTTATATAGCTTTATGTGTATGCCCTATTTGATTTATTTAGGTTTTTTTTTTTTAATACAATATATACCTTTATTTTTTTATTTGCTTTTTGCAATTATTTTTAATTGCTATTATTTAATATTTTTCTTAAAAAGAAAATGCAGTTGTTCAGATTTTTTTTATTTTATATTAGAACAATTTATTTAGTTTTACTAGTGCTGTGTATATAAAGTATGTTCAGTATTATTTTTAAGACTTCAAATGTGCCTAATAAAACTAGGTGGTTTTAATATAGTGCTGGGTGGTTTGTCCAGAAATCTGTATCGTGGTTTTTTAGGATTCTGGCGGTTTCAGTACCATTTAAGTCACCGTTTTTCCTTGACTGTGCCTTTATATGCATCAGAATGCATGAAACTGTTGCAGAACCACTGTATTTGAATCACAATCCAAACAAACATGCTACATGCAGCATGGACAGTTTTTGATGTAAATCAGATTGTATAATTTAAAAATTTAAAGCAAAAACAGAATGGTCTGACCTGAGTTTTGTGAAATTATGTTATATAAAATATATCTGCACGAAACAGTAACAGCAGACGGGCTGAATGAAAATGCAAATTCACTCTCTGACAGCAGGTGGCACTTAGAACAGCAGCAATAGAACATTTCCTAGGTTACCGCTGTAAACAAAGCAATGCTGCCTTTTTGAATACTACATTAATGTGCATTATATGGAGATAAAATGAAAAAAATAAAAATAAAAACAAATTTCTAAACTTTTCTCAAGACAGTCAGTTCATATAAACCCCGTTCCCTAATTCAGTATTTAGGATTTTCTTCCAATATTTCAGGCATTGTGAACAGAGTTTGCTCTGCCGGCCAAAGTACTTTCTCCTCTTTGCATCCGTCTTCATTGTTTCTGACTTCTGTTAACCACCGTTTACAGTAAAGAATTAGTTGTGTGGTATTAATAGTTCTAAAAGTTCTCCAAATTGTCAGAAGTGTATGCAGTTAACAGGGATCCCTCAATTCACAACATTGTTTTTGCTGCTTATAGCTATTTGTACTGGTATGCCAATTTCTTTTTTAATTCACACCTTGTGGGTAATTCAAACCAGTTTACTGTTTGAACCGGTTTATCACCCAGGCCAGCACTATTTTAATATACATAAAAAAAGGAAAAAAAAATCTTAGTGTACATCAACAAAAGAAGCAAATAAATAAATAAGATTTCCAATAATGAGTGCTGTTTTGTACAGCAACTCACCTGAGCTGCAGCCTGCACATTGAGATGATGGTAATCACTGGTGGTCCTGTTGAGTTTGTTGAGGAGGTCCCGTATTTCGGCAAACTCTAACTCAATGATACGCACAGACACGGCCCCATAAAGATTCCTGTCATCCTCCTTTTCCAGCATGAGCACATTGTCTTCTAGTTGCTTGATGCGTTGTTGCAAACCCAACAAAAGTCTGTCCAAGTCTGTCATCTGCAGATATTTACCTTCACATTACTAATTTAATTTGATTTAATTTTTTTTTACAATTAACTTGAACAACAGATAAAATTAGAGAAAAAAAAATTACCCTTTCTGACGTGATGCTCCCAATGCATTGTGCAGATATGGTTTCTACTTTCGTTAGTTTATTCTCAGGGAAAGCAGGATCTGAATTTTTTAGATCGCACACACAGTCCTTCCCTCTCACTGACTGTAATGACCAAATCATAGGAAATTAAATTAACAGCCAATACCCTGAAAAATGTACGGTACGTACAGAAATAAATTGTCAAAAATTATTCATTGTAAAAGGATTTTATCTTTCTTACCTGAAAGAAAGTTAGAGGGATGATAATCATCAAAATGAATATATTACACCGACTCATGTCTGAAGGTAGAAATGCGAGCCTAACATCAGAATAAACAACTTCCTTTGGCAGAAGCAGAGTTTTAAAGCCATATCATTATGGTGAAATATCTGATGAAAACTGAGTCTGATTTCTTCATTTATTTTGGGTGGAGCAAGTAGGGTCTATTGCAATCTTCATCATATCTCTGTGAACACCTTTGGGTGTCAATGACTAATGGAAAATTGTATTGTTTACTAGCTAAGTTTCGACATTAGTTTTGCTACTTTTGTAATACTTCATGTAGTGTTTGCAACATCAAAATGTTTGTGTTGTTTAAAGCAGCAGAACTTTTAGACTTTCGGGTCATTTGCTCATCATGCAATCTTACCTGTTGGTCCTCACAGTCATAGTAAGTCTCACTGTTTTTCGACAATATTTATTATTGTTTATTTATATTTATAACGTTTAATTTAATTTATTGATTGTACATATTGCTGCAGTTATATAATATATCACTTTATTTGACTCCTGAAAGCATTAATAAAGGTGACAATTATCAAGATAATTCAGTAATATAGTTCTTTGTGTCTGCTACAATAAATTGAAGTAATAAAAATGTATTCAAAATGTAACTCATGCATTAAACTTTTAAAGGTTTGTGAATTGCGGCGAATATCATGTGTGTGCAGTATTTGTGTTGATGTGTGTAAATCAGGTGACTGCCGAGGCTCAGAGAATTCAAGGTGAAGAGAAGGATGGGTCCTGTGTGTGTAAACTGAGCAGCTCTATCTGGGCTTTTCCTGCGGTGAGGTTTGAGGGAGTTCAGAAACAACTCCAGACATGTGAGGAAAACCTTATACAGTTTCATAAAAAGGTGAGCTTCTTTGAATTCATGTAGATTCATTCTTGAAATAAAGTAATTGCAATGACCTCATTTGCGGTGTAACTTTCAGATAAAGGACAGTAATGTACGACTACCTAAGATGGAACTCACTCTTAAGAACATCAAAACCCGCTTGACGCGTTTCGAGTATCTGAACTCAAACGGCCTGTACAACACCCTTCATCTGCAAAAGCTGACTGAGGAACTTGATGAAATCTATTATACTGCCAGAGATGCTCACAAGAAAAGCCCCAGCAAACAGACAAATGATCTTCTCAAGGAGGTAGATCTTCAAAAAATATCCAAACAACATAAAAAAGTGTTATTTTAGTATAATTGATATACTATTATAGCATTTATTCATATTTTGAATTAGCTTTTTTTTCAGTTTCAGTAATTTTGTTACACGTTTTTGTTTTTCATTATTTTTTTCAAATATTTCTAGCTTTAATTTATTTTGGTTTATTTATTTTAGTCATTTATTTCAGTTAAAGTTGAGGTTTTTCATCTAATATTGAATTTATTTTGGTTTATTTTAGTAGTTTTAGTTAGCAATAACAAGTCTTCTGAAAAGCCATATGATAAAATGTTTGTTATCAGTGTGAAAAACACTGAAATTTAAGTCATTATTCAGGATCTCTACTGTTCCATGAAGCTCATGTTTAGTCTGCATTCATTTCCTAAAAAAATCAAGTGACAGTAAATATCCTTTGATTATGGTTTACTCATCATTGAAGACTAAGCTGATAAAAATGGAAAACAAAAATGTATTCAAAGATTTGTTGACCATTATATCATTTGTGTTCCTCTCAGTTGAATAACGCAAGGAAGGACGTTGAGAACATGTACAAAAATAATATCTTCAATCTAGAGACAATGAAATCGAGGCTACGTGACCTTAACAACCGAGTGCAAACCTGTAAAACTATACCTGAAGACTTCAGAAGTAAGTACACAACTCTCAGTGAGTGGAGAAACCAAGGGTTTTGAAGATTGGTTTGATGGATTTTTTCATGAAATAAGCAGTAAAATGCTTACTTTAAACGCATGACCAATCCATACGACTCTACTTGCAGGCACTTGTCATCAGCGTATCATGTCCAGCATAAGTTCTCCAGTTGTTACCAAGCTCAATTCCATCAGCTCATCCTATATCTCAGGTGCCTGGGGTCGCGAAGCCAAACGGGACAGTAAGGAACGCTATTGGGAACACTGTCTGGTGAGCGGACACAAGCATGGCAACACAATCAGGATGTACAACTCGTACGAAGATTTCATGGCCAGCAAGAACTACAAAGACGAGTACATTGCATCATCCTACAGCCACAAGAATGCTGTTCAGGGCTCTGGCACGATTCTGTATGACAACACTGTATTTTACCAATGCTACAGCACTGCTGAAATCTGCAGCTTCAACATTACAACACAAGCAACCAGGCGTGTGCAACTAGCTGGTGCCGGAATCGACAACAAGTTCCCTTTCTGCTACTACAGCTGTCGTGATTGGACAGACATCGATCTGGAGGCTGATCAGGATGCCGTGTGGGTGATCTACGCCACTGAGGAGAACCACGGCAACATTGTTGTGACCCGTTTAGACCCACTGTCACTCAATATCACTCATACCTGGAAGACACAACTCTTTAAGAGGTCTGTCACCAGCACGTTTATGGTGTGTGGGGTCTTGTATGCTACGCGCTTTGTTAATACTTACCAAGAAGAGGTGTTTTATGCTTTCGATACAACCACTGGTCAAGAGATAAACACTCTTTCTTTGCCTTTTGAGAAGGTTTCTGCTGGAATAGCCAATCTGAACTACAATCCAGTTGACAGGAGACTTTACATGTATAATGATGGCTATCTGTTAGCATATAACACCTTCAACTGAGGGCCTTTCATATGCAGCTAATAAAAAATATGCAATCCAAAATCCAAACTTCACAGCATGCTGAAAAATCTCAAAATATGCAGTGGTTAAACTAAAGCTTTACGCTATATCATTATGTGATTGTGAGACTTTTAAAGTGCTTGAGCCAGATGAACCATTTTGTCTAGTTTTGTCATTACAATAAATGTGCTTATACTGCACTTCTCTGTGACTGTCAATGTCTTTTTTAAACTCACCTTTTCTACAACTTTACTACTGTACTGCAAACTCTACAATTTATTTCAGTACTGTAACAGTTAACAGATGGCACTCGAAGGTCATTATCCTATCCAATATCGCTGCAAAGAGAAGGCCTTTTAATTTGCCAGATCAAAATATCACATGCCTGATTATTTCAGTAATAGAACGTTATTTTACGATTCACAATTATATGAATCATTAAGTATTTAAAGGGATAGTTCACCCAAAAATGAAAATTCTGTTATTAATTACTCACCCTCATATTGTTCCTACCACGATCAAGGCACAGAAACATAGTAAGGACATCTTTAAAATGGTCCATGTGACATCAGTGGTTCAACTGATGTTATGAAGCTGCGAGAATACTTTTTGTGCGCAAAGAAAACAAAAACGACTTATACAACGATTCTTCTCACCCTCAGGTGCCATTCTGGAGAGTATCACGACGCATACGCGCGCTTTCCTCTTAATGTAAACAAGGCACAGCACATGCGTGTTTTACATCAGCAGCACCACGCACATGCATCATGAAGTCATTGTTTTTGTCTTCTTTGTGAACAAAAAGTATTCTCGTAGCTTCACTAAATTACAGTTGAACCACTGATGTCACATGGACTATTTTAACGATGTCCTTACTATGTTTCTGTGCCTTGATCGTGGTAGAACCCTTGCTGTCTATGGAGGGTCAGAAAGCTCTCGGATTTCATCAAAATATCTTAATTTGTGCTCTGATGATGAACAAAGGTCTTACAGGTTTGGAACGACATGAAGGTGAGTAATTAATTTCAGAATTTTCATTTTTGGGTGAACTATTCCTTTAAAAAAAAAAAAACATTTTTAATTGTCAAACATTGTGAATAAGTTGGCACTTTTGCAAGACGCGAGCTATAGGCTGTTACCTTTCTTTTATGCCTTACACTGTAAAAAATTATGCACTATATTTACTCAATAAAAAATTAAATTCAACACATAAAAATGTATTAGAATTAATCAAATGAGATGCTTACAAATTATCCATTCACAATGAATAAAATAGCACAAACAAATTAAGTAAAATTGAAACAAAAATATTGTTTCATTGGACAAAAAAAAAAAAAAGAAAGAAAAGAACTATGCTAATGAATACTGTCATGCATGCCAGGCCAGTAGTTGGCAATCAAGAAACACTGCGCAAAAACGTAATATGCATGCACATGACGTCATCTTTTTCACAAATTCATGTTTTTGTTGTTTACATGGAGATGATACAGGTTCAAAAACAGATGATACAGGTTCGTGTTCAAAAGCTTGTGTTTCCAGGCCCCCAAAACTGAGTTATTGAAGACACCTGATGTGACACAGAATCACTGAAGGAGAAAATCATGTTTTACCATTAGGTCACCATCATGGTGGTCAGTGTTTGCTTTAGTTGGGCTCTTGACCCTTGACTTTTTAACATTAGATATTGTTTGGCTGCTGTAACTGAGTTAGAAAACAGTTAAGACAAGCCAAGAGAGAAAATGTGATTGGGTGGTGTTGGTTGTGTTTTGACATCATCATCATTTGACCTGAATCTCTGAGTTGAATTTACCTTATCGATTTCTGCCATCCTGTGATTGTACAGTGTAATGTGTGGAATTTCCAGCATGAACAGAGATTTTTAAAAACTTCTCTGATCAAATAATAATAATAATAATAATAATAATAATAATAATAAAGCTTTCATCTAGGCACACAGACATCAAGTATCAGCGTGAGAACCTCAACAATGGTGACCATCAAATGTTGCAGTCATTTGAGCACCTTCACAGGTAAGACCACTTTTGACTGAAATAACTGAATACATTACAATGAAAATATAGAAAGTATAGAGGTAAAATAAGGTTAATATGGGAAAAGTTTGGAATTTGTGTGTATTTAATATTTGAAATGATGTATATGTATAATGTAAGCATGTTCTTTACCTGTTTGTAGGTTATTCAGCAGCAGTAACATTTCATTCAGATTTTATTTTATTAACCAAAATGTGTAGTACATAAAAACGCCTGCTTTTCCTCCACAAATAAGCAGTTCTGACATTTAAAATATGCAAAATATTTATTTACTGGTGACAGGAAAGTACTTCTGAAATTACTGTAAGATAGAAAACTAATAATTAGACATAAAAATTGTTCTGATATTGTTCTTTACCTTTGGGATACTTTGTTCAACATACAATCATTTGCAAAGCAACAATTTTAATCTTGCATACTATATAGTGCAGAAATAGGATTTGTTAAATAGGATTCAGCCAATATCCCTTGTCTCAAATCAAGTCACTGGAGACTTAAGGCCCATTCACACCAAGGACGATAACTATAAAGATAATGATCAAGATATAGTTCTAAACATCCTTCTTAATATTAAAGAATAGCAGAGTCCACACCACAGCGATAATGATAGAGGCACAATGATATCACATTGACACCCAATCAGAATCAAGAGCTCAAGAGCTTGAGAATTTAAAGCAGCAGACGAGGGTGCGCTTAGAAAAACAGACGATATCATTTGCTGGTGTGGACAATAATATTGTTATCTTTATAGTTATCATTCTTTGTGTGAACGGGCTTTACTGAAAGACAAGCTCATAAGTTACAATGTAGGCGTCACTGTAGACATACAGCAAATGATCTCTGGGGTCATAGTTAAGATACTCAATGTTAGTCTTCATCTTCTTGATATTTATTTTCAAATCATATCGCTCTTTGTTGGTTTTGGTGTCATAAGAATAAAAGATCTGTTCTGTGTCTTTGTCCAGGTAACGAGTAGCGTAAAGCACACCGCACACCATGAAGGTGTTTGTCACAGTCTTTTTGTGAAGAGAAGTGAACCATGTTTGGTTGAAAATGGGTGGGTTACTAGTCTCAATTTTACTGATAACCACATTTCCGAAGTTGCTTGTGGTCGCATATATAACATAGACGCCAGATTCATCTGTGGCAAAATCCATATCAGTATAACTGTATGTTGCGCCGAGGTGTGCGAACGGAAACTTGTTGTTGTAACCTGTATCACTAGATAAAGCCACAGTACTGACAGAACGAGTCGTCATGTTGAACTGACAGACATAATATGCGTTGTAACAATTATAGTAGAGCGCATTGCCATACATGACCATGTTTGACCCCTGAATTGTGTTTGTTGTGGGATTGTAGCTTGATATATATGTATCTTTTGGTCCTATGCCTAATAAAAGAGTACTCAAGGTGCTGTACTGGCGGACATAGTGGCCATATACGTTACTACTTGTCAGCACCACCAGCCAGTACTTGTTCTCATCTCCTCGAGCGGGCTTCACATCTCGACCCCAAGCACCATAAGGATAGGAGGTGCCGTATGGTGTGAGGGAAGATGCTCTAGGTCCCGCCACATTGACCATTTGACCCAGACCACAGCGGCCTGATAAAACAGAAATCTACAATTAGAAAATTTCTGTTAGGTATTAAAGCACATTTTCTGATTTGGAAAAGAGGAAAACTCAATAGCCATTATTTGTGATACACACTCGTCTTATCTCATCACATTTAATTTCTACTGCAAACTGGGGTAAAGTGTAACTTCTTTTATCATGTGGCTTTATATTCAGCAGCTGCGCCACAGATTTGCACCCCTGCTAACAGGCAAAGCAGGAAATACTGGTAATCGATATTGAGATTGAACAAACGAAGATCACAGTTAATCGGTAAAACAATATTTTTCCTAGAAATAGAAAAAAATTGAAAATAGAAAAAAGACTATTGAGGTATTTAGCTATAGCGTACCTGGGGAAGATGTAGGAGGTGGTGAAGAAGCCGTGAGCACATCTTTGCACTGTTCCAAGTTCTTCTTGATTTGGTTCTCTCGATTCTTTTTAATCACTTGCATTTTGTCAAACTTCTCCAACTCCACCATTGTGTCCTTCATATCTTCAAGCTTTAAGAAAAAGGGAGGAAATAAGAAGAATTTAGGCAATTAAAACACGAGTAATGAAAAAATATTTTAAAAAAACAGAGAAAACGTCCCATCCTTTATTATGTCAATTTAAACAACACTAATTATTAAAGGAATAATAATTTATATTAACATAGTATTTAAAACTTCACATTTTTACAATGTTTTATATCTCAGCTCTATTTGAACATAACTTTTATTATTGTTGTGTTTGTGTTTATATACATTTACGATTTAAATGATTAGATTTTTCCTCTCTGTGATTATACTTTACATTGCAATGATTCTATGGATTTGTTCATAATTTTAAGAACTTTTTTTTGTACAGTTAGTCACCTGAGCTGCAGCCTGTACATCAAGATGATGGTAATCGCTGGTGGTCCTGTTGAGTTTGTTGAGAAGGTCTTGAATTTCGGCAAATTCTAACTCAACGATGCGCAGAGACACGGCCCCATACAGATTGCTGTTTTCTTTTTCTAGCTCGACCACATTGTCCTCTAGTTGCTTCATACGTTGTTGTAGACCCAAAACAAGTCTGTCTAAGTCTGTCATCTGCAGATAATTACATTTACATTATTAATTTAATTGATTGAATTTACTAAAACTATTTCAAATTCATCTGAATGAAATATAAAGAAACATGTTTAAATAAAAAAAAAGTACCCTGTCTGAAGTGATGCTCCTTATGCATTTCAAGGTGGTGGTCTCTACTTTTGTTAGTTCATCTTTAGGAAACAGAGGATCTAAATTTTTCAGATCGCACACACATTCTTTCCCTGTCGCTGACTGTGGTGAATGAATCACAGGAAATTAAATGATAAAATTAAAGAATTAAAAACCAATATATGCACTCTCTACCAATATTAGACACAGTACTTTGAAAAAGGTATCAATAATAATTGATGTAAAATGACCTTATCTTTCTTACCTGAAAGAAACTGAATGGGATGACAATCATCAAAATGAATATATTAAACTGACTCATCTCTAAAGTAGCAAAGGGACCTTTTAAGCTTAAACAACTTGTTTAGCAGCAGCAGTTTTAAAGCTTTATCATTATGGTGAAATATCTGATGAAAGATTTCATTTCTTTGGGTGGAGCAGGTCATCTCTTGCAACAGAGTTTGCTTTTAATTTTCATATTTCGTTTAACTGATGTTGAACTGAACTGACAGTGTCTTGAAGATTTATTTCTCAAGTTTAAAGGTTTAGCACATTTAGCACTTTTAAACAGACTGTAAAAAATACAATTAAATTTGTAATTTTACATTAACAGTAAAATTTCCCTCTAAATGGGCATTTTAGATCATAACTGCTTATAAAATGCTTCTTTTTATACTTTGTTAGGCCTATTTGTTTGAGCAATTAGCAATTTGTTTTGGACTTAGGCTAATAGTTCTTTATACCAAACATTTGCGTGCAGTATTAAAATATGACTTTGCAAGTTTTTTTTAATTGGTTTGGTACTATTTTCACAAGTAAGGTGTACATTTTCAAAAGTCTTAGTACAAAACTTTAAACTGATCACACTTCTAACACGACTAGTCATTCTTTCAAAACCTGATCTCATGATTTCATTGTAGTAATTTTTTCATCCCACATAATCATTGTTTCAAAACACAAGATCATTGTGATATGTATTGAGAACATTTGAATTAATCACCAAAACACAACAGTATGTGTCAGGGTTCTGTCACTTCGGTCTAGTTTATTCGTGGATTTGTGACAGAGCCCTGACTCCCCACATGTCTTGTTTTCTTGTGAGCGTGCGGCTTCGAGTGTGCTCAAGCCACGTGCTCTCTCGTCTGCATGCTCTGTTTCATGTTGGATCGTGGTGTTCGGATCCCGGCACTCCTGTCTTGTTCAGGCTCGGTTCTGGTTTTCGTCTCGGGGTTTGGACACTCACGCTCCAGGTTGGTCTTGCTGTGGGAGCGTACGCCCCTCTGTCCGTGTGCGCTGTTTTGTCCGCGTGCTTTTTCGTTGTCTTGTTTTGTTGCATGCAGCTCTTTCTTCGGCTGTGTGCTTTCTCTTGTTTTGTCTTGTTCTGTGTGGCACGCAGCTTGTTTTTTCACTGGCTGCGTGCTTTCATGTTTGTCATGTTTTATGTGAACACGTGACTTAGTCTCCCGGGGCCTGTACCATGATGGTAGATGAACAAATTCAGAGTTATAGGATAAGTTTTGAGTTGACAAAACCAAACCACTCCAATCTGGCTTTGTTGGTACCATGAAGCTGATCATCAACTTTCTCTGTCAACTCAGGCTTGATCCTGAGTTAATGGAGCGCGTCAAGAGGGTCTGGCTGCAGACATAGGGGCGAGTGGAGCTCCACTCAAGAGCGGAAATACGTCACCTCCACTAGCGACGCGTCCGCCATGTTGGTCCGGGAAAGACTGCCTGTGGAAATACGTCACTTCCATTAGCGCTGCGTCCGCCATGTTGGTCCGGGCAAGACTGCCATAAAACTAATGGAGGTAAACGGTGTTGCGTTTTTTTCTGGATTAAAAACACGATGATGTTTACGTTTATCAGTCGATTTCAGTGGTTTGTGGTCTACATGGAATTAAAAATAACTGTCTCCAGTTATTTAGTTATGCTTGGAAAATTATTAATTTTCGTTAAAAATTGTGACAGCTCACACACTTGTTGATTTGGCTATTTTTATGGTAACAATTCTAATATTTAGTATAACTGTGACACATGTAAAATAATGTAATGTACATGAAATGAAATTAATTTTTTTCTTTGTGGAAACTGCTTTCTGTGTCTTCAACCCCAACATTTCAGCTTGTCTTGTGCTTCAGGTCAGAACACATCATTCCCTTTGAAATACGGCATACAAATACATCTTTAAGTACTAATAATTGACCATCATTGATGAAATGGAATAAAATCAGTAAATACAAATAAAAAATTGACACACTGGTAGTCTGCTTTCTATATTTTCATAGCAGTCTATGGATAGAGATATAAACTCCACAACAAACAATAAGAAATATAACTGATAATCTTTTATGGATCCAGTAAAAGTTACAATGCTAAAACATTATGCACTAATAATAAATATAGTAATATAGTAAACATATAGTAAAAGTGATATGTGATATTTAAAAAGTATAGTACAAATTGTAGTAAAGTGATAATAAAATAGTGAGTACAACAAGACAATAACATATAAGTGATATAATAATAGATTTATAATAGGTTTAGAATAGATTTCAGTTCTTGCTTTCCCTGAGAATAGAGTGTTTTAGTTGTAATTCTCCACTGGTTCCCTCGAGATTTTCCTATGGGTTTTTATAATGGGTTTTTGCAAATAATGAATAAAATATGGTCTGTGATAAACATAACTTGACAATACTTTTGCTCTACAATGCAAACTACACACACTCATGGTGAAAATGCTAATTTTCAAGCAGTTAACAAAACACAAACACAAATCTCTTTTTTTTTAAAGAACTGGTTTCACAACAATATTAAATATACAACGAAGAAGGAACACTGTTTTCTTATGATGAATTCCCTTTTTATTGTAAAATACCAATTACTCGATTGTTATTGGTTCAGTCTCTTCATGCACTCATATGTTATGTAGAGGTATTAATAAAGACCATTCTCCTGATTCAGCTTCTCTTGATGTTACTAAATCTTATATTGGTAAAAATTTGTTTTTCATTAAATCCCAAGAGTAATAATAGAGCTATTCGTACTCTTTTCCAAAGAGAAATTGTTACTGTACCTTATGTTTTGTCTCATTGGACCTCTTTATTAAATGGAAAATTTATTTGCTGGAGAAAAGTGTGGTTGTTACCGCAGAAATATTGTCTTAGAAATAAGATTAAAGGAGTTTCTTATAAACTCATTCATAGATTTTATCCAGCAAATCATTTACAAAACAAAAATTTAAATTGCATTTTCAGCAATGAATATGAGGAAATTGCACTTGCACTTTCACATTTTGGCACTGTACCTATTCAGTTACACTATGGTGTAAAGTTCAAAAATGTATCAATTAAAATATTTAGTGTTTGAGACCTTTTTCACGCCTTTGGAAAAATCTTTGGCTTTACTGAGTATTCTGACTAGGAACAGCATTTTTACTTAATTAGTTTACTTATACTGCCGACCAAATTTCATGTACATAAGTGTAAATTTACTAATAAGAAACACAATTTTATGGTTTTGTTGACTGAAATATATATATACAACAAATAGGAGTTGCCGGAGGGGGGGTAAGTATAAAAGTTTTAAACAAAAACACAAGACCATAGGCCCTATATATATATACATACACGTGTATATATATATATATATATATATATATAATTATATACATATTGACAGTATAAGAGATTCTTTGAATAAGAAAGCTGTAAGAACTTTGAAAGCTTGTGAACTTTATATTATATTTATTTATTTGATTTTGATATATGTATACGTGTGTGTATATATAGGGCCTATGGTCTTGTGTCTTTGTTTACAACTTTTATACTTACCTCCCCGGCAACTCCTATTTGTTGTAAATTATTTCTAAATAATATATTATGTATATTAAATATATATTATGTTGTATATTATTTTATAAATTAATCCTTCTCCTTTTTATTTTCCTTTTCTTTTTTGATGTTATTTCTTGATAATATATTGTATCTTATTGTTCTTTGAATAAAAATAAAATAGCCCAAAACCAGCCCAATGGCATTTTGAGGGGGGTCCCCTGGTAAAAATCGCATTGCAGGGGCTAAATATCACGTTATTGGTTTCAGCAACATATTTTAAAGTAGCCCAATTCCGAGGGACAAAATCAGTTGATAGATGACAATGTTCAGCTATATTCCTTTTCAGAATTTTCCAGGAAATTTGATTTTGGGGCTTCGTTAAAAGAATATAACTGTATTTAAAAGAAGATGCTGGAATAGATTTTCTGTTGATATGATTTCGAACAAAGCGGTTATTGAATTTGTCCTCAACAATCAAAATCCTTCTACTGAAATAGAATTGTTAGGCCTATATATAGAAACAGGATTAGAGGTTTGCTATTCTTTCAATAGAGTTTTTATACCACTAGGAATGGCATTAAATGGATGGCATCGTACAACATTAATTGGAATGCTGCTTGGTCTCTTCTGCACAAATATTTATTAATAAACAAAATAAAAGAAGTCACATTTAAAATAGTACAGGTGCTACCCTTGTAATAGTGCATTTAATAAGTATATGCACAATATTGGAGGAAAAGGGGACTTTCTGTTATAGAAGAGACCATTGTACAACTTTTTTAGTGAATGTGTTTATGTAAAACATTTTTGGAATGAGTTATACCTCTCAAATAAAACAAATGTTTGAATATGTATCAACACTTTTGATATTATTTTCTTTTATTATAACTCTTATTATTTCTCTATTATAACTCCTGTATTCAATATATTGTTATTCTTTTTATTATATACTTGGCAAATGTTTTATTCACAGGTGTAAATTTTTGGGTAAGAACCCAGTACTGTCAATTGTTCTGGTTGACTAATTCTTAAGTTTTGTCTTTAATGGGCATAAAAAACAAACAAACCAAAAAATAATTCAAAAGTCAAAAATTGCTTTCAATGTTTAACCTTGTATAATTCCCCCCCTTTGGTTTATGTTATTTATTTGTTGTCTTTTAGTTTATTTATTTATTTACTTATTTTACTTTCTATCTTGTCTTATTTTTTGTATTTTGTCCTCTATTATTTTTGAGGTTGTTGTGGTTATGTGAATAAAAAAAATAAAATAAAAAAAAAATAAAAAAATTTCCGAGGGAAAACAGCGGACTTGGCAACACTGAATGGAGGTGACGTATTTCCTGTTCAAGAGTGGAGCTCCACTCGCCCATGGTCTGCAGCCAGACCCCTCTCGAGCGCGTGCACATGAATGTGTGACATCAGCAGCGGACAGCCAATTACAACACAGAGCAAGTGTAATTCACTTCTCGCGAGAGAGCCAGCGAGATTCAAAACTCTTTTGTTAAAGGTTAAGATATTAAAGAATATGAGGAATTTAAACACATTTGCACTGAAGTACTTGTCCATGAAAGAGGACAAATAAAGGAAATGATCTTGCTCTATCAGTGCAGTCACAAGTGAAACTTGTGAAGTTAGTTTATATAGTTATATAGATAATATATAGCGATAGAGACTCTAACACGTAAGGTCACATGTAGCCATTTTTAAAGTGTTATCTATTTATTCTACCACTTATTTATATTACATATGATCTGTTTATATTAATATTCATTTAAAATAAATGCTTTATAATAATTGTTCAATTAAAAGTGCTTGTGTGTTATGGAGTAATAATAATATAAATCATATTATAATTAAATAAATCATATGTAAATTGTAATTATCATTAACGCCAGACAATTTTGTTGTTGTGTGTGTGTGTGTATATATATATATATATTTTTTTTTTTTTTTTAAGGTACTTCATAGTGAGCTTTAATTAGTATGAAGAGAGACTGGGGGAGTGACTTTTTTGTGTCAGACATGTGTCACTTTGCTCACATCTGATTGGTCCAATTTCAGTTTGAGTTCTCTAACCCAGAACATAACCTGCCCCGGAGCAGGGGCCTGTACCATGATGGTGGCTGAACAAATTCAGAGTTACAGGATTAGTTTTGAGTTGACAAAACCAAACCGATGCAATCAGGCTTAATTGGTACCATGAAGCAGCTCATCAACTTTCTCTGTCAACTCGGGCTTTGATCCTTAAGCTATGATTACTCCACGGGCGCGTGCACATAAAAGAGTGACGTCGGCACCGAACAACCAATCGCGTTCAATATGGATAGAGCGAGAGCTGTATATTTTTCTGCGGAGGAGCAAGAAATAATTATTCAGAAGTATGAAGAATATAAACATGTGTTTCAAGCACGCAGTAATACTGTATCTGCTGCCAAAGCAAGAGAAGAATGTTGGAAAAAGATCGCTGATTGCGTTAATGTGTAATTTAAACAAATATATGTTCAATATTAATTAAAAATGATATGCATGATGTATGTGTGCGCGTGTGTATATGATGAATGTTGTATTTGTTTAGAGAACGTAATGCATTAGCTAACATGAATTAACAATGAACGATAGTTTTTCAGCATTTAATCTAATGTTAATTCCGTTGTTCAAGTTACTCATTTTACTTCACTATGCATTAGACATAATGTTAACAGTTTTATTTTAAAAATGTATTTATGCTAAAATGTGTGTGTGTATACGTATACTGTATGTATAAACGTATTTGTGTATATAAAAATGTGACTGTATATTAGGCCTACGTCATCTAGATTAATAGGATATTCATTGATTTTTAGATGCAGCCCCAACTACAAACGTTCTTGGCAGCAGATAAAGACAAAATATAAAAATATCATTCAAAGTGGTGAGTATTTACCATAACCTTTTATTATTTTCATGAACATTTTCACAAAACTCTTTTGCAGCAAACAGAAAAAAGTGTGACATTCGGAAAACTGGGGGAGGGCCACCTCAGAATACACTGTAGCAGAGGAGCTGGCTCTGAGTAGCAATAAGGGGCGGCCGATTATGGATGGTATTACAGGTGCTGTACAATCTGACCCTGGTGCTGGCTCCTCTAAGCAAGTGACACTGGGTATGTGTGCAATGCATTACTACCTTTTAAAAGTTGTACATGTGGCTGACTGTGTGTTCTGCAGTAGAGTGTCCCTGTCCAAACTTTCACAAAGTCTCCCACACGGAGCTGAGCTTGCAGCAGACAGAACACTATGAATATGCTTTACAACAGTTACGCTTCACATTGGCCTACTTTTATTTATTAGGGTGAAGCAAATAACGAAGACACCCTCTCTGTGTGTTCTGAAACCGTTGCTGAGGTGAATGCATTTTTTTTTTTTTTTTTTTTTTTTTTTTTTTTAAAATGGCACACATTTTAATGTGTCTCACAAATGTGACTAGCCCTTATCTCTTTTATTGTAGGATTTTTCACAACCTGCCCCACAAACTGACGCCTCTACCTCAATGGGCTTTACAGCCAGTCCTGTGCCTGTATTAAGTCATGCCTTTTGTCATTTGATTTACCTTAAGACTTGTAATGATTGTTTGTGGTGGAATTGTTTCAGGTGGAAACTGACTCAGTCGGGGCCCTTTACAAAAGGAGTCTAGAATTGGACTGCAATTAAAAATTTAATTGGAGATCAAACAGATCTCAGTCTGTGAACTTACTAAAACAGGCAACACATTAGTATGAACACTCAATACTTATTAATGCATCTTTCTCTCTTTCTCCCTCCCTAGCCACGTCAACAACAAAACTATTTGAGACCTAGCTGCAGTTTCAAAAAATTGTATAGGTTTTGCTTTGTCAATTAAAAAGAACACTTTAAAGTGTTTTGTACAAGTTATCTGAAGATGAACTATACAGTAGATAATTGTCATATGTGTTAATGATTAATCTCACTGAAAAGAAATCATATTGCATGTATAGTACACCCACCTGAACATTGAGGCTGTGAAAGGACTTTCTATTCACATAATCTGCCTCATGTTCTCCAAGAGCTGTGGAGATGTGTGCAGTCTATTGCTCCTATGACTCTAGGGAATCCTATCATAAGATATATATATATATATTATAAAAGGAAATCTGTTCATGTAGTGTCACCCTATCAATCTTACCGGCAGTTTTATATAAGCCCTGGTTTATGGACATGCATTTGATATTTGTGCGGCTCAAGAAGTTCGCAAATATAAGAGATTCCTTCCGCGGAGAATCTGTATCTTTCATACAAGTAAGTATCAGGAAAAGCTAGGGGATTTTGTCTGTCCCTAAAAACTCTTTCTCTACGAAGTGCTCGTCTAACAATTTGTGCGGAGATGTCCACAGGATTTGGTAGAAAAGGTGAAGCCATTGCAACCGACACTGGGATATGTGACGTCACCTATATGTTTCTTTGATCAAAGCTGATTGGTCGAATTTCAGTCTGAGATCTCAAATCCAGAACATAACCTGCCCCGGAGCAGGTTAGCCGTGCAGCATAAGATACCATGGCGACAAACAACGATTAAAGCCGAGCTACCTTCATAGTACCTAAAACCCAGAGTTGGGGCAAACTAAACTGAAACTTACCTGGCTAGCCAGCTAATCCGGCTTCATGGTACAGGCCCCAGGTTAGCTGTGCAGTGTAAGTTACTATGGCAATGAACGCAGCTAAAAGCCAAGCCACTTTCATGGTACCTAAAACCCAGGATTGGTGCAAACTAAACTGAAACTTACCTGGCTAGCCAGCTAAACCAGCTTCATGGTACAGGCCCCTGGTTAGCTGCGTGTTCCTGTCCTGTTTTGCACAAGGCTAGTGACTTGTTTTACTGGCCATGTGGTTGTGTTTTTTGTGTGAGCACATGGCTTGTTTGGTTCTATGTGCCATGTGCTCTCATGTCAATTGTCTTGACCCCACCCATCTTGTTACCTGATTATTGGTTTATTTGCCCCACCTGTGTTTTACCTCGTTGCCCTCCCCTTTTGCTCCCTTTATAATCTCCTTGTGGTTTTGTTTATATTTATTGTTAATAAAAGCCCTTTCTTCCCCTTCAATGTGCCGTCTTTACCATTGTAATGCTTCTATATACAGTATCACATGGCACAATATAATGTAAAATACTATCTTTGATGCCATCTCTGATCAGTTCCTCTCTGTTGTGTCCTGCTAGACAGTGGGGAAAAAAATATTTGATCCCCTGCTGATTTTGTACGTTTGCCCACTAACAAAGAAATTATCAGTCTATAATTTTAATGGTAGGTTTATTTGAACAGTGAGAGACAGAATAACAACAGCAACAACAGCAACAAAAAATCCAGAAAAATTGATTTGCATTTTAATGAGTCAAATAAGTATTTGACCCTTTCGCAAAACATGAGTTAGTACTTGGTGGCAAAACCCTTGTTGGCAATCACAGAGGTCAGAAGTTTCTTGTAGTTGGCCACCAGGTTTGCACACATCTCAGGAGGGATTTTGTCCCACTCCTCTTTACAGATCCTCTCCAAGTCATTAAGGTTTCGAGGCTGATGTTTGGCAACTCAAACCTTCAGCTCCCACCACAGATTTTCTATGGGATTAAGGTCTGGAGACTGGCTAGGCCTTAATGTGCTTCTTCTTGAGACACTCCTTTGTTGCCTTGGCCGTGTGTTTTGGGTCATTGTCATGCTGGAATAACATAGGCATGGGTCATAGGCAGCATTCCTCCTCCTCCAAACACGGCGAGTTGAGTTGATGCCAAAGAGCTGGATTTTGGTCTCATCTGACCACAACACTTTCACTCAGTTCTCCTCTGAATCATTTGCAAACTTCAGGCGGGCTGTACATGTGCTTTCTTGAGCAGGGGGACCTTGCGGGTGCTGCAGGATTTCAGTCCTTCACGGCGTAGTGTGTTACCAATTGTTTTCTTGGTGACTATGGTCCCAGCTGCCTTGAGATCATTGACAAGATCCTCCCGTGTAGTTCTGGGCTGATTCCTCACCGTTCTCATGATCATTGAAACTCCACGAGCTGAGATTAAGAGCATTCCCTTTAAGAAATCCGCTCCTAATCTCAGCTACTCAGCTAGAAATCTTGCTGATTGATAGGGGATCAAATATTTATTTGACTCATTAAAATGCAAATCAATTTATAACTTTTTTGAAATGCGTTTCTATGGATTTTTTTTGTTATTCTGTCTCTCACTGTTCAAATAAACCTACCATTAAAATTATAGACTGATCATTTCTTTGTCAGTGGGCAAACGTACAAAATCAGCAGGGGATCAAAAACAAAATTCCCCACTGTACGTTCACGTTCACAAATAGCAAAACACACGGTTTTACAAATGAGGATGTCCTCAAAAGGATGGTTTAGGTGCTTTTGTCAGGTTTTGCTTACTTTTGGGTATAATTTGTCCCCAAAATATGGTTACAGTAAGTAGGTACACACACACACACACACACACACACACACACACACACACACACACACACACACACACACACACACACACACACACACACACACACACACGCACGCAGGTTTTCCTATCATTATGGTGACATTCCATAGGAGTAATGGGTTTTATACTGTCTCCCCCTACACTCCCCCTACTCCTTAATGAAAATTACTTTTTCTTTTATTGGACTCAAAAAAGGACAATGATTTCAGATATTGCCATCTTTGTGGGGACATTTTGTCTCCATAAAATGGGGTTTACCTGAACCCCACACACACACACACACACACACCCTTACAAGACAGTGATTATCATCTTCGATAAATCACTTTTAGTGAAACAATAATTCACTGCATTTAGTTATCCCTAATTTGAAATCACGTTATATAGAAACTAAATATCTATTGAATCTATACCTATAGATGCACCAAATGATTCACTGATTAACCATTAAGATGAGTTAGATAAAAAAATAATAGACAAATGTAGTAAACTGAATGAGAAGTCATGCAAACGCAAAGTCTGAAGTAATAGCTTTATGAAATGCAGTTACTGTGAATGAAACATTTATATACAGTAGATGAAGTGCTTATTTTGTGTAGTGAAAAGGATATTCTGTGATTGTGTGTATTGTACACAACTGAAAATATGCTGAAATGTTTGAAAAAAGTGCACATTTGATGATCTGTTGTGATATTAGTACTAAGAGTTTTGAAAATTTACCAACTGCTTGTGAAAATTGCGCTAACGCAATAAAAAAAAAAAACTAAGACTTTTTGTTCATCAGACTGTCGTAGCTTACCTGTTAGTCCTTTCTTTTCATATTTGGAAGTCTCAAAATCAGAACCAGAGAGTTTATGTCTGCATGGTTTAGTAAATCAGCAATAATATTTTCATTCATATTTTATTTCAAGAACCAATTCCATTTAAAAACATCAAATTATTGGTGAATAAAAGACATTAATCAAGTTAAGTGAACTTGCTAAAACATGATTTCATATGTCACAATGTAGGCATCACTGTAGACATACAGCAAATGATCTCTGGTGTCATAATTCATATACTTAATATTAGTCTGCATCTTCTTAATGTGAATTCTCAAATCATATCGCTCTTCGTTGGTCTTGGTGTCATAAGAGTAAAAGATCTCTTCTATTTCTTTATCCAGGTAACGAGTAGCATAAAGCACACCGCACACCATGAAGGTGTTTGTCACAGTCTTTTTGTGAAGAGAAGTGAACCATGTTTTGTTCAAAACTGGTGGGTTACTAGTCCCGACTTTACTGATAACCACATTTCCGAAGTTGCTTGTGGTCGCATATATAACATAGACGCCAGATTCATCTGTGGCAAAATCCATATCAGTGTAGCTGTATGTTGTGCCGAGGTGTGCGAACGGAAACTTGTTGTTGTAACCTGTATCACTAGATAAAGCTACAGTACTGACAGACCGAGTCGTCAAGTTGAACTGACAGACGTAATATGTGTTGTAACAGTTATAGTAGAAAGCATTGGCGTACATGACCATGTTTGGCCCCTGAATTGTGTTTGTTGTGGGATTGGAGCTTGATATGTATGTATCTTTTGGTCCTATGCCTAATATAGTAGTACTCAAACTATTGTACTGGCGTATAAAGTTGCCAAATGCATTACTACTTGACAGCACCACCAGCCAGTACTTATTCTCGTCTCCCGGAGCAGGATTTGCATCTCGACCCCAAGCACCAAAAGAGTAGGACGTTCCGTACACTGTAAGGGAATACGTTTTTGGTCCCGATACATTGACCATGCGGCCCAAACCACAGTGACCTAAAAATACAGAAGCAAAAATGTAAGTCTAATACTTTAACGTTTTAGCTGTAGTTACGTAATTATGATAAACTAGTTCATGCGTACCCGAGGAAAGTGTTGGGGCTGGTGGTGTACTGTTGAGCTCTTCTTTGCACCGTTCCAGATCCCGCTTAATACGCTGGTTCTCACGCTGTTTCACCATCACCTGCGTGTGGTCAAAGTTCTCCAGCTCTGTCATCGTTTCCTCCATATCCTGAAGCTGTAGAATGAAAGTTTACATAAGAATTAGGGAAGTGCAAAAATCTCTGTTTAAGAAGTATTGAATTAATTACAATTAATATTAATATTAACAGTTTTCTTGATGTGACATATTTTTATACATATCGCGAAGCACATATGTAAAATATTTAAATTTAATTTAAATTTTATTACATTTAATTAAATATTCATTTAACTTAAATGTTTATATTTAATTTATTAAATACATATTTTCTTTAATGTAATGCATTTCAAGCGTTATCATATCATGAAGCATTGCAGAAAAAGGAAATATTTATTTAATAGCATTATCATTTTCTACAGCACCTAAAGTGTTGACTATGAAAAAGACTATGAAACAATGTTTGATAATCTTCTTATGAGTGCAAATGTATGTGACTGAGTGTTGGTGAGGAATTATTTTTAACTTTTAGCATGACATACTGCATCACAAACTCATTTCCTATTCTAGTTAAATATAATATATAATATAAATGTATATAAATGTACCTCTGTAGCAGCCTTTACACTCAGCTGCTGGTAACTGTGAGTGGTTCTGTTGAGTTTGTCCAGAAGGTCTTGAATCTCGGCAAACTCTAATTCAATAATGCGTAGAGACACGGCTGCATACAGATTTCCGTTGTCTTCTTTTTCCAGCATGGATACATTTTCAAGAAGCTGCCGGATACGGTGTTGTAGACCCAACACCAGCCTGTCAATCTCTGTCATCTGATTACAAAGGAAATAATTGAATAAGAAATTGAGCATCAGTAATACATTTGTAAAGAATTCTTCTGCAAATTATAAAAAACGTTTTTTACCATACATCCCTAAATATCACAATAGTATATTTTGCCATGTTTCTACCTTTTCTGAAGTGATGTTCTGAGTGCATTGTGTAGCTGTGAACTCAACGTTATTTAGTTTATTCTCAGGGAAAGCAGGATCAGAATTTTGTAGCTCACACACGCAGTCCTTTCCTTTCACTGACTGTGAACACAAAATAACAGTAAATGCAACATACAAGCAAAATTACACCTTAAAAATTGTAACATATAAAAGAATATTGAAAAATACTGTCAGTAATAATGTTAAATTAAAATAATGGACAGTTAAATTTTACCTGTGAAAGAATTAGAGGAATGACAACCATCAAAATGAATATGTTTGCTTGACTCATGTTTGAGACAGGACAGGTCAGTATCCTGTAGCCTTGAAAATACAGAACGGTTTGCTTTGCAGAAAGACAGAAGCTCAGATTTAAAGCCAAAAACCCAGGATTGGTTAATGAGCTGAATGTTTCTGCTGACATGAGAGAAAATGTGGAAGTTCATCATCTGATCCTGCAAATATTTTGAATGAGATTATGATTTTTGTTAATTGTGTGTGTGTGTGTGTGTGTGTGTGTGTGTGTGTGTGTGTATACATTTGTGCTGATATCTGATGTTTCTGTACATCTGTTTGATCCTCTAATGCAATTTGTTTGCACTTTTACCAATAAGACAAATAGGTACAAAAAATCTCAAAAATCATATCACTTGGAATAACCAGTTGTAAGCAGAGGATAATACCGGTTTTGCTGACATGAGAATTAAAAAGTTAGAAATGTCCTCTTCGTGAATTGCCTTTTTTCTTGAGATCAAATAAATAAAAATGTCATCAAAAGTATTGGGTCACCCCCTTCTAATGAACAGGTTTGACTACTTTAGTAATTTCCATGAGTACAAATCTTAATGTTTAAGCATATAATGATATTCTAGGGAATTGTGTGTTTCTAATTTTAAAGCAACAGTTTGGACAGGACCCTTTTCTATTCTAACATGACAATGCCTCTGTGTATAAGGCAAGGTTCAAAAAGAAATGATTGATTTAGTCAGTGTGGACTAATCCAAGCTGAACACCTCTGGTGTGACTTTAAATGCAGATCTTGAGCCAAAAACTCTTTACCAAACACCAATGACTTTTACATACACTGTATGGACAAAAGTATTGGTACACCCCCTTCTTTAGAACACAAAAAGGCACTTCCAAAACTGTGGCAACAAAGATGGAAACATAATTCATGTATTTAAAATTTGTATTTCCATCTCTGTTGCAACAGTTTTGGAAGTGTCTAAAATGACCAAGTGAATAATTTATTTTTTAACCTTGCCTTATACACAGAGGCATTATCATGTTAGAATAGAAACTGGTCCTGTCCAAACTGTTGCTATAAAATTAAAAGCACACAATTCGCTAGAATATCATTATATTCTTTAACATTTAAGATTTGTACTCAAGGAAATGACTAAAGAAGTCAAACCTGTTCGTTAGAAGAAGGTGTCCAAATACTTTTGTCCATATAGTGTACATGTATTTTCATATATATTTTATAATATTGTAGCCTACTTACATAAGAAAAAATATTACTAAGAGATTGTGTTTCCTTTATTCCGGGTCGTTTCAGTATGATGATGCAATACTGAAACCAATTTACGTAATAAAAGTGCATATATCTGCATAAAATATATGATGACCTGAGGTGGTAATTTTTTTAGAGGAGAACTTGTGGTTGAATTTTCCCTCATTTCTCAATTTTCCCTCATTTCAGAAATGAGACACGTGCAATTTTCACATCCTCTTCAACAGCCCCCCAAAAATGCTAATTTCTCATAATTGCAACATCTTAGTGCTTGTGTGGTGATTTAAAGCAGATCTCTAGTCTTTCTGTCCATTTGGTCATCATGTTCGTCTTCCCGCTGCTCCTCACAGTCATCGTAAGTTTCTCTGTTTGAATAAGCTCATAAATTTCTAGCATTCCGACAACTCTGAAAAATAATGATTTGAGAGAAAATATGAGATAACTTATGTATGATGCAATAATCTAATTATGTTTGTACACAAGGGGACTGTCGAGGCTCAGAGAGTTCCAGGTCAACAGAAGACCGATTCATGTTTGTGTAAAATAAACAGCTCTACCTGGACATTCCCTGCTGTACAGTTTATGGAAGTCACAAGACAGGTCCAGATCTGCGAGAACAACCTTAATGAGTTTGAGGAAAAGGTAAGGTATCATTAAGCTTCTAATGACAATTAGAACTAAATGGACACTGTATTGATTTTCAAATGATGTCCATTACAATTGAGAAGAATATCAGTTGACTTTCTGAAGTGACTTCCAGTTGAGGAACACAAATGCAGAACTGCCCATGATGGAAGCCACTCTTCAGAACATCTCAGCCCGTCTGAAAGCATTTGGTTACCTGCACACAAGTGGACTGTACAGCGCACTTCATCTGCAACAGCTGAACCAGGAACTCGAGGAAATTCATCAATCTGTCAATGAAACACACATGCAGAACCCCAACAAAGAGACGCATAACCTGCTCAGTGAGGTAGATATTGCAACACATGATCACACATATTTTTCTAAACTCTTTCAAATCAGTCTCGAATTAGAGATGACAACAACCATCTCAACAATATAAAAAATAGGTGTCCAATTTAATGAGACCATCTGTTGTTCTCAGTTAAATAAGGCGAAACATGATGTCCAGAGGATGTACAGAGATGATTTCTTCAACCTAGAGACCATGAAGAAGAGGTTACGTGACCTCAACAACCGTGCACAGAGTTGCAAGACCATACCAAATGATTTCAGAAGTACGCACATTACTGTCTGATTTTTTAAAATGATTTTTCTTAAGGAAGGATATAGAAACTTTTAAGGAATATAAATGCTTTCAAATGCCATTTTATGAATTGAGAAGGTTGTTCTAACAAAATAAAAAAACAGTGTTACTAAATTTTGCAGGTACTTGTCATCAGCGCATCATGACCAGAATAAGTTCTCCAAGTATCACCAAGCTTAATTCTATCAGCAAGTCCTATATTTCTGGTGCTTGGGGCCGTGATGCCCTGCTAAGCAGTAAGGAACACTATTGGGAACACTGTCTGGTGAGCGGACACAAGCATGGCAACACAATCAGGATGTACAAGTCATATGAAGATTTTATGGCCAACAGGAACTACAAGGATGAACAGATAGCATCATCGTACAGCGACAAGAATGCTGTTCAGGGCTCTGGCACGATTCTGTATGACAATACTGTATTTTACCAATGCTACAGCACTGCTGAAATCTGCAGCTTCAACATTACAACAAAAGCAACCAAGCGTATGAAACTGGATGGTGCTGGAATCGACAACAAGTTCCCTTTCTGCTACTACACTTGTCGTGATTGGACAGACATCGATCTGGAGGCTGATCAAGATGCCGTGTGGGTGATCTACGCCACTGAGGAGAACCACGGCAACATTGTTGTGAGCCGTTTAGACCCACTGTCACTCAATATCACTCATACCTGGAAGACACAACTCTTTAAGAGGTCCGTCACCAGCACGTTTATGGTGTGCGGGGTCTTGTATGCTACGCGCTTTGTTAATACTTACCAAGAAGAGGTGTTTTATGCTTTTGATACAACCACTGGTCAAGAGATAAACGGTCTTTCTTTGCCTTTTGAGAAGGTTTCTGCTGGAATAGCCAATCTGAACTACAATCCTGTTGACGGAAAACTCTACTTGTACAATGATGCCTATCTTTTAGCATATGATACCTTCAACTGAGACTCTTTCATAGGCACCTAAGAAAAAAAAAAGAAGATACATTTCACAGCGGGCAGAAAATCTCAAAATATTCACAGTTAAACTAAAGCTTCACGTTATCATTATAGTCAGTTGTACAATTTTGTCTAATTTTATCGTTACAATAAATGTACTTTAACAGACGTTTTATCTCACACGTTCTACAAATTTACTAATTAATGTACTGCAAACTCTACAATTTCTTTCAGTACTGTAATATTAAATGCTGCTGGTCATGGCAAGAGGCAGAATGCAATGTCATCAGTCCAGTACATGACACTCATTATCCTATCCATCATTGTTGCAAATAGAAAGAACTTTCAGTTCCTAGATAAAAAAATCACATGCCTCATTATTTCTTTTTTGCATTTGTGAGATAATAGTTTTATTACTTAAAGCGTGCAGCTTTATGCATGCACATTCAGGTGAGAAGAAAAGTTTTAGAGCTCCATGCTAGCATATATTGTATAACGGTAGTTAGATTTTCACGACAGGCCTACAAGATTGTGTGATTCGGTATTCATTTCATAGAACGCGTTTAACTTTGAGACGCGGAGGATATGTTGATTAGTGATGAAAGAAATTAATCTTTTTATAGCTTTGAATCTTTTGAACCAACTGCTACGCAAAATCACTCACTGTGTCAAAGCGCTCGAAACAGCACATGCTGGTGACACCTGCTGGTCAAAACTGTATAATTGCAACAAAAAGTCAGGCCAAAACATGCATATAATAAGGTATTACAAACCCATTAAAAAAAATGTTTTATTGAAAGTATAATATATTAAATGCAATTAACAAATTATAAAATACAATTAAATTTGAAGTGCCTTCATAATATGTTCTTTTATTAATTTACAGGACTTTTGTTTGTTTTATGGAGTGCTTGTAAATAAGAGACTGTTAACTACTAAAGTTATTCACTGCTTGATTTAGTCCCCCATAAGTCAAGATAAACAAATAAATAAATAAAAATCTCTCTGTATGACTTTTACACTTATATCATCTGATAGTGTTAATGGCACTGAAGAGAGCCAAATTGGTTGAATGAATGACTCAGTGGCTAACTCCTGTAGTGACTTGCCGCCACCTACTGGCGATTTTATGTATATATTTCCCCTCTCTCTTTTTAAATTTCTGTTACTGTTGCAAACTACCATCACGCAGAATATGAAGAACATCAAAACTTTCGGAGTCAGCTGTCCATGGCAAGGTACCAGCACAATGACACACTCAAAATAGCAAAATATCGTCTAATTATCTTTATCGACAAAATTCCAGAAAATATATATATATTTTTTTTTATCATTATCACACACCATGAAGGTGTTCATGACGGTCATTTTGTAAAAAAAAAAATGGATCATGATTAGTTAAAAACTGGCAATTTATTGATAATCACAATTCCATAAAGGTGCCATAGGTGATTGTCTTCAGAAAATTTTTTTGTTATGCTGGTTGAAAGTCTCTTCACATCCTGATAGCAATCATTAAGTTAAGTGGTCTAGATGTATTTATCTGTATTTATATATTCTGTGGAAGGTGTAGGACCAAGAAATGTTTGTCCAATCAAAACGCTCAGTCCCAGCGTTTTGATTGGCTTTCCTACCTGCCTGTCAACGTATGTATTTGCATACCTCTGCGCACCCTGTTAGCGCAGACAGGATACATCATCAGCGCGATCTCGCGCGCTGTGCAGACAGAGTCAGAATGGCAGGCAAACATCAACAACTCAATCTTCCTTCCTGGTATTGTAGTACTTTTACCAACTGTGCTGTAAAGCTTTCTCACAGGCGAATGACACATGATGTACCAGCGGTTCCCAATTCCAGTCCTCGCGCTCTCCGCTCTGCATATTTTGCGAGTCTCGCTTAGTTAACACACCTGAATCAGATAACCAGCTCCTTAGAAGTGAGCTCTGTGCATGAACTGTGTCCCGATTGATATGATCCCTACACAGTGTTCATTGCTCCCTACTCCCTTAGCAGAGGAAATCCGTTGAAGTTTATTTCACTTCAGAACATTCATTTACGGATTTGCGCTACGCAGCGTCTTCACACACAGATGAAACTTACTGGAGAAGTGTGAAGTGTGACATGATATACGTCTGTAAATAAATACAATTTATATATCTGGTGAATATTAACCAAATGTCAACCTAAGCTTTGGTTATCCATCACTAGCATTTCATTTCATTCAGATTTTATTTTGTTAACCAAAATGTGTACTACATATTAACCAGTGCTGTCAAACGATTAATCGCGATTAATCAAAACATAATATATATGTGTGTATTATGTTAATTATGTATAAATAAATACACACACATACAGTATATATTTTGAAAATATTTCCATTGATTTCCATGTATATATTTATATAAATATAATTTATATTATATATAAATATTTTAAATGTATAAACTTAACATATTTTTTCTTAAATATATACATGCATATACAATATATAAATACACATGTAAATATACACAGTACACACATATATTATGTAAACAAAAACTTTTATTTTGGATGCGATTGATCATGATTAATCGTTTGACAGCACTAATATAAACACATGATTTTCCTCCACAAAGCAACCAGTTTTGGCATTCAAAACATGTAAAATCATATTTATTTACAGTAAATGAACATACTTAAACGGTGATGGTAAATATTGTAAATACAAAATTTGGAAATATTTAAAGATAGGAAACTAGCAATTGGACATGATACACTATAATTGTTCTGATACCACAGACCCCTTCTTTTATGTTAGCATGTAAGCATGTCTTAAATCATGTTTTTCATGTCTAAAAATCTTAAAGGTGGGGTGTGTATTTTTTCAAAATGCGGAGGAGAGAGCGCTCAATGCACATGACGGACATTGGTCAAGTCAAGCAAGAACAGAAAGATGGAGATGGCAGATAAAAAACAAAAGAGGAAAATGTCGGCGGAACAAAAGAAGGCACACCTTGTCTACACTGGATGCGACGCCGCTGCAACAGCTAAAGTCTGTTTACACTGGACGCGACAAATCAACCGTTGAAAATCATTTGAAATTTGTGCCAATACCTCATAAATAGGAAGGTATTTAGTAATAGGTAAGCGCCGCACTGCATCAAGTGCATCACTGATTATAATGAGTTCTATAGTATTTCGTCGCACCACGCCACTCTCATCCAGTGTAGACACGGTGTTACGATAAGGCAAGAAGTAGAACCCATGTAAATATCGGATCAGCTTTCCAGCGCTGGAGAGAACTCAAGGAGTGGGAAGGCCTGCGATTGGACGCCGAAGATGCTTTGTTTCTTCTCGATAGGTGAGTAACATTGGTTTTGCTTTGTTTCACAGAACTAATCGTTGCCTGGGATGCATACGTATGTGTGGGGCGGAGCAATCAAAATAGGGGCGAGACCCTTTTGGTGTAAGGGCGTGTTTATTTTGGTGATTTGAAATATCAACATTGGCTACCAGAAATCACTTACCCCACCTTTAAAGTTAACTTTCAGTTAATAGATTTAAATCTAGTAGGGTAACCATATGTGCCATTTTTCCCGGACACGTCCTTGCCAGGATTTGTTTTGGCTTTGTTTTCCTGTTTTCATGCTTGCTGAAGGTAATGATTGAAAAGTAGTTTGACCAATAACATGCAGGCATTGTACATAATGGACATATCATGGTGTGTGTGAGAAGGTGGGATCTACGGTCAAAGAGATGCAATTGCATATACATATTAGGTGTGTTCGACTTAAAAGCAGCGTGGCTCAGACCGATCAGTGTTTGACATCAAAGTACCCTGAGAGTGTTTTGAAAGCATAAGGAACAATCTGTATGGTACTTTGATGTCCGATGTTACCGATCGGTCTGCACACGCAAACAAAGCCAAAACCTAGATATTTTAGGCAATATAGAAATCCTGCCCAGGACGCGTCCGGGAAAAATGGCACGTATGGTCACCCTAAATCTAGCTTAATTCATTATCCTAAATTCATTTGGGTTCATTACCTGGTATGTTTAAAAACCTTGCACACTTTGAAAATCTAATATCTACTGTCTGTAGACCTTTGGGATACTGTTTTCAACATAAAAATCATTTGCGATTCAGCAATTCTAATATTGCATATTATTTAGTGCAGACAGTATGTGAAATCGGATGTAGTTAACTAGAGACTTACTGAAAGACGAGCTCGTGAGTTAAAATGTAGGCATCACTGTAGACATACAGTAAATGATCTCGGGGGTCATAGTTAAGATACTGAATATTAGTCTGTCTCTTCTTGATATTAAATTTCAAATCATATCGCTCATTGTTTGTTTTGGTGTCATAAGAGTAAAAGATCTGTTCTGTTTCTTTATCCAGGTAACGAGTAGCGTAAAGCACACCGCACACCATGAAGGTGTTTGTGGCAGTCATTTTGTGAAGAGAAGTGAACCATGTTTGGCCCAAAACTGGCGGGTTACTAGTCTCAATTTTACTGATAACCACATTTCCGAAGTTGCTTGTGGTCGCGTATATAACATAGACGCCAGATTCATCTGTGGCAAAATCCATATCAGTATAACTGTATGTTGTGCCGAGGTGTGCGAACGGAAACTTGTTGTAACCTGTATCACTAGATAAAGCTACAGTACTGACAGACCGAGTCGTCAAGTTGAACTGACAGACATAATAAGTGTTGTAACAGTTATAGTAGAGCACATTACCGTACATAACCATGTTTGACCCCTGAATTGTGTTTGTTGTGGGATTGGAGCTTGATATGTATGTATCTTTTGAACCTATACCTAATATAGTAGTACTCAAACTATTGTACTGGCGGATAAAGTTGCCGTATACATTACTACTTGTCAGCACCACCAGCCAGTACTTATTCTCATCTCCCGGAGCAGGATTTGCATCTCGACCCCAAGCACCATAAGGGTAGGACGTTCCGTACACTGTGAGGGAATACGTTTTTGGTCCCGATACATTGACCATGCGGCCCAAGCCACAGTAACCTGAAATAATAGAAGCAAAAATATAAGTATAATACTTTAATGCTTTAGCTGTGGCTATGTAATAATGATAGTTTCGTTTATGCATACCTGGGGAAAGTGTCGAGGCTGGTGATGTACTGTTGAGCTCTTCTTTGCACTGTTCCAGGTCCTTCTTAATGATCTCGTTCTCACGCTCTTTCACCATCACCTGCAAGTGATCAAACTTCTCCAGCTCCGCCATAGTATTTGTCATGTCCTGAAACTGTAAAAATTAGGGATTAAACAGGAATTAGTAAAATGCACATAATTTACAAAATATTGTTAAAAATTTGGGGACCCGAACAGTCAAAAACAAATAGTAAAGGTAAATAATAAATAAATAATGTAAAAATCTGCTTAGAATTTGTTTAGAAGTAATTAATATTTATAGCTCTTTCTTGGCATTACACAAAATAAAGAAATTTAAATATTTATTTAAATTTTATTTAAATTTAATTACATTTCATTAAATATTCGTATTTAGTTTAGATCAACATTTAAACTTAAATACATTAAATAAACATTTCCTTTTAATTTAATACATTATCATAAAATTTATCATATCACTATCATTATCATATCATTATCAAAGTAATTAAAGAATTAAAAATTATATTAAATTAAATATTTATTTAATACTCGTATTTAATTTAGGTAGAAAATTAAATGTAATTCAATTAAATAATATTTTCATTAATGTAACATGTTGAGCATTATCATGTCCTGCAGGACTGTGAAACAACATTTTTATATTTTGATTTTTTTATAAATGCAAATGTATGTGACTGAAAAATGATCAGTTTTGGTGAGGAATTAATTTTAGTTTTAGAAATATTTCACAAAAAAACATATATATACTTAGAATTAATATACAAAGGTGTACATAAAAACGCGCATGTAGTGTAAATAAATTGACCTCTGCCGCAGTCTGTAAACTTTGCTGCTGGTAACTGTGAGTGGTTCTGTTGAGTTTGTCCAGAAGGTCTTGAATCTCGGCAAACTCTAATTCAATAATGCGTAGAGACACGGCTGCATACAGATTTCCATTGTCTTCTTTTTCCAGCATGGATACATTTTCAAGAAGCTGCCGGATACGGTGTTGTAGACCCAACACCAGCCTGTCAATCTCTGTCATCTGATTACAAAGGAAATAATTGAATAAGAGACAATTTTGCTTTAGTAACCGATTTGTACAGAATTATACATGCCTAATTTGCAACCCTAAACATCACAACAGTGTGTTTTGACATGTTTCTACCTTTTCTGAAGTGATGTTCTCCGTGCATTGTGTAGCTGTGAACTCAACGTTATTTAGTTTATTCTCAGGGAAAGCAGGATCAGAATTTTGTAGCTCACACACGCAGTCCTTTCCTTTCGCTGACTGTGGAGACGAAATAACAGGGCATAAATAAATCCAACATACAAGCAAAATTACACCATATATATAGTATATTTAATAAACACTGACATTAAATATTATGTTAGAATGTAAAATAAAAATAATAAAATGATACTGAAAAGTTACATTTTACCTGTGGGAAAATTAGAGGAATGAAGACCATCAAAATGAAAATGTGTGATTGACTCATGTTGGAGATATTACAGGTTGCTATCCTGTAGCTTTATATATAAAGAAGTTTTGCGTCACAGAAACTCAGATTTAAAGCCAAAACTCAGTTTCTGCTGACACAAAAAATTACGAATTGAGGAAGTATATATTTGCTGTGTGAGTGTCTGTGTGCGTGTGTAATATTTATGTATAACGGTTTAGACATTAATGGCTGTGTGTTGAGTTATTTTGAGGGGACATCAAATTTACACTGTTATACACGCTGTACACTCACTACTTTACATTGTAGCAAAGTGTAATTTCTTCAGTGTTGTCACATGAAAAGATATAATAAAATATTTACAAAAATGTGAGGGGTGTACTCACTTCTGTGAGATACTGTAAATATATATAGAGAGAGAGAGAGAGAGAGAGAATAAGAGAGAAATAAACAAATGAGTACACCCCTCTCTGAACAAACACAAAATATGTGTCATTAATATCTGAAATCAATTTTGTTTAAATGAAGGGTATGTACTCTATAACTCAAAGTATACTACTCTGACCCTCTTGGCATTGATTGTACAAGTTCATGAAAAATCATCACATCTATTCTGTCTAACTCCTGGAGGATGACCTCCTTAACCCTGATCTTTAATGGGGAGTATTGTTCAACTTGTCTCTACAAAACCCCCCACAGGGGCTAAAGAGTTTTAAGGCTGGGTGGAATACTTGTCCCCAGAAGGTTTTTTTTACTGTGGGAGATTGGATATTGTAAGTGTTGAAAAAGTGCCTAGCAACGCAGGGAATTATAAGCGGGGCATCTTCTCTTTCAACTTTTCGGATTACATCGCACAGTGGTGAGTGAATTCATGACAGCACTGATGAAGCACAACACCCTCATGTCTTCAGCACTCATAAATCCTTACAGAAGAACTACCATCAAAATGCTATTAGATCCAAAATGATTGAACTATTAGTCATGAAACCAGAGTATGGATTCCCAGAGGTCCACATTCTGTAAATATTAAACTTGCAAAATGGTTAAAATAAGTTTATTGTGCACTGGAAACAGTGTGGCTACAGTCCAGTGTGGACAACAGTCATGCATTTCACTTCTTACTGTGTGAGACAAAACAATAGCTTCATAGCATTTGGCAGCTCAGAGACACTTGCTACCGCTCTTTTTCTAGCAAAAAAAAAAAAAATCACATGATTGTTTCATTGACTACTTAAAACCTTTTGTACTACTATCTTCTTCTGTGCAAAGAAATAAGTCTCCTGCTGATTTTCTCCCAAGTGCTTCCATTGTTGTCAGCATTAGGTCTGATTGAATGACTAAAGAATGATTCAGTGGGCTATGTAACACATTTAGTTTTCAAGAAATTACTCCTCTTGAAATGTTTTGGTTCAATATACCTGTTGATTACAAAACAAGCCTTTAACTGGAAAAAATCATCAAGCTCACATCGGATGACTCTCAGCTGATCACATCTACCTATAGGGATACGACACCTATCACAGCATTCCTATACAAGGTCTGTTCACTATTATGACTGCAAATTACCCTCCTCCATCCCCAACGCCTCCTTTTGCCACAGTCAGGACTTGGCTTTCCTCGTTGAATCAGACTCCTTTTATCTTGTATAATGTTGTTACACTTAAATATCATTAAAGGTGCAGTAGGAGATCTTGGAAAATGCTAACTTTAGCCTGATAGCACTCAAAGCGAACTTCCCACCCTCCCTGCATTTGGCGATTCTAGGATTTTTTTTAATGGGGTGGCACAGGGGGGACCAAGAACCAGTTAGGGGGGACCCATGGGAAACGTTATGTGCCCCAACAAGTGAGATGACATAAAAATGGTACTGCACAAGTGCCTGGACAACTCAACTCTCTTTTTATAAATAAAAACCACTGAACAGACAATACTTAAATGAGGCATTTAGATGATACTTGTTCTCAACTTCTTTTATTGTCCAAACAGACTGTGTGTGTGTGTGTGTGTGTGTCTTGTGAAAATTTTGTAAAAATTGCTCATGTTCTGACTTTCACCTGTTGCTGCAGATAGATGGCTGCTGGTGTAGTCCTCACTGGCCCTCTCTGGCTGGCTCTGACCTGTGCTGCCAGGTTCAGGGCTGCTAATTTGCTGGCCTACTTGTCCCTGCCTGGTGAATTGGCTCTGACCTGCAATGCACTGTACTGCATCTACCTGTCTTTGACATGGTTTCTTCTTGAAGAAACCTTGAATGTATTGCTGCTGTGCCTGACTTTGTCCCCTTTTCATTTTTTTTACACAAAATTCTGCCTAAAATTGAGAAAACTCTTAACTTTATCATCAATATTACACAAATAGTACATTGAATAGCCATATTCTCATCTGATCAAAGACAAAATCATTTAAATGTGAAGCTGTTCTTGGACATTGCAAACGAAAATAAAAAAATATAAGACTAGCACGCAAAAATATTTGTTTATTCAGTACAAACAGGTGTTTACTATTCAGACCGAGCGTTTTGACTGGACGAACATTTCTTGGTCCTACTCCTTCCACAGAATATATAAGATAAATACATTTAGACCACTTAACTTAATGATTGCTGTCGGGATTTGAGAAGACTTTCAACTAGCATAACAAAAAATGTTTCTAAAGACAATCACCTACTGCACCTTTAAATACATTAATCATATACGCTTTGTTCTGTTTACCCTACGGCGTTATCATTGCTGCTCTCCCTGCTCATTCATGACAGGCTGCATGGATAGGCAAGGAGTTTTTGCCCAAAACAGAACCATACCGCCAAACCAAACTGTATGCTAAGTGTCTATCATTTTGATGACAGTGGTCCTGACAGAACTTAATTTTGTAACTTTTAGGAGGGTACGCACTGTAAAAAAAGTAAAATAAAAGAATAAGTTGAGAAATAAGTTGAAAAAATAAGTTGAGAAGTTGCTTCAGCAGATTTTCGAGTTTTCTCAACTTTTTGTTGTATAAACTATTGTTGCCAAAATTAGCGCGTTAACGCAGGCGATTCATTTTTGGCAGCGGCTATTTGCACTAAGTGTAAAATAGCGATAGATGCTATTTACACTATGTTAAAATAGCAAGATTTTTATACTACTTATTGCAAATAATGGCAATTATCTGCATCTCAATATTGTAGTACATTATAAAACAGTACGCAATAATAATTCAAATTAGGCTATTAAATGGATGCCACCTTATTGGGACAATAAAACCCTCCCTACACCTACCCTAACCCTACCCGATTTTCAACTTTTTAATTATTTACTTCATTTTTATTGAAAATAAATGCCTTTCCGATGCGATATGAGATTTGAAAAGGGAGAAAAAAGTTTGACAAAAGGCAGGTTCGAACTCGGGTCGATCGCGTCAATAAGCATGCGCCTTATCATCTACGCCACTGAAACTGAAGATGAACTTGCATCTTTTTGCAGTATTGACCATCCCAATCACATGTTGATGGGCGGAGTTATTGTAAATAGCCTTTGCCAACAAGGTGGGCTATTTGGACTTATGGCTCGTTTCCACTGAGCGGTACAGTTCAGTACAGTACTCAATTATGTCCGTTTCCATTGTCAGAAGTTGTGAATGGTACCAAAATAACAAACCATGCCATACCACTTTTTTGGTACCGTTTCGTTGGGGTACCTAGCACAGCAAAGGGTACCAAAAGGGTGGAGCTAAACTCACTGCAGAAGTTGATTGGTTTACCGGAATCGTCACTTTTGCGTGATACAAGGGAATAAAGCTTCTCCTTCACTTGTTCCGCTCTGCTGTGTTCAGCTTATCAGAGTGCGCAAACACAGATAACCATTTCTCAATGTGTTCTTGTCTGTTCTTGTGAAACGTCATTGCCAAAAAACCCGTGTAATTTTCAAAATATTACTGTTATTCTGTCATGAAATGTAGTTTAAAGAGTTTTTCAAGCGAGAATGTAGTTGTTTAAAACTCAAATCTGCGGTTTATTTATAAAGATATAGCGCCTATTTGAAAATTTGCTATGCCGATTTCGAAGCTCCAGGCGATCACCGGGTGCTCTATGCTCATGTATTCACCTCGAGCAGCCTTACGCTTGGCTAGTCCTTCCAACATTTGCCCCTGGCTCTGATGTCTCCGTAGTGATTAAATGAGAATCAATTCGTTTTGTGTATATTTAACAGGCATTTGTGGTCTCATGAATCTATTATTTGTTCCTGGTCATATCGTTTTGACTGAGCACAAAGTTTAACTTTATATTTATTTTGAACTTTACTGTAGTAACTTGCAGAGCTGACTATGTAGCAAACGTTTGACTGTGAATTATTTGCTTTTGTCTTTATTTCCTCTTATATAAGCCTCTTATACTTTGTACTTATACTTTTATAATGGCTATTATTGTTCATGTGGCCGCCAGCGCCAGCGCGAGCAGGCGGCTGTTCTAGTAGCTCTGTTTTTGTGTCGCCTTCTTAGCTTGTTTAAATAAGTATTTTTTTAATTAATTAATTAATTTTTAACTTCATCTTTGCGCGTTAGTGTAGTATTTATTATTATATTCTATTATATCCAATGGATATGGATACATCACAATAGAAGAATGGCTACAAACTCGTGTACACGAGGGATTGGCTGCTCGCCCTCAGGACTATGGCTAGTGTTGGCATTGTTCCACACCTACTACGAGAGGTGAGGCAGCCGTACCGAGGATGGCGCGCCGGCGCTAAGGTGAAGGCTAGGCGCCATGAGAAGTGATGGAGATACAAGCCCTCTGTTCCATCGGTAGTTATGGGGAATGTCAACTCACTGGCCAACAAAACTGACGAACTGGCTGCACTCATGAAAAATGCGAGGATCTATAGGGAGTGCAGTCTCCTGTGTTTCACAGAGACGTGGCTAACTGCTAGCATCCCGGATGCTAATGTGGATCTACCCAGCTTCACTACGGTTAGGGCTGGCAGAGACACAAAGACGTGCGGGAAGCGCAAAGATGGGGGACTTGTACTGTTTATTAATAACAGATGGTGTAATCCAGGGCATGTCACTGTTAAGATGATAACATGCAGTAGGGACATTGAACTTTTGGCAGTAAGTTTACATCCATATTACTTGCCCAGAGAGTTTTCTCACGCCATTGTTTTTTGTGTTTACATCCCACCACGAGCGCAAGCGTAAGCCGCGTGTGACGTCATTCACTCAGCTGTCGCGGGATTACAGACACAGCACCCTGAAGCCTTTATGCTTATTTCCAGGGACTTCAATCATGTGACATTGGACTCTTCATTGTCTGCTTTTTTACAATATGTGGATTGTCCCACCAGAGGAAACAGGACTATTGACCTGTTATATTCAAATGTAAGGGATGCATACTCTGCCATTCCTAATGCCACCACTGGGGAAATCAGACCACAATTTGGTCCTGCTCCAGCCTCTCTATAAGCCTAAGGTACGGAGAGAAGTTACCACCACATGTACATTTAGGAGGTGGTCTCCTAAGGCAGAGGAGGCACTGAGGGACTGTTTTCAGTCTACTGATTGGAGAATGCTTCAGGAGTCGTATGGGGAGGATATTGAGGGCATCACCAGCTGCATAACTGACTATATGAACTTCTGCATGGATGTTATGGTCCCTACTAGAACTGTACACTGCTTTTCTAACAACAAACTCTGGATTACCAGTAACATCAAGGACCTCCTTAACCAAAAGAAGAGAGCCTTTAGAAATGGTGACCAGGAGGAGTTGAGAAACGTACAAAGGGAGCTCAAAGTCCAGTTGAAAGAAGCTAAGGATACCTACAGAAGGAAAGTGGAGCTGAAACTGCAGCAGAACAGCACAAGTGAGGTGTGGGATGGTATAAAGATCATCACAGGATGCAGCTCTAGGTGGGGGAGCACTGTTGAGGGGGGACGGGAGAAGGCCAACCTGTTAAACAACTTCAACAGGTTTGACTGTACTGCCACCACAGCTGCAACTTGTCCCGTTGTCACCCCTGCATCTCCCTCGACAAACACTGCTGGATGTGAAGAAACCACCCCCTTATCACCCCCCCCCCCCCCACCACCATCCACATCCACTGGTACTTTCTCCCCTCCTCTGACATCTTTTGGGGTGAGTGACACTCTCCCTCTCCCACTCACCTTCACAGCAGCTCAGGTGAGTGGAGAGCTGAGGAGGCTATGCACCAGCAAAGCAGCCGGGCGTGATGGTGTGTGTCCTAGGCTACTTAAGGCCTGTGCTCTGGAGTTGGGTGACCCTCTGCAGCACATTTATAATTTGAGCATGCGAGTAGGGAGGGTTCCAGTGCAGGGGAAAACATCCTGCATCGTTTCTGTTCCAAAGAGACCGCACCCCAAGGAGCTGAATGATTTTAGGCCTGCTGCTACTGTCATGAAGACCATGGAGCGGTTGTTGCTATACCACCTTAGGCACAGGTCCAACTCTGCTTTGATTTCTCCAGTGCTTTCAACACTATCCAGCCTCTGCTACTGGGTGACAAACTGAAAATGATGGGTGTGGACTCAAATCTGGTGAGGTGGATCGTAGATTACCTCACTGGAAGGTCTCAGTACGTCCGGCTGGGAGACTGCAACTCTCAGACTGTGGTCAGCAGTACAGGAGCCCCACAGGGAACAGTGCTCTCCCCGGTCCTGTTCACCCTGTACACCTCTGACTTTAAATACAACTCGGACTTGTCACATGCAGAAGTTTTCTGATGACACAACCATTGTTGGGTGTATAAGGAATGGACAGGAAGAGGAACACAGGAGTCTGATCGAGGACTTTGTGGCATGGTGTAGGTCAAATATTCTGCAGCTCAACACAGCTAAGACCAAGGAGATGGTGGTTGATTTTCGCAGGCCTAGACCTCATCTGCAGCCTGTGTTCATTGAAGGTGTCTGCGTGGAGATGGTCCATACATATAGATACTTGGGCCTGGAGCTAGACGACAGACTGGACTGGTCCTCAAATACGGACGCCCTCTATAGGAAGGGACAGAGCCGACTCTACTTTTTGAGGAGGCTGGGGTCCTTTAACATCTGCCAGAAGCTGCTGCAGATATTTTATCAGACTGTCATCACCAGCGTTCTCTTCTATGCTGTGGTGTGCTGGGGAGGCAGCATTAGGAAGAGGGACACCACAAGGCTGGATAAGCTGGTGAGGAAGGCTGGATCAGTGGTTGGTGCTGAACTGGACACCCTGACATCTGTAGTTGAGAAAAGGATTCTCGGCAAGATACTGTCCATCTTGGACAATGTCCACCACCCTCTGCATCAAACCATCTTCAGGCAGAGGAGTTTCTTTAGTGATAAGCTGTTGTCCCTGGCCTGCTCTACAGACAGACTGAGGAAGTCGTTTGTCCCCCAGGCTATAAGGCTCTTTAACTTTTCCCTGTGAGCAGGATTTGAACTAGACTGTTCGCGGATGGACTTTTTATACTGATGGACATACAATTGGAGAGCACTGCTGTCTCTTTCTGTGCACTATGGATACTGTGACACGTGTCCCGAGCCGTCATCAGCGTCGCCCTGGAAACAAACGGTGCACACCTGCACCCCGCATCAACGGCAGACCGGTCACACCTGGAGCTCATCAGAAGCCACCCTTTATAAGCCACACTTCACGCCACACTTCACGCACACTCTGGTGAGTTCCGAGGAAGCCTCCAACCTCATGTTGTTCTCTCTCCTCTCCACACAGAAGACAGCGTGTGACCGGTCCCGCCGAACCACGGAGCACTACACCGATCCACCACTTCAGGAGCACAAAAGGATTGAGCTGGAACACTGCACGGAGCACCACACCACGAACTCACTCTTTGCCACAAATAAATCCACCCTCCGGGGTTTTCTTGACTTTCAACAGTCTCATTGTCGTGTGTGATTCCTCACCCCCGCCACACTGGTGGAGAATGCGGGCAGGACGTGGACTAAATTGTGTTTTTTTTTTTTTTTTTGTTGTTGTTTTGTTCTGTCTAGGCGGCCGCTCCTCCCCTCCCCAGCATGGAAGAACTCCTCAAACATCTTACGGAGGTGAGCATCCGCCAGCAACAAATAATGGAGCACGTGGCCTCCCGACAAGGCGAGACAGAGCGGGAACTCGCCGAGCTCCGTTTCGCCGCCGCCCAGCGTCTCCCACTCCCCGATCCCCGAGTGCGGGCGACCCAGCTCCTCCCTAAAATGACTGTCCACGACGACCCAGAACACTTCCTACAAATGTTCGAGGCCGTCGCGCTCCGGGAAGATTGGCCGCAGGAGGAGTGGGCTCGAATCATCGCTCCCCTTTTGACCGGCGAGGCACAGCAAGCGTACTTCGCGTTACCCCCGGAGAAGGCTGACTCATATGAAGAGTTAAAGAAGGAGATCTTAGCCCGAGTGGGTCTGTCCCCGATCTGTGCGGCCCAACTCTTCCAGGACTGGGAGTACAAGCCCCGCCGGCCGGCCCGCACCCAGGCGGCCGAACTCTCGCGACTGGCCCGACATTGGCTCCTCGTCGGGAATCCCACGGCCAGTCAAGTGGCTGAGAGGGTCGTCGTGGACAAGCTTCTCCGAGCGCTACCCCGTCCCCTTCGGCAAGCCGCTGGGATGCGCCACCCCCTGACCATCGGGGAAGTTGTCGAGGCCATCGAACTGGCGGATGCCACCCTTCATCGAGAGGCGGGGGAGCGAGTGCCGCCTTTTCCCCGGAGGGTGGTCCAGGAGCGACGCACGCCGGAGGGCACCCCGCGACCGGTAAACAGGCCAGTGGTTCCCGGCCCCCAGGATGAGCCCATGCCCACCGAATCCCCTCGCTCTCCAAACTGGGCTTGGCTGACAGGCTGCACCCTGCACCAGGAACCGCCCTTTTCCGGCCCACAGACGAAAGTACGGATAAATGGACGTCCGTTCCCCGCCCTCCTGAACTCGGGCAGCACTGTAAGCCTTGTCCATCCGGCCGTCCTTCCCCCGCGGGCCGAGTCCAAGGCCCTCCTGTCCGTAACCTGCGTCCATGGGGACACGCGGCAGGTGCCCGCTCGGCAGATCAACATCTCGGCGGCCCAGGGAACCTGGCCCGTGGAAGTAGGGATCGTTAAGGAGCTGCCCATCCCGGTCCTCCTCGGGAGAGACTGGCCGGGTTTCGACCGTTCCCTCGCCGCCAGTCAGCCTGTCAGCCCGGCCGGGAACCGCCGTCACCGGAAACCTAGACGCTGTCTCCGCCGTCACCCCGTGTTGCTGGCATCTGACAGCGCCCGAGACGGTGAGTCCCCCTCTCAAAATACTAACCTGTATTATGATGTGTTCCAACAGGTATCGGGAGGGGGGTCATTCGCAAAGGAGCAACATGGGGATGACCGTCTCAAGCACTGTTGGACGCAAGTGCGGGTGATCAAGGGAAAGGAGGTCCTGCCAGCGCCGCACCCGATCCCCCACTTTCGCATCCAAAATGGCCTGCTTTACTGTGTCGCGCAGCGCAGGGGGGAGGAAAAGTCACTGTTGGTGGTCCCAAAAAGCAAGACGGAGGTTGTGATGGAGCTAGCCCACGCCCACCCGATGGCTGGCCACCTCGGAGTACAGAATACCACCCAACGGATCAGGGACCGTTTCCATTGGCCAGGCCTGGAGGCCGACGTGAGACGGTTCTGTCAAGCCTGTCCGACCTGCCAACGGACCTCTCCGAGGACTCCTCCCCCCAGCCCGCTGATTCCACTACCCATCATCGAGGTGCCCTTCGAGCGCATCGGGATGGATCTGATAGGGCCGTTGCCGAAGTCCGCCCGAGGCCACGAGCACATCCTGGTGATTGTCGACTATGGCACCTGGTACCCGGAAGCGATCCCACTCCGTAAGGCCACCTCCAAGGCCGTCGCCCAGGAGCTGTTCCTCCTGAGTAGCCGAGTCGGCATCCCAGCAGAGATACTGACTGACCAAGGCACGCCGTTCATGTCCCGGCTAATGGCGGATCTCTGTCGACTCCTAAAGGTCAAGCAGCTCCGGACCACGGTGTACCACCCACAGACGGATGGTTTGGTAGAAAGATTCAACCAAACCCTCAAACAGATGCTCCGCCGCGTGGCTGCCGAGGACAAGTGCGACTGGGACAGGATGTTGCCCTACGTGCTTTTCGGGATCCGGGAGGTCCCCCAGGCCTCCACTGGTTTTACCCCCTTCGAGCTACTATTCGGTCGCCAACCGCGAGGGCTCCTGGACATCGCGAGGGAGGCGTGGGAGCAACAGCCGGCCCCTTTCCGCTCCACCATTGAACATGTGCGCGACATGAGGGAGAGGATAGACAGAGTGATGCCGTTAGTCCGGGAACACCTCACCAAGGCCCAACAAGCTCAGCAACGTCTCTACAACCGGGCAGCCCAACCACGGGAGTTCCAGCCCGGGGATCATGTAATGGTCTTGATACCAACCGCCGCCTGCAAGTTCCTGGCCACCTGGCAGGGGCCGTACACAGTCACCGAACGAGTCGGGCCAGTCACCTACCGGGTTCGCCAGCCCGGACGCCGACGGGAGGAACAACTCTACCATGTGAACCTCTTGAAACGGTGGGTCGGAAACCGGGCTCAGCTGTCGGCCCTTGCCACCTCGGACCCCGTGGTTGTTGACGTCAACCCCCATCTCTCGGCTGCCCAGAAGACGGAGCTTCAACATCTGGTCAGTCAGTTCTCCGATGTGTTCTCACCACTGCCCGGGCGGACCAACGTCCTCCATCACGACATCCGCATCCCGACGGGGACCATCGTGAGGCAGCGGCCCTACCGGGTCCCAGAGGCTCGGCGACACGCAATTGAGGACGAGATACAGGAGATGTTGAAGTTAGGGGTAATTGAACCATCCCGGAGCCCTTGGTCCAGCCCTATCGTTATGGTCCCGAAACCGGATGGCACCCTCCGCTTCTGCAATGACTTTCGACACTTGAACGAGGTATCAGAATTTGACGGCTACCCCATGCCCTGCGTGGATGAACTGATTGACCGCCTGGGGAGATTCCGGTTCATCTCCACTCTCGACCTCACAAAGGGATACTGGCAGGTCCCACTGACCGAAAGCGCTAAACCCAAGACCGCCTTTTCGACCCCCAGTGGCCACTGGCAGTACCGGGTTCTCCCCTTCGGCCTACACGGGGCCCCCGCCACGTTCCAACGTCTGATGGATGTCCTTCTACGGCCCCACCAGGCCTACGCGGCGGCCTATCTGGATGACGTCATCATCCACGCGGAGAGCTGGGAGGAACACCTAGAACGGTTGCGGAGGGTGCTCATGGAACTTCGTCGGGCTGGACTGACTGCCAACCCCCAGAAGTGTCACTTTGCCCTGTTCGACGCCAAGTACCTGGGTTTCCAAGTGGGAAGGGGCGTCGTCCGACCCCAGGAGAAAAAGGTGGCGGCTATCCTCTCAACACCGGTTCCGACGACCAAAACCCAGGTACGAGCCTTTTTGGAGTTGGCAGGGTATTACCGCTGTTTTATCCCTAACTTCTCCTCCTTAGCTGCTCCCCTGACAGACCTGATCCGGAAGGGGCAGCCTGAGAAGATCATTTGGAGCCAGGAGGCGGATCGAGCGTTCAAGCGAGTGAAGGAGGCACTCACGACCGAGCCCATCCTACGGGCTCCAGATTTCAGCTGCCCCTTCCTGCTACAGACGGACGCGTCCGACACCGGGTTGGGAGCCGTCCTCTCCCAGGTGGTAGACGGCGAGGAACACCCGGTGGTCTACATCAGCCGGAAGCTGACCCCCGCTGAACGTCGCTACGCCACGGTCGAGAGGGAAGCGTTGGCCGTTAAGTGGGCAGTCCTGGAGCTCCGATATTACCTCCTTGGCCGGAAATTCACCCTCCTCACAGACCACGCTCCCCTCCAATGGATGGCCCGGGCTAAAGATACGAACGCCCGAGTGACGCGGTGGTTCCTGGCGCTCCAGGACTTCCACTTCAACATACAACATCGGGCGGGAACGGCCAATGCCAATGCGGACGGACTCTCCCGTGGCTGGGCAGCTTTCGCAGGTCTGTCAGGGCTCACCTCCCACCCACCCCCATCTTCCCCATTGTGTAGGAACACCAGGACAACGCTTGGGGGGGGAGTGTGACACGTGTCCCGAGCCGTCATCAGCGTCGCCCTGGAAACAAACGGTGCACACCTGCACCCCGCATCAACGGCAGACTGGTCACACCTGGAGCTCATCAGAAGCCACCCTTTATAAGCCACACTTCACGCACACTCTGGTGAGTTCCGAGGAAGCCTCCAACCTAATGTTGTTCTCTCTCCTCTCCACACAGAAGACAGCGTGTGACCGGTCCCGCCGAACCACGGAGCACTACACCGATCCACCACTTCAGGAGCACAAAAGGATTGAGCTGGAACACTGCACGGAGCACCACACCACGAACTCACTCTTTGCCACAAATAAATCCACCCTCCGGGGTTTTCTTGACTTTCAACAGTCTCATTGTCGTGTGTGATTCCTCACCCCCGCCACAATACATAACATTTGCAGTTTTGCAAAAAAAGACTTGTTTTTGTTTGTCTGTTTTTAATGTTGCTACTAGATACATCTGAATTTCCCCTTGGGGATTAATAAAGTATCTATCTATCATCATCATCATCATCATCATTAAAATTGACATAAAAGAGGTAAAGTTGTGCTTATTGACGCTTTATTGTCGATCGCTACTTTCCATCATACACCACGCCTATCAAGTAAAGGGTACTGTTGACAGTGGAAATGCAAGCCTGATCAGGGTTACCCGTACCGAATCGTACTGTACCGTACTGCTCAGTGGAAACAAGGCATTAGTGTAAATAGACACTCCGTTAATTTTTTCAGTTTAACGCTTAACGACGTAAACGCAGGGGCAGGGCCTAGGGTTGGCCACCCCACTCATAACTGCTAATTCTGTCTCTTTTTTCTTGACAAGAAGTGCATTTATTCAGTCGCAGAACATCTTTACAAGCACATCAAACAGGAGACGTTTCAACTTCACTTCAGCGGCAGGCGCGAGTCAAACAAGCGCGGAAACTGTACACGTATAATGGTGCCAGATATAGGCATTTCTTTATTTTTTGAACACACAAATTTTATTTTAACACATCAATATTTTGGTTTTCACCATAATTTGGATGAATAGTCAACATAAATATCTATATCAACATTATCTAGGCCTATTTCACAAAGTTGTGATCGTTAAGTTATATCCCAAACATCATTTTCATAGCGTGAGGCACAACATGATGTAAACAAACAGCGCTTCATACAGTATCCTTCATGTGGCACCTTTTTACATTTACATTTACATTTAGTCATTTTGCAGACACTTTTATCCAAAGCAACTTACAATTGGGGAATACATAAAGCGATTCATCTTGAAGAGGCAATCCGACAAACGAAGTGCTTGTAACACCAAGTCTCAGGCATTGTTTAAATAAGTACAAGCTAGCAGGGGAAGGAATAAATAAGGAGAAAGTTTTTTTTTTGTTTTTTTTTTATGTGTAGGGTGAAGTCAAGTAGTGTCGAAAGAGATGAGTTTTCAGCTGTTGCTTGAAGATTGACAGGGATCCAGCACTCCGAATATGGGTGGGAAGATCATTCCACCAGCCAGGAATGGTGAACGAGAATGTTCTGGAGAGTGATTTTGAGCCTCTTTGTGATGGTACCACGAGACGTCGCTCACTAGCAGATCTCAGACTTCTGGAGGGGATGTAGATTCTTAATAGTGAGTGCAAGTAGGCGGGTGCTGAGCCTGTGGTTGTTCTATAAGCAAGCATCAGTGTCTTGAACTTGATGCGAGCTGCGATTGGTAGCCAATGCAATGAGATAAAGAGAGGTGTGACATGGGCTCTTTTGGGTTCCTTGAAGACCAGTCGTGCCGCCGCATTCTGAATCATTTTTAGAGGTTTGACTGTGTTTGATGGAAGTCCAGCCAGAAGAGCATTGCAGTAGTCCAGCCTAGAAATGACAAGGGCCTGGACAAGATGTTGTGCAGCATGCTCCGTCAGAAAGGGCCTGATCTTTCTGATGTTGTGTAGTGCAAACCTGCAAGCTCGAGCAGTCTTTGCAATGTGGTCTTTGAAGGTCAGCTGGTCATCAAAGATTACACCAAGATTTCTGACCGAAGTTGATGGAGTAATAGTTGATGCCAGCTACCGTTGGATCATCTGGTTGAAAGGAGAGATAGAGCTGTGTGTCATCAGCATAGCAGTGGTAGGAGAATGCATGTGCCTGTATGATGGGACCCAGCGATGTAGTGTATGTGGAGAAGAGGATGGGTCCAAGAACCGATCCCTGAGGAACCCCAGTGACCAGTGTATGTGCTTTGGATACCTCCCCTCCCCAGGCCACCCTGAAAGACCTACCAGTGAGATAGGATTCAAACCAGCGAAGTGGAATTCCAGTGATGAGAGGGTGGAAAGGAGTATCTGATGATTGACAGTGTCAAACGCAGCAGATAGATCCAGCAGAATGAGGACTGATGATTTGGAATCAGCTTTTGCAATTCGCAGGGCTTCAGTGACCGAGAGAAGCGCAGTCTCAGTTGAATGGCCACTCCTGAAACCTGACTGTTTAGTGTCCAGTTTGTTGTTCTGTGAAAGGAACAATGAGACCTGGTTGAAGACAACACGTTGAAGTGTTTTCACTAGGGCTGTCGCGGTTAAGGAATTTCCCTTGCGGTAATTTTGAGTGTCTCAATAGCGCGGTGTTACCGCGCACATATATATATATATATATATATATATATATATATATATATATATATATATATATATGTGTGTGTGTGTGTGTGTGTGTGTGTAATCTGTGTGTGTGTGTGTATGTGTTACGATGTAAGGAGGTCATATTCAGAAACCAATCAAACCGAAACTAAATCGCGTTGAAACAGGAAGTGAAGTAAACAGAAGAGAATGACAAAATAACGGTCCACTTAACAAAACATAAACCTGACAATAAGATCATTAGTATATTGTTAGCCTATATACATACAGTTAGTTCTGATCCTCGAATCTGACTGACAAGATACTTTTTCTGTTGATATTTCACCTGCGTGTTCTAGACGGCGGTCAGTCAGTGCAGTTTCATTGTTTCGCCACAAGGTGGCGTCAAGGAACTGTCTTTGAGTGAGTCTTTAAACCGTTCATTCAACAACACGTTCAAAAGCGCTGATTCATCCAGAGATTTGTAATGAAACACGCTGTTTAAATCATTTTAACTTTGAGCGCCACTTTTAAAGGCTCAGCTGACCAGCAGAGCGTCGATGCTATTTCTCTTTCCTTGCGCATGACAACCTGTTTTCACAAATATATACATGACAGCAGGCCCGGCTCCACGGGGGGGCCAGGGTGGGCCTGGCCCACCCAATCAGAAGCTTGGCCCACCCTGGCCCCACACATAATAGCCAAACACAAAATTGTTGTGATATTCAATTGAGGTTCATATATATATTTCTTTTTCCTTTTCTTACTGCCCACACCACATACGTGCTAATACTGTATTTTACAGCTAATACAGGGAGCCGCTATCAATATGCGCGGAATTGAAATCCTTTTGAATGAGCGCTCGCGCCTTTTACTTTCACTTTCGATTTGGCGATCACGCGTACAGTGCTCTGTGTAAAGGGAGAACATCTTACAAGATCAGATATTTGTCAATGAGCTAAGAATCTGTTGATGCATGGTTTCGTCAGTCTCAGTGGTGTAGTGCAGGGTATATTCAGGTATACGCTTATCAGTCGGCTTTGCGTAGCCTATACCTACTTCTAAATACCCTCTGATGCGCATTCAGTAGTGTCTCGCATTAGCCAAAATAATGACAGTCCACCACATGATTTGCTAATCAAATCGTCTGTGAATAAATGCAAATATTCCCTAAAAACACCCAGTAATGCGGTCAGGACGCTCCGGCTTCCCTTTAAATATGATTGATGATTGCGCCCGCGCTTGCTTCGTCCCGAGACAAGATGCTGACAGAGATGCTGCCTCTTCAACAACAACAACTTCGAATGAAGACAGCCAAAGTGAACACTCTTTAATAACAGAACCAGTGCTTGATTACGCATTAACTCCGTTACGCATTACCGGCACTTTTATATTTGAATCTTTATCGCTCAGAGTCAGAGCGTAAGTGTCAGGGTAATTAGAAATTATACTATAAAAATCAGACTACCCAGGAGGGGGCACCGTGAATTACCTCTCATCTCTACAAATCATGTGAATGCAAGCAGAGTGGGTCTGGGGCGTGAGAGTCACGGGAAGTGCACAAAGTGGCAAAATAATAATTATTGATTTCTAATTGGAATCAGTACATTATAATATGAAAAGAAAAATCAAAAGGACCAGGTTTTTGCGATCAGATATTTTATAAACCGGTAAACTCCTGTAAACTTTTCAGTCCAAGGATCCAGTAAAACGAACGCGTTCAAACAGTAAGTTTAAAACAGCTCTAATACAGAGAAAACCCGAGATTAAAGGTTGCGGAGAGTCGTTTCAGCTTGGCTTAAAAGCACAAGTTTTTTTATAATGGATTTTTTTCACTATATATAAGAATTGTAAACATTTGCCCGTCACTGCCATGGGAGAAACAGTCAGTCAAACATAGGAATATGCACAATTCTGGATAAATTTATCACTTTTTTTTTCTTTTTCCAAATAGAGATCATATTCTCCTATGATTCTCAATAGACAACTAAACAAATAGCTTGTAATTTACTAGAGGTTCTGACAAAATGTTAATTGCTGCGGTCTATTTAATTTTTAAAATTTGAATTATGTATTGCAAAATTTGCACCTCTGTTGCGGCTAATATAAATTTTATAATTATCCTTACTCCGTGAAGTAGCAGAAGTTAAGTAAAAATGTGCAAATGCAAGTCTTAAATGTCACTGTTTGTAATATAAGGCATTCATCCTTTCACTTTAAAAAAAATGGGGGCATAAAAAGAGTAGCTTATCTCCCCCAGCTACCAGTCGCAGCTACCCCCCCCCCCCCCCCCCCCAGAGGACAGACGCAGGTAATCGCACGCGCTCAGTCGATCTCTCTCTCATTCGCTCTCTGTTTAGGGTTGTTAAGTGCAAATTGACTGAGCTTCTGTGCAAATCAGCATAGTACGCATTGTTATCATTACTAATATTCAGTACACATGCACGAAGTGTAAAACAAGAAGGGCGTAACCTTACGATAAAGAAAACACTGAAATATCGCGGTTGCTGCGGTTGTTGCACTCCTCTGCGGTTATGCTCGTCAATAGCGCGGTATTGCGGTTACCGCGACAGCCCTAGTTTTCGCTATGAATGGAAGGAGAGAGACAGGTCTATAGTTTTCTATAAGAGAAGTGTTTAATGTAGGTTTTTTGAGCAGTGGGGTTACCCGAACCTGCTTGAACGCAGTGGGGAAGATGCCTGTGAGGAGGGATGTGTTGATGATGTGTGTGAGTGCCGGTAAGAGCGTGGGAGAGATTGCTTGCAGAAGATGTGAGGGGATTGGGTCAAGAGGACATGTTGTAGGATGGTTGGAGAGGAGAAGTTTGGATACTTCAGCCTCTGTCAGGGGACAGAAGGAGAAGATGGGAGTTTTAGCAGTGGATGTGGTTGGTTGGGGGTCCTGTGTGCGTGGAGGTGAGAACTGATCACTGATCGATCTAGTTTTGTCTGTAAAAAAAAGTTGCAAAGTCATCGGCTGTAATAGAAGTGGTGGGAGGTGGTGGAGGGGGACAGAGGAGAGAATTAAATAAACCTTTTTATGTCAGACCTTTCACACATTTGCATTACACTAGCTCGATCACCAGTATTTGTATGTAAAACCTGCGAATGTACTTGCTGAGAATGCAGAGTTCCCTCACAGAAACTTGAGCTGCGTCGAGACGTTATGGGAACGCCTTCAGCGTGATCACGCTCTGAATCACATGTGTAATCAGTCCAATGGAAGGGCGAGACGTAATCGGCCAGGAAGCATAAAAGCACATGCGGTGGAACCGGCGTCAGCTTTTTGTCATTCAGCAGCTGCTAATCTGTCTAGTGTGTCTGTCGTTCTTTGTTGTGAGTCTTATTTAGTGTTGTTTGTAGTGTTGTGTGTTTAATAAGCTCCAATATGGCTAAGAGTGTTGAGAAAATAAAGCACTTGGGCGAGAGCAGATCACATTATAGGCTGTGTGTTCCTCCCTGCAAACGTTTTATTACTGCTGGGGATACACATAGTCTGTTTGTTTTCTGCTTGGGAGCGAGTCATGCAGAGTCTCCACTCTGAGAGCTCGACTGTTTCGGCGAGTGTCGTCAGGTCTCCTCTCGCTTAGAGAGCTTTAGAGACCTCCGCTAGGACAGTTGTGTGAGTGGTAGGCTCTGGGTGAGTCTCCTTACAGGATGTCCAACGTGTGGAACGTAGTAGACCTCCTCTCGATTAGAGAGTCGGTTATGCAGAGGTCTCCGCTCTGAGAGCTCGACTGTTTCGGTGTCAGGTCTCCTCTCGCTTAGAGAGTTTTAGAGGCCTCCGCTCGCCGGAGCATGAGGCTAGAGAGCTTATGCCTGTGGTGGATGAGGATGCTTTCAATAGCCTCGAAGCCTCTGCTCTCCCCTCTCTTGGGGACCAAGACTCACTTTCAGAAGTTGGCCTTCGGGACACAGGCCCCGCCCACTTGGCCACTCGTGGCCCTTTTTTTCTCTCGTCCTAGCTGTGCTCCATCCACACTGGGCAGGGATTTGAGTCCAGCGGCGTGGGCATCTCGTTCCCATAGCGTCTCGACGCAGCTCGAGTTCCTGAAGGGGAACATATCAGGTCACGTATGTAACCATGGTTCCCCGAAGGGAACGAGATGCTACGTCTCGGAACAATACTTTCAGCATCCCTGTGAGCGGTTGCTTCATTCCTGAAGCTGACGCCGATTCCACCACACATGCTTTTATGCTTCCTGGCCGATTACGTCACCCGCCCGTGACGTCTAGCCCTTCCATTGGACTGATTACACATGTGATTCAGAGCGTGGTCACGCTGAAGGCGTTCCCATAGCGTCTTGTTCCCTTCAAGGAACCATGGTTACATACGTAACCTGAGACGTTTTAACTAGTCACCTCTGAATGATCGGGCTAGTGCTGCTTTATCATTCTCCTGTGTTTTAAATCTTGTCAGTTTAAACATTAAACTGTTTCAAGCCATTTAAATTGCGAGTCAGCACGAGTTTCAGTGCGGTATTTGCGCGCTGTGACAGATTGTTTCTTTGCACACACACACACACACACACACACAAAGCGCTTGGCTCGGACTGCACGCAAGTAGCAAATTGAGTCTGCTTTCTTGCCTGTTTAAGCCAATGCACCTTATATTATGTTAATGGCTGTTTTTGGCTGTTCCAAACCGGAGCAGATTCACGACTTCTTCCACCTGTAACAGCAGTAGGCTCAAATGCATGAACAGTTGCACTTATTATGGGCTCAACAGTCCTTTCAAGTTCATCTTCCTCCATTTAAACAAGCGTGTGTCCAAAAAATAAAGAAATATATATTACTTAACTGGCCAACGGAGCAAACCAACCTGCAATCTGCTGAAGCTGGTTGCCTTAAACTTTTTAAGTTGTCTCAACTTTTGATTTTTTACAGTAAGTTGTCTCAATAACATTACTGTAAAAAATCAAAATTGAGACAACTTAAAAAGTTTCAGTATTCAGTTTGTACAACAGAAAGTTGAGAAAACTAAAAAATCTCCTACAAAAATAAGTTGAGAAAACTCTGCTGAAGCAGGTTGCCTTGAACTTTTAAGTTTCTCAACTCTTTTTCTATTTTATCAATAGAATAAGAAAATCTTATCTTTCTGAATCCATTATCCTTAATGGAAGAAGTTTGTAACAACCAGGAATGTTCCTGGAGATGGCCTCCTGGCCACATTGAGCATTCGATGAAGAAGGGCCTGGAGCAGTGACCAAGAAGCTGATGGTCACTCCAGTTGAGCTCCATGATCATACTTACATAAGGACAAACATCACTGCAACACTCCAACGATTTGGACTTTGGCAGTGTGGCCAGACTAAATCCCCTCCTCAGTGAAGGCACATAAAACACACTTGGAATTTGCAAAAAAGCACCTAAAAGACTGTCAAGACTGAGAAACAAGATTCTCTGGTCTGATGAACCTCAGTTTCAGGCATCATGTATGAAAGTAAGCAGGCACTGCTCATCAACTGCACAGTACCATCCCAGCAGTGAAGTGTGGTGGTAGCAGCCTCACGCTGTGGGGCTGTTTTTCATCAGCAGGGACTGAGGAACTTGTACCTTCCGGATACTTGAGTATATGGAAAACTCTACATAACAAGATAGCCTTAATGAAAACTTAGTCCTGAGCATTCAGAACCTCGGATTGGGCAGAAGGTTCACCTCCCAACAGAGCAATAACACTAAGCACACAGCTAAGACAAAGGAAGAGTGACCTATGAACAACTCTGTGAATGCCCCTGAGTGGGCCATTCAGAGCCTGGGTTTGAACCCAATTGAACATTTCTGGAGAAACCTGAAAATACCTGTTTCAATAATGTTAGTCACGGTAATGAAAAGGTGCAGATTTCTGCCTAAATTGTATGATGGACTGGTGTTGTACAAAACTTTGAAGGGAACCTGTGGTTAAATTTTGTGTTTCTTAACCAATTTCTTCCTGAATTTCTCTCATGGACTGGTAATTAGCCATAATTTTTAAGCCATAACAATTTTCACATCCTCCTCAACAGACCCCTCATCAGCAAAATTTGTTCCTGAATCTCTGAAATTAGCCATATGTGCAATTTTCACATCCTCTTCAACAGATACTAAAACTACAAATTTGAATATCTAAAAAAAAAATGCTGTTAATCACTATAATGAAAGTGCGGATGTCTGCATAAAATTTATGATGGACTGGGGATGTATACATTTTTGGGGGGAACTTGCGGATGAATTTTCCGTTTGTCAGCTAGATTTCTTCCTGAATTTCTGAAATTAGCCATATGTTCAATTTTTTCACATCCTCTTCAACAAACATCAAAACTGCAAATTTCAATATCTGAACCTGCAACATCATAGTGCTTGTGTGGTGATTTAAAGCAGATCTGTAGTTTTTCAGCCCATTTGGTCATCATGTTTGTCTACCAGCTACTCCTCACAGTCATCGTAAGTTTTCTCTTTGTGTCTTCAATTAGCCATTCCATTCTGACTTAATGTCTGAAAATTTATGTATTTATGTATGTGTGATGCAATATTCTTATTGTGTTTGTACATAAGGTGACTGTCGAGGCTCAGAGAGTTCCAGGTCAACAGACGTCTGATTCATGTTTGTGTAAAATAAACAGCTCTATCTGGACTTTTCCTGCTTTTCATTTTGAGGAAGTCACAAGACAGGTCCAAATTTGTGAGGACAACCTGAATGAGTTTGAGGAAAAGGTAAAGCATCTTATTAAGCTTCTTATGACAATTGCTACTTAATAGACTGCAATGCTTGTCAGATGATGTACATTACAATTGAAAAGAATCTTGAATTAAGGCAATATCAATTAACTTTCTGAGGTGATTTCCAGATGAGGAACACAAATGCAGAACTGCCCATGATGGAAGCCACTCTTCAGAACATCTCAGCCCATCTGAAAGCATTTGATTACCTTTATAGAAGTGGACTGTACAGCGCACTTCATCTGCAACAGCTGAACCAGGAACTCGAGGAAATTCATCAATCTGTCAATGAAACACACATGCAGATCCCCAACAAAGAGACGCATAACCTGCTCAGTGAGGTAGATATTGCAACACATGATCACAAACATATATTTCTGTAGACTCTTTTCTTTTGTAATCAGTGTTTCAAATCAATCTCCAAATTAAGATGATGACAGAATGATCTCAACAATATAAAAGTAAAGGCAACCACAGTTTAATGAGACCATCTGTTTTTCTCAGTTAAATAAGGCGAAACATGATGTCCAGAGGATGTACAGAGATGATTTCTTCAACCTAGAGACCATGAAGAAGAGGTTACGTGACCTCAACAACCGTGCACAGAGTTGCAAGACCATACCAAATGATTTCAGAAGTAAGTATTTTACTGACTATCTGTAAGATATTTTTATATAGATATATAGAGACTTTTAAGGAACAGAATTTCTTTCAATTGCCATTTTCTGAATTCTGAAGATCCAAAAAGTTTCTAACAAATAAAGAAACTGTTACTTAATTGCTTGCAGGTACTTGTCATCAGCGCATCATGACCAGAATAAGTTCTCCAGTTATGACCAAGCTCAATTCCATCAGCAAGTCCTATATTTCTGGTGCTTGGGGCCGTGATGCCCTGCTAAGCAGTAAGGAAAGCTATTGGGAACACTGTCTGGTGAGCGGACACAAGCATGGCAACACAATCAGGATGTACATCTCACTTGAAGACTTCATGGCCGACAATCACTACAAAGATGAAGAGATAGCACCATCATACAGCCATGAAAATGCCGTTCAGGGCTCTGGCACTATTCTGTATGACAATACTGTATTTTACCAATGCTACAGCACTGCTGAAATCTGCAGCTTCAACATTACAACAAAAGAAACCAAGCGTATGAAACTGGATGATGCCGGAATCGACAACAAGTTCCCTTTCTGCTACTACAGCTGTCGTGATTGGACAGACATCGATCTGGAGGCTGATCAAGATGCCGTGTGGGTGATCTACGCCACTGAGGAGAACCACGGCAACATTGTTGTGAGCCGTTTAGACCCACTGTCACTCAATATCACTCATACCTGGAAGACACAACTCTTTAAGAGGTCTGTCACCAGCACGTTTATGGTGTGTGGGGTCTTGTATGCTACGCGCTTTGTTAATACTTACCAAGAAGAGGTGTTTTATGCTTTTGATACAACCACTGGTCAAGAGATAAACAGTCTTTCTTTGCCTTTTGAGAAGGTTTCTGCTGGAATAGCCAATTTGAACTACAATCCTGTTGACGGAAAACTCTACTTGTACAATGATGCCTATCTTTTAGCATATGATACCTTCTTCTAAGTGCATTTCAAATGCAGTTACCCAATAAAAAGTGTGTTGTTTCAAATTCAAAACTGGTCTGTTTTATTTCCCAAAGCTTAGATGGTTCAGAGACTTTTTACTACTCGCAACCAAGAGAGTGCCTCTCAAAAACATGACATTCAAAAACTACAAAACAGAGGTACAAATAAACATACAAACAAATGCAAAAATGTGAGAATGGACATCACACAATTAACATTCGACTTCTTTAAGTCTGCAGTAAAAGGTACAAAACTTTAAACTCCAGCACCCTCTGGTGTTTGGATGGGAGGTTCTTCAGACTGTGCTGTTTCTTGCTCTTGTGATCCTGGCATTGCTTGCTCCTGTTCAGTTAGTCCCTGATCATCTGGAAAGTACAAAGACAATCCAACATATCCTACACACTTATGCTTAATGTCATTTCTTACAACTCAACATTAGCTTTACTGAGATGAAAGCAATTAAAAAGCACTTTATTGGATGAGCCATATTTGAATTTGTAGCACAATAGCCAATGTTCACACACTTGTGATCACACTCATTTTTTGCTTTGTTTACCTTGTGTAAGAAATTGTTTTATTAAAGTCTAAAGTGGCTTATTACTTCAATAAATGTCTTTTTAGTTTGACTGGAGAAGACTGGCCATGTGGACCTCTTCATACATTGAATTTATTGCACTCATTATTGTGCCTCTCTTCGCTTTTGATTTTATAGACAGGATTGATCTTATGGGTCTTTCTTCGTCCCTCACTGTGGAGCCAGTAGTGCTTTATGAGTCATTATAACTCAGCACACAGCTCTATGAGTCACAAGCTAGAAGACAAGTGGCTCTTATAATTGGAGGTGCGTGCAAAGGTCAGAGTGATCTTGTTATTGGTCAGGTGCTTCAAAAGAATATCATGGTTGCTGAGTCAATATGACAGGCAGGGATTTTGTGAGTAACCATTATATGAGCACATGAGCATTTCAGAGCAACTGTTCAAATCAGCTGAGATTGGAGGGTATCACAGTTCATATGTGTTTCTTGCATACTCACCTGAGTCTGAGGCAATATTGTCTAACAGTTCTTTTGTGTTCTTCAGCCTGTACATCAAGAACTTGTTTTCTACAGAGTATGTAAATATGAATAAAATAAATTGTACATTCATTAAAAATATTTTTCACTAATTCAATAATCTTTTTAATGTTCTTTAAAAAAAAAAAAGGTAACTTTTTAGCTAATATTTGGTAATTTAGCAGTATTGGCTGATGAGGGATATAATTGTGCATGCTCTAACATTTAGACTAACTTTTCCATCATCTAACAGTCAGAATTAATTTAGAGTTAGAGAATGTTTTGAGAGACTCAAACATGCATGGGAACACATCTTCTTTCAACTTAAAAGTCCATACAGTAGGTCTAAACTTTGCACCCCTATATTAAATTGGGAGATAATAACCACAAAAAAAAAAAAAAATATATATATATATATGTATATATATAAACAAGATATAATATACATTTAACCAATATAAAATCAGAGCGAAAGAAGGATTACGATTAAAAAAGTGGAAAAGATAAAATTAGATTAAAAAAATGGGTAAAAAGATGAATAAAAAGTAAGACAGAAATAGGGGAAGGTAAGGGTTAAGGGCCCTACCTATTTAGTGATTAAACTGCCCAATATATATAACATTAAATGATCAAAATGCTTTTATAGACTTGACTGGTAGGTGCTGCTTTAACCCTCACAATTGTGTTCTGTGTAAAACAGGCAGGCAAATATTGAGGTATAACCAATTTGCACCCATACAAACATACCTATATCATGGCGCTTTCGTTTTTCTTGTTCCAGCTTGGAGGTCAGGCGGTCCACTTCCTCACGTTGTAGATCTAGCTGAAAAGCCAGTCACCATGGAAGCATGTGAATACGTAGACACACACACACACACACACACACACACACACACACACACACACACACACACACACACACACACACACAACAAACAAACAGACAGAGATACATGAGCAACATGACAGAAACACAGTCTATATGATTATAATGCACTCAAATTCACCTGCCGATTAGTAAGGGCATGATCAAATATCATGTGAAATGTAAGATCACCTGTTTGCGTAAGATCTTGACCTCTTCGAGTAATCTCGTCACACACATTACCTGTTGCTGATATGCAAAGAGAGCCTGTGACCTTCTAAGAAACAGAGACACCATTAACCTGGTTATCAGATGTTGTTCAGTATGTTTTAGATTATTTTTTAGTGGTGCTTGCAAAGATAATTGCTCATATTTAGGGTTAGGACAAATTTAGCAACTACCCAGAGACACCCAGAAAATGCATAATACAATGAATATAACTCACGCCACATCCATGTCCATCTCCACCTCTTGTAAGCTCAGGGAGAAAACGGGATTTCTCATTTCTAGGTCTAAAGGAAAATGTGTAGAATGAAAACATGAAGTTGTATGTGTGTGTTCATGAGTGTGTATATGTGTGTGTGTGTGTGTGTGTGTATGCCTCACCTGTAGTAAAGGGTGGCAGGTAGCTCATGAGAATACTGTTAGTCCAATCATCTTTCAGCTCTCTGTATAATATACCAAAACAAAAATTAGAGTTAAGGTTATAGAGTACTATCAAAACAATTTTATTTTTAAGTGCCTATAACTATTTATGAATATTTAAATATTTAAAAAAAATATTTTTGAAATGAAATAAATGCATTAACTACGGAAACATTTTAGGTTAATTGCAATTCAATATTTTAATAGATTTAGATCCCTGTTAATAAAAAGTAATTTATTGTATTTCTAAATATAAAGCTACCACAGTCATATACCACCTAGCCTATAGATGGCACTGTTTGTTAAAACAATTTTAAAAAGTCAGAAACTCCTGCCTCATAACTGCTGTCAATAGAGGCACATTGGTCTCACAGAAAGAGCCAGATGTTTAATGATCAGCATAAAGTCTGTTTAAAGTCAGTTTTCAGCTAATTCTGACCAAGAACGTGTCACTTGTTCCATCTGTTCAGTCTGTTCAGCTGCCTTGGGCCAAGTGTTAAATGTAATCAGCAATTTGGCCTTTTTTATGTACTTTTTTGTGCAATATGCATTAGATAGTTGTATATATACAATTATTGTTATACATTTAGATTTAGCATAATATGCATTGTGGGATGCATTATCTGTACTTGAACTGGTCATTGAGCAGGGGGTCATCTGTGAGCCCGTGGAATTTGAAGAAACCTATTGCATCAGTGTCAGCGTGGGCAAGAAGTGTATCATATTTCCCTACTATAGACTGAGTCTTCAAAAGCTGAAACAAAAAAATATAGGAAAAAACAAGTACTTACAAAAAAAATTATAAATGCAAACAACAGAGGGCAGTGTCTATGCAAAATGCAAGCTTATAGGCTGTGTTCGTTAAATAATTTGTAAAGAAACAGCAGCACTGATATACATTGTCATTTGCACACTAGAACAAGTACAAGAGGATTGAGAAGGTCTAAACAGAATCACTTTGTGTATGTGTTTACCTCCATGATGTAGCTACCAATCCCAAGGTGGCGGTAGCGTTTCCTAACAGCCAAAAGAGACAGCTGAAGCACCATGTCTCCTGTAGACCTACAATTTCACAGACAGAAGCAGAAGACTCCATATCATTGTTCTTATTAAATCAGCTTATGTCTTAATTTAATTCACATTATGTTTCTGAGAAACATCCATTTTAACTGTCACAATGAGACGTTCTAGTGAGGATGTGTGTGTGTGTGTGTGTGTGTGTGTGTGTGTGTGTGTGTGTGTGTGTGTGTGGCAGACGCTTGAGGTTAAACTAAACCACAGGCCATGTGGAAGCGATTGGCACAAATACAGAGTGCAGAAGAGAAAAAGGACAGAGAGAGGAAGCCATAGTCTCTCATTGACTGGTAATAACACCCCACAGCCAGCAGGGCAGGGCAGGTTTCTTCACTCTTCAGCCCCTCTGGACTGGAAATAGACTCAGGGTGGAGCAACACCATTCAGTGGGATCTCATAATGACAAGGCTTGTTTCAGTCTGATGGTATAAATAAAGTCTTTTTTAGGAAACCTGGATGGAATCCACTCATAAAGAGCTGAAATGCTGACTGAGGCTATGGGAGGGACAGTCAGGCGCTTGTTCTTACAGCTGGACACAGTTTGATTTGGATGTGTGGGTTGTAGGTACAGTAGAAGTCATGATTCTGCACAGAAAGTATTCTGTGAGTTAGACGTGTGTGTGTGTGTGTGTGTGTGTGTGTGTGTGTGAGTGCGTATGAAAATCCCTTGTAGTCAAAAATTGTGAAAAATGCTTTGTAGAATGCAACAAACAAGACGTTTATCTCATACTTTACATTTTGTGTAATATCCATATTTTGTCTGTGTAACTTCCTCTTTATTGCAAAAATGACTATAAAATGCAATTGACAAAGATTTACTGCATTGCCAGATGATGTTATGAGATACTAACAGAAGAAAAGTATCTTGCTTTAAAGCATTAGTGTTTTATTTCACAAAATAGTATTATATGGCTCTTTCGCAGCTGTTTGATTGAATCAGGCACAGTGCTTGTGCTTTGCTTACAGTATCTTGAGTTCGTAGCAAGCAGCAGCCACGATCAGAGATTCAACTCCTACGGCGGATGGCGGAATCTTTCCGTCCTCTCGTTGGACTGCTCTTTTTTCTTTCCTATCCCTCGCTCCATCTACAAACTCCTGCAGGCCTTCACAGAATCGCTCCCAAGACCAACTATGGAGAACAGAAAACAAACTTTATTTTAAAAAACTGTTTTTTTTTATTAACAGAACAGTAACTAGAACACTTGAACTGAATCTATAAGAAGAGACAGGGGAAATGGGATTAGGATAGGTTTGAACCTCCATCTCCCACATAAGCACCAAAGCACAATGTGTGGTAAGGCTCTGACAACATTGGGAAATTATGACTGCATTCAAAAGTTAAAATAATTCTTAAAATATTCATACATCTATACATTTATTATAATCCAAATACAAGAATCTTGGGAGAAATTTTGTACAAAATCAAATTTGCAACAATATTCTGTCACACCATACACTAACATCATCTCAGTAAGTGACAATAATAGGATACAATTGTCCATAAAATGGTATAACACAGTTGTGCTGGCATAGAAACATACATGCATGGTGACATTTGTCATTTTAATTGACTATAATAAGGTCATGATGATCTCTGTTAAAGGTCCTTCCAAAATGTAATAAATAAATAAATATATAAAAATTCACTTATTTCCAGATCTATGCCTTTAGGAGTATAGATAGAGCTGATAAGGAATGCTTGGCAAACTGTTTGCCAGAGAGGATCTGGGAAAAAGCTCTTGTAATCCCATTATCTTTAACAGAATCAACAAACGATTTGTGCTGAGTCATGTCATATTCACTCTCATTAATTCTCAATCATGACTTAACGAATGACTTCGTTTTTAGTCAGTTTCTCACGCAAAGGTATCATATGACTTCAGAAGACTTTGAACTAGTCATTTTTATGATATACCTGTTTTGGAGCTTGACAGTATAAATCAGCATCCACTTTTGTTGTACACTCTTAAAAATAATGATTCTTTTTTAGCTTTTTGGGTTCCATGAAGAACCTTTAACATCCATAGAACCTTTCCACTTCATAAACAGTTCCTTATTGGGAAAAATATTATTCAGATGTTGCTCACACTAAGAAGAAAATAACTGTTTACTGGAAGGTTCTTTGGGGAAGCCAAAAATGGTTCTTCTATGGCTTCGTTGCTAAAATCCATTTTTGGAGCCTATATTTTTAAGAATCTCAGACATCTTGCCTTGGGTGTTTCACCAAAGGACTAAAAGGGTTAGGAGTGATATGATGTTGAGTAAATGCTGACAAAGTTTTAATTAACTATTCATTTGAATTTGACGTTAAGGCGCAGTCACATTAGCAGACATTTTGCTGGTTAATTGGCTACTGTCAACAGTGTAGTGAAGTATGAAGCACTCACAAAAACCTAACTCACAATCCATGTGACCAACTTGAACCTGTTGTGAAATCTGCAAGGGGAAATCTTTCACCGATATGAGAATTTTTCCAAATACGTGGATTCCAAATGACTGGACAACGGCAAATGTGATCACACTAAAAATATTTAACCTGATACTTGTCTCTGTTGCTATTATCTCCTCTGAGGTTTCCTCTGTACTCTCTTCAGAGTCGCTGTATAGCTCAGCCAGCAGCTTGTGTGTGGAATCAGCTTCCATACTTGTTTTACAGGGTACTGGGCTCAAATTTGTACCCTTTTGGGAAGCTCTCCCTCTATAGTCCTCTAAAACATCTGCAAAGAGAAATCAGCATAAAATAGCCTTAGGCCAACACTCATTCTATATATGGAATCATGTAGGATATTTCTATCACTAGCATAATTTATGCTCTATTGCCCAACCAAGGTGAATTACATACCTACATGGTCTTGTGACAAAATAATAGTATGTATCCCAGGGTAGTGTACTGTTTCATGCACATCTCTGGGGCCGATTTCAGGCAAGGACGTGTCCAATAGAGCCACCACAGCCCGAAGAACATCCTCATTTTTTATCTGCAAGACCAAGACAATCTACATATTCATACATGCTTGCACAAATATATCCATGTGTATGTCATCAAAGCACAAGGAATCAGAACATCTGCCTCAGGTAATGTAGAAAAGAGCAGCAGACTCAAGAACACTCATAGATCTGGTGCAAACCAGTGCAGGAGGAAGACTGTCTGCATCGTGACGCCCACCCCCCACACCAATGTTTGCAAAGCTCTGGCTGGGAAAAAATCCATTCAATTAAGACTGGGAGTTCCTGGACAACACGAGGGGAGGCTGAAACGTGACCTATATTCCTGATCGCGCTGGCTCTATAATTTCATATTTTGTGGAGTAATAGAGCAATAAAGCTCAGATAATATTTCAAAAACAAGGAGGAGTTAGTATGCGGAAAGGAAGTGGAATACAGCACACAATAATCAATAAACATCAATGAAGGGAAAGCAAGCAAGATAATAAAAGAGGCTAAGTGGGATTGAAATGAATTAGTGTGTAGGTGGGTGTAAGTGTATAGGCGTGTATGAGGCAATTTGACATATTTATGCTGTTCCAAAACCAAGTCAGCTGCCTACAAAGGAAGCATTTTAAGGCACATTTCTGATACAAAGGCTTTTCCATAAGGTACGCAATTTAATTATATTGCCTACTAAGATATCTTTTTGAGCTTAATTCTGTTGTATATATCCTTGGCGGAGATGGCAATCCCAGAATGTATTGCAACAATCTCAGTGAAAAATAAATCCAGTGGCAGATTAGATGAGTGATGATCATACATTCTAATGAAAATACATATAAATAAAATTACATTTCAGTAAATATTTAAAATATTATATTTTAAAAGTTTTATTAAATAAAAAAATAGACTGTATTTTTTTTTCAAAATTTCAGTCTTTCTACTTCAAAATTTCATGTTTAATCCAATGTGTTACTTGCTGTTTCTTTGTAATTATTACTAGCAATTTCTGAGTGAAAATTGTTTCAACATATTTTTTTCAGTGTAATAAATTTTAACATAAACGTAATTTGTGTTTATCCATTTGATTTTTCCAATGTATTTGAATTGACAAAATACAAAAAAAAAAAAAAAAAAAAGAAACTAAATATAATTAGTTTAATTAGTTATAATTAGTTTTTATTTATTTATTTATCTTTAGTTTTTATTTTATTTGTATTAGAGGGCTTATCGGGTATCAGGCTATGACCATTAAGACGATCGCCCATTAGGCTGTAAGCAGCAAGACCACTTACTAGGCTTCAGAAAAAGCTTTAGGGTTCATAATGAAAGTATGTTTGTTGTAATATGCTAGTGTATATTTTGCAAAGCTCTTATGTTTTTTGGATATGAACCGAACTTGCACATATATTTGGCCTTTCCAAATCCAAAATAGCACTGAAGAGCCCACCAACATAAAGATATGAGAGCAAGAGAAAACACATCAAGTGCCTTGTGATATTTGCATTGTCTGGTGGGATGCTTGTAATCCTTAGAACAATATTTCCAATCTCAGCCCACATTGTGTTTGCAGGCCCCAGAAGATTAATCAACAACAGATGGGTATTTAACTACCCACCCAGTTATAAATGACTACCTGTATAGAAAATAAATACAGGACATCTTTTGGACATCTAGTGTGATATTAATATAGTTATTTAGTAAGAATCTGAATCTAAAATAAGAAAGAAATGTATGTTAACCATAGGCAGAATTGTAGGAGCATCTCTGGTTTGGAAGAGCTCGTGGAAGTTGACCATGATGGGCTGAGCACTCAACGCACCCCTGAAGTGGACAGTGTGGAGACGAACCATGCATCCCTCCATCGCTCACAACAGACCAGCTAAAAAGAGAGACACACCTTTATGAGCGTTCATTAAATGAAACATGACACTTGCCCCTGCTGTTTTGCAGAGGGGACTGAGGCTAATTGTCACAACTATATTCGCAGGGCAGTAATGCAACTCTGGCAATTTTGTAGATTTAAAAAAAAAAAAAAGTTACTTTTGGCCAAAACAATGGTTTAAAATATTAATATGTTCCCTTTTCCGTTTGTGCTTTTTCAATATTTTTTTGATTTGTTCATAATACAGTGGCATGCAAAAGTTTGGGAACCCCTTGCAGAATCTGTGAAAATGTGAGAGAGATCATACAAAATGCATGCTATTTTTTTATTTAGTACTGTCCTGAGTAAGATATTTTATATAAAAGATGTTTATATATAGTCCACAAAATATTCCCCTTCAAAAGTTTGGGAACCCTTGGTTCTTAATACCGTTTGTGGTTACCTGGATGGTCTACGACTGTTTTTTGTTTTGTGATGGTTGTTCATGAGTCCCTTTTTTGTTCTGAACACTTTAACTGAGCACTGTTCTTCAGAAAAATCCTCCATGTCCTGCAGATTCTTCAGTTTTCCAGCATCCTTTGCATATTTGAACCCTTTCCAACAGTGACTGTATGATTTTGAGATCCATCTTTTCACACTGAGGACAATTGAGGGACTCAAACACAATTATTAAAAAAGGTTCAAACATTCACTGATGCTCCAGAAGGACCTCCGGGTGACCTTACACAGTATTAAGAACCAAGGGTTCACAAACTTGTGAAGGGGGTTATTTTAATAATTTCAGCTATTTTTTATTTATTTATTTTTTGTCTTGTGGACTGTTTGTAAACATCTTTTATGTAAAATATCTTACTCAGGACAGTACTAAATAAGAAATAACATGTAACGTTATTTTGTATGATCTCTCATATTTTGATTCTGCAAGGGGTTCCCAAAATTTCGCATGCCACTTTATACTGTTTGCGTTTTAACGGTGTTAAATTGACTATAAAACATTTAAATGCTGCTGTTTTGTGGAAGATTGGGGCCTTTTTTTATATATACTGTAAGTTAGCGTTTTACCCTATTGCTTATTGTGACTTGACGTACCCATAGTGGCAAATATTGTCACAAACGTGTGTTAAATAAACTGTATATTTCTCCTAGCTAATAACGTAGGACATGTTCGCTAGCTTTTTATTGCCATTATGCCGAGTTTTGCCCAGAAGTTGACGTTCAAAAATAAAACAACCGTTGTGAATAATAATGAAAATGTGACAATTAACCCGGTCTCCTGTGAATTGGTTTTATTTTTTCAGGTTAAAACAAAACTGTGTGTGATATCTATTAATATATTAATCTGTAAACATATTAATAAACTAAATACCTCCAATGCCTGCTTCAGAAGTGTTGACAATTTGGCCACCTTCGCAAACTTGGCTGCTTTGTGCTGCTAGGATAGCGATCCAGTGTATCTATGGCAACGGTGGAGCTGGAAATCAATCGCAGTGTCTTCTGGGATTTGGAGTCCCTAATAATGAACATGCGATGACCACGTAGGATGGTGTGGTTTATTTCCCACTTGAATGTTCTTAAAGTGATAGTTAAACCAAAATTTAGGTTCTGCCATAATTTCCACACCATCGAACATCGTATGGCTTAACACACAAGGTAAAATATTGTTGTCACTTTCAGAACATTTTCAGATGATGAATGATAAACAGATAAACCTCCAATCAAAATCCACCCATAACTGCTGCAAAATCTTATGTGGACTGCTATTCGCCTTATTTTTTCCCTGGAATGCCACTATCTGGTGAACACAAGTAGGACAGATAGCAGAACCTAGAGATTATGGTTTATAAAGTTTTAAATATGGATATTTTTCTTACAAAAGTGCATTGATTCGCTTCAGGAGGCCTTTATTAACCCCCTGTAGCCATCTGGGGGGGGGGGGGGGGAATGGGGGAATTTTCATTTTTGGGTGAACTATCCCTTTAAGAAATATGTGTGACCCTGGAGCACAAAACCAGCATGGGTATATTTGTAGCAATAGCCAAAAGTACATTGTATGGGTCAAAATTATAGATATTTCTTTTATGCCAAAATCATTATGATATTAAGTAAAGATCATGTTACATGAAGATAGTTTGTAAATTTACTACCATAAATATAAAAACTTAAAAATTCATTTGAACAACTTTAAAGGCGATTTTCTCAGAATTTTGATTTTTTTTTTTTTTTTTTTTTTGCACCCTCAGATTTTCAAATAACAAACCATACATAAATGGAAAGCTTATTTATTCAGCTTATGATGCATAAATCGCAATTTTTTTTTTTTTTTAATTGACCTTTATGACTGGTTTTGTAGTCCTGGGTCACATATAGTATCATATAATATAATGTAATATATACATAAATTATCTAATAATGTAGCAGAAGGAGGTGGGTGTCTACATTTGAACATAAATTCACTGATAAAAAATGTTAACCAAAGATTACAATTTACATCTATAAAATGCAATTCATTACATTTCTGATATTTTATATTTAATATGATATAATAGAGCCCCCTTTCCCCAATAGATGCCAATATGAAATTACAATACAAAAATTTAAATTACAATATGAGACACGAGTTCACTGTTCATCACTCTGATGATTTCTTGTCAGATATGGTTTCTTAACTGTAATTACAATACGAGATGAGTTCACTGTTCATCACTATGATGACTTCTTGTCAGATATTGTTTCATAACTGTAATTACAATATGAGACACAAGCTCACTTTTCATGACTATGATAATTTCGTGTTGCTAGATTTTTTTAGCATTGAAAAAAAAGCACTTCAGCTGAACTTGTTGACAGTTATGCTTGAATGTCAGTGTCAATTTCTTCAACAAACAATGGCCTTTGGCTGTAGAAGCAAAATGGTCAGGTGGTGTAACTTGTTTTTGTCAATTGGCGTAACCAGTAGTTTTTCATAAAAAATATTATATACAAGAAAATTAATGTGGAATAAAACGTAATCATCTAGTTTAGTATAATAATATGGTTTAACATTTTTTACATAATTTGTCAAAGATTGTTTAGAAAACAGAGGTGTTTTCAGCATATGACCCATTAACACTGTTACGGAGTGATCAGAACATGCGGATCCATCTGCAGAGCTTTATTCTTTAGCATGGTCAGAAATGAGCATGGGTCGATACACAGCAAACAGACATAGATGAGGCAAGACAAAGAGTATTCCTAGCGTGGTCTTCGATCTGCAAACAGTATCCAAAAGGGCAAGGCAAAGAGAGATGTACACAGCAATAATCCAGGCAGGGGCAAACGGAGTCCGAACGGCAAGACGAAAGGGGTGATCCGAAATACACAGGCGAGAATAAGCAGGGGAAACAGGCAAGGCTAGACTATGACTAAACTATGGTAACTAGAACTGGCTCCGTAGAGTAGCTATTGCTAGAGAGTGATATACGCTGAACAATACTCGGCGACTTGAGCAGGATCTGAGTGGGTGCATTATAGTGTGTGTAATAGCTTTCAGGTGAACGTGTGATTGGTTACAGCTGTGTGTGTGTGTGTGTGTGTGTGTGTGTGTGTGTGTGTGTGTGTGTGTGTGTGTGTGTGTGTGTGTGAGAAATCAGTGCAATGGATGATGGGAACTGTAGTACGGAGTGACATGTAACAGTCTGTGTAGTGTGAGAGTCAATGTAACGGAAGAGCAACCTCTGGTGGCAAGTGGATGGAAGACCATGGACAGGATTCGTGACATAGGAGCGGGACAGAAGACCACCAGGCTGGAGCAGATGGAGCAGAAGACCACCAGCGTGGGACAGAAGACCACCAGAGCAGGACAGAAGACCACCAGGCTGGAGCAGATGGAGCAGAAGACCACCAGCACTGGACAGAAGAACACCAGAGCAGGACTGAAGACCACCAGGCTGGAGACGGAGCAGAAGACCACCAGAGCAGGACTGAAGACCACCAGGCTGGAGACGGAGCAGAAGACCACCAGCACGGGACAGAAGACCACCAGGCTGGAGACGGAGCAGAAGACCACCAGGAAGGGACAGAAGACCACCAGAGCAGGACTGAAGACCACCAGGCTGGAGACGGAGCAGAAGACCACCAGAGCAGGACTGAAGACCACCAGGCTGGAGACGGAGCAGAAGACCACCAGGCTGGAGCAGAAGACCACGGCAGAGACTGAGACAAATGGAAAATTGAGACACACGAGACAGACAGAGCATTTATGGCCCCAAGGACCAATGAAGGCAACATGGTGGGTTCCGTGACAGTCTTCTTGGTTGTGACAGATTTGGCTGACCATTCATAATTATTGGCATAGATTGTAGCGGGATCGGCAGATAGTTCATACATTAACTCACAAACAAAGAATGACAAGGCAGATAGTTCACAATCAGACACACTTGGGCAGGTAGCCATTTCACCATTAGCCTCACTGACTAGAACTGGTGAAGCAGACGGTTCAAACTCAGATACACTTGGGAGAAATGAACAGACAGATAACTCACTGATTTAAACTGGTGGAACAGATGATTCGGAGTTAGACACCTTTTGGGTAACAAAACAGGTTGACAGTTCATGAGCGGTCTCCATGTCAGTGACAGGGTTAGGTGGAGTGCATCTCTAGTTTCTGAGCTCATGACAGACAGGATCGAGCATTCAGAGGTGGGCTCCCTGGATGTGACAGTCAGATCAAGCTCTGAGACATTTGGGGAAATTGGACAGACTGACGGTTCGTAACTCAGTTCACAGACTGAATCCGGCAGCACAGACACTTTGAAACCAGACACATATGGCAAGACTAAACAGACAGATGATTCAACATTAGGCTCACTGACTGAAACTGAACTGGCAGACATTTCATAAACAAAATCTGAAACTGGAAGGGCTAGCAATTCACACTCAGGTTCATTGGCATAAACTGGGCAGACAGGAACATCATCATGAGACATACTGACACACAATTAAGAATCACGTGCATTGATTGGAACTGGACTGGCTAGACAGCCAGATGGTTTAAAAGTAGATTCACTGACTGAAGCTGGTACAACAGATGATTTAGTATCAGACACCCCTGCAAATGTCACATGACCTGACCTCTTGACAGAAACTGAAGACAGTTCAACAGTTGACACACTTGGAGAGACTGAGTAAGATGACTGCTTATAATTTGACTCACTGACTGGGATTGGCAAGACGGATGATCCTATAAACATATTTGTGGAGACAACACAGGTAGAGAGTTCATATTTAGATTCATTGATTGTGACTGGCAAGACAGAGTGTTCACAAACAGCCTGTGACATAAGGCTGAGAGTCTAAAGGCAGCTTCTTCAGCTGGGTCGGAACGAGACAAAAGTTCATAATTGGCCTCCATGGCCAGGTCAGGACAGAACGAGAGTTCAGGGGCAGCCTTTCCGTCTGTGACAGGACAGGCTGAAAGTTCACTGACAGTATCCTTGACTGTGACAGGACAAATTAAGAGGTCACAGACGGTCTCCTTGACCGTAACGGGACAGACAGAGAGTTCACATACGGCCTCCATTGCCGTGACTTGCCTCATGACGATTAACTCTGACTTGACTGGACTCATGAAGATTAACTGTGACTTGACTTAACTCAAGAAGATCATTGGTGACATGACTTGACTCTTGGAAGATCAGCGGTGAAGTGACTTGACTCATGAATGGCAGCTGTGACATGACGGAGCGTCGTTGTGGCTGCCATTTTGTGAACAGGTTCCGCTGTCGCCACCATTATGTGAGTGCGTTCCGGTGCGGCCGCCATTTCACGAGCGGGCTTAATCACCATAGTTTCGATTAATATACTCGAATATCCCAGAGCCGGCGATTGACTAAACGCTGCAGCCACCATTATCGGCATGGATGCGATGTCGCGTTCCTCCTCCGCGACACCCACGGTAAATAAGGAACGACTGACAACAGAGCATAGTCCAAAAACTGACTGAGTGACGAATGCGGACCCTCGCGTCTAAGCTTAGACTATAGTGGTTGATTAATGCCATCACTGAAAATGTTTATCAAAACACAGTCTGGTAATTCAGAGTAGTGGGCTACAGTTAAAAATTCTCGAACATAGTTCTCCAGCGATCGTGGACCTTGTTTAAGGGCAAATAATATTTTTGTTGTGTCCATACCTGGCCAGTGTCCACTTGAACAGCTGCTGGATCCTTGTGTGGCCGAGTATTCTGTTACGGAGTGATCAGAACATGAGACGTGCGGATCCATCTGCAGAGCTTTATTCATTAGCATGGTCAGAAATGAGCAAGGGTTACACAGCAAACAGACGTACCTGTAGATGAGGCAAGACAAAGAGTATTCCTAGGACTAGCGTGGTCTTCGATCGGCGAAAAGTATCCAACAGGGCAAGGCAAAGAGAGATAATCCAGGTAGGGCCAAACAGAGTCCGAACGGCAAGACGAAAGGGGTGATCCAAAATACACAGGCGAGAATAAGCACACGGGGAAACAGGCAAGGCTAGACTATGACTAAACTATGGTAACTAGAACTGGCTCCGTAGAGTAGCTATCGCTAGAGAGTGATATACGCTAAACAATACTCGGTGACATGAGCAGGATCTGAGTGGGTGTATTATAGTGTGTGTAATAGCTTTCAGGTGAACATGTGATTGGTTACAGCTGTGTGTGTGAAATCAGTACAGTGGATGATGGGAACTGTAGTCCGGAGTGACATGTAACAGTCTGTGTAGTGTGAATGTAATGTCAATGTAACAGAAGAGCAACCTCTGGTGGCAAGTGGATGGAAGACCATGGACAGGATTTGTGACAAACACCATGCTTATTTTTCATATAACGGTGCATTCCAAATGGGATATATCGCCCTCCAAAGGGCACTTTGGAGTGAAAACAATCATGGCCGCCATATTGAAGGGTCGTTCTAAACTGAAGTGCTCAAAACTAGCCACTTCAAAGGGCCCTTTGGAATGGAAGATTTCGAAATTGATGGACACTTCGGGCCCCCATGATCCTTTGCACAGATGCTTTTCATGATGATGGCGCCTCCGTGTGGGCACGGGATGATGATGCAGAAGCGCACTTCAAGAAACAGTTGTTTGGTCCCCTACACCCTTCAACCCTTCGAAACTCTCACTCCAGAGGCTAAACCATTTGAAGGGATTAGTGCCCGTTTTTCACATTTCCGGGTTTCTCAGCAGCGGAAGTCGTCATAGTTGGGATAACTTTGAGAGCAGTGGGAGAGTAGGCTTCCACAAAAATATATATTTTTCAAACAGCAGAAGAAAAACTCCACGATAGTGTTTTCACGACTTTCAAAAAATAAAAAATAAATAAATAAATAAAAAATTGAGTGAGACTGATAACAGCAGTCAGAAGAGAGAACAATGTCAAATTTACCGTCACTCCCATAGATGCTGCTTTAGAAACACCCTCACATTAGCGTTAACTCGTTTTTTGTAATTTGATGCAAAAGTGATATGCCTATAACACAAAGCATGAAGTTATAAATGTACATACATTTAAAAAAAATATATATATAAATATAAAAACACTTTTACATGATTTACATGCTGATGACAGTTGAAACGGGCCATCACAGTTTTGTGAAAAGGGTCCATTAGTAAGAGCTGGCCCCAATGCTAGTCCGAATTGAACAAACTGAACAAATCATGTAGTGAACCGATTGATTCAAAAGATTCGAATCGTGCAGATGAATCGGAACAGTAGTGTGTGTTGGGTGGGGTCTCGGCGGATCGGAGCCTGATGGGCGTGGCGTCGGTTGGCTTCGCGGGGAGTGACGTCAGTGGAGCTGTTCAAAGCGCGCTGGTGCTGGAAAGAAACTCAGCGTCGTCGTCAGCAGTTGCATCGCGGGGCGGAGAGGCGGACCACGGCGAGGGAAATCAGATATCTGGAAACTGGCACGGAAATAGCGCAAAAGGAGACACTCACCTGTTAGACTACTGAAGTGTGAGTACTGAAAATCCCCCATTCGACCGGTTTAAAAGGAAAGTTACGGCGCGAGCTGAAACGGGGTTGCCTGTGAGTGTATCAGCATCATCTACCACGCTTCTTTGTGCGCCTGGAAGGGGTTTGTTCTGTTTAACTGTTAGACTGTTTATTGATTATTTGTTTCACAGAAATGCTCTGCCTCTGGCTTTAAAGCCTTAATTTCGTGGCACTATTGGAGGGATGCGATTTGAATAATATTTGCATGTGCATGAGGCTGTGTTAGACTCGTATGGGTGATCACTTATCCAGAGAGCACTGCTTCCTTCTGAGAAATGCAGTTGCCCCCATCAGCCATCAGTTTGAGGCAAGGCATGCATTTAGAGACTGGTATGCTTTACAGCACCTACTTAGTATATGCATACTTTCAAATAAGACTGTATAGAATTAAGTAATGTAGTGTAAGGGTGGGATTTAGTGTTTCATTTTAAAGCACAGATCAAGGTGTGGCAGCCACAGCGTCTGTGTTTTATTAACCCTGTTTGTCTAGTTCTTCTTTATGCACGTTACTGGTTAAAACCAAGGTATATTATTCTAAGTGACAGATAGTTGCAGTGTTGAACAACATATTCTTGTTGGTGTGAGATTCTGACCAAGCTTCCCATCTCTACTTCCACAGACTGTAATGACTTACAAATGCATGATACATTCAAAAAATATTCAGACATCAATTTAAGATTTATATATTTGAACTGCATTCAGATCATACAGTTTTAGTGTAAACAAACTAATAAACTTGTGCGTATTTGTCAGTCATATATAAATGAAACGGGTAAGCTTTCTAGTAAAATAAACTGAATGTGTTTATATTTATATTTAACTGAATGCTGAATGTTTATGCTTTTTAACTGAATAAATGTAATTGTTTTCATAATCAATGTATTTTTGCTGATTCTAAGCAATTTTAATGAATGCATTTTGAAAATGATATCCAAAATATATTTATAAAAATTATTTATAAATCAAATAGATGCAAGTAGTAATAATAAATTGTTTTTTTTTTTTTTTGTTTTTTTGAGTGCAGATCTTGTATGACTGACAAATATGCATCACAGTAAGTTTATTAGCTTGTTTATGTTAAAACTGTATAGTCCTAATTGATGAATATTTTATATAAAATTCAAATATATTCAGACATGATTTACTCACCTCATGTGGTTTCAGACCTGTTTGATTTTCTTTATTTCCACGGAACACAAAAAAAAAGAAAATTTTTGAAGAATGCATGCTATTTTTTTTCCACGCAAATGCAATACAAATAACGAAAACCATCAAAAGTATATACAAATAGTATGACTTGTGCTCTATATCGCAAGTCTTCAAAGCCATTTACATTTTTGTGTGGGTTTGGAACTATGTTAGAGTAAATACATAAAGTCAGAATTTTCATTTTTAGCCAAATTGTACCTTTAACGTGCGCTATTCACTAAAGCACTATATTGCTGTTTCCCCACCTGCGTGATGTTAAGCATCATTATTGGTAGATCACTTTGGCTTAGCCATTAAACCTCCCATGTTGTTTCCAGATTTATAGCAAGCCATTTTTCCTCTGGTCTTTAGAGAGCCTCTCAAGATAGGCATTAGGCCAAGTCACGACAGTGGGCGAGGGAAATGTGGTCACTGTATTGAAATTAGTGATGACGCAGTGCTAATCCGACACAGCGGGTCATTTTCTCACTGGATTTGCTGAAGTTTCTTCATTAGTGCACATTATCTGAATGCAAGACAAGCTCAGGACATCAGACAACACCAGTTCATGTCAAATACTCTGGTCAGTGTGCCAAAACGGCCATAAGGAAGTGCTCACGTGGGTTTCTCGGGCAGATAGCCATACCCTCAGTAATTATGCCGAAACCATTAGAGGAACAGCTGAGAGGAGCTTGTGTCATCCTAATATGCTTCTTAAGAGCTGAAAAGCATGATACATTTAATCTGCCTGAGCAGGATGTGCTTCAGTGGAAGCCACAAAATAAATAGATACTCTCCTGAATGACATAATGTAATTCTTAAAAGTTCAGTTCCACTCTTCAGTTCTCTTGTTTGCACTTTAGCATTGTGTAAACCATACAGCATGTGGGTGATTCTTCAATTAGGGGCACTTTTGACTAGTTGGAAAAACTGTTTCATGTGTTTAAATACCTTTGTTACATCCTGGTCAATCTTCAGTTGGATTTTGGTATATTTTTTGATGATGTGGACTGAGATGTTTGCCCTTTTTGGAGAAAGTTGGATGCATAAATATTTTTAGATTTAGATAGGCTTTTAAGTTTTCCTGGAAGCAAAAATCCCATTCATTTTCTCCATAGGGGAATTGATTTTTTAAGATAACTTCTAAACCACTGAAGACAGACTTACTGTGAGCTATGAGGTTGTTAATCGATGGAATGTGCTTTTGCTGAAGCCATTTTTGAAATAATCATATTTAACAGCAGAATTCCAGGATAAAAGCTACCTACATTTACTTCAATTACGACATTCATTTGCAATGCTGTAGTTCTTTGCACAATACAATTTTGATGAAAAACAATGCATTTCTATTTTTTTATTTGAATGATAAAGCTCAAAATTAACCGATTGCTAACTAACCAACTGTTGCATTCTATTATAACCTATCCGTTAAAACTAAAATGATTGTTTTCTTCTAAATCCATCCTAAGGGGCAGTTCCTCTAATTGAAGAATCATCCATATATAGATCGTCTCCATCTGTTTTTTGTTTTTTTTATCACTCTTTTATTTTGTGTTTTTGCTTGATCGTGAATGTGAAGTGTGACTACTGTCTCCCTGGCAGCTCTGGAGTGGTTATGATTCAGCAACATGGGCTGTATTTGCTCAGATCTTGTGTCAGATGGCTTGTGTTCGTGAACAACTAGTTGCTGAATTTGCCAAAGTTTGCACGGATCATGTTGTAAAATCTTTGAGTTGTATGCAAGAGTTTTGTGTGAGGCCATTTGTATTAACAAAACAAGATGGAGAAGAACCAGACTAGTTTAACTGTAATTGGCTATTGTTACATGTCAGTCATATGCATATGCACATTTATAGTCTTAGCCTGGAATAATTTTACTTAAAAACTGTAACCTTCATTTTCTCACACTTGCATATGGCCATAAATGTACCCTCAAAACCATACCCGCCCACACCACACTACTTCTTACCCAAGAATAAGAATATGGTGTAGGACAGTGAGAATTTAAGTGCAGAATATAGCACATCGTGTTATTTTCCTCAATCTCAACTGTAAATGGGAACGCGGAATCAGTCAACAGCAATCCGTGTAGCAGCAGGGTGGATTGTGATCGTGACGTGGCAGTCTATTTTTAGGACAGGTCTTTAGTTTTTCTACAGGTCAACAGATGTTAGACTAGGGGAGTGCTGGGCCAGAAATAGGGCAGGTATAGCACAAGGGTGCTTGTGTGTGTGTGTGTGTGTGTGTGTGTGTGTGTGTGTGTGTGTGTGTGTGTGTGTGTGTGTGTGTGTGTGTGTGTGTGTGTGAATGTGTGCGTTTTGGGCACAGCTTGTTCAGGCTCATTCACTGTGCTGAATTTCAAGGATGTTTTTGAGTGCTGAATGACACGGCAGGAACAGTGAATCCATTCTGTGTGAGGTTTGCTCCTGTTTTCTCATGCTGTGAGGGGTAAAAGCAATGTTTGCACATGGTAAATTTGTAGACAAATATATTCAAAAATACATGCTTGAAATCTTAGTTTTTTCTTTATATGGTTTTAAAGGGATGGTTCATCTAGAAATTACAACTTTGTCATCATTTACTCACTACTCTAAACCTGTATGACTTTCTTTCTCACAAAAGGAGATACTCTGAAGACTGTGCTGGTTGCTCCTTTCTGTAAAATTAAAATGAAAGGGCACTGAGGCTTGAAAATTTTATTTAGGATGCAAACAATTCATAAAAGTATCATAAACATGGTTCGTATGACTCGTGCACTATGTTACCAGTCATTCTGAAGCCATATGATAGCATTATGGGTGGAACAAAGAAACATTCAAGCTAATAATAAAGTAGTAATGTCTGATGCAATGAATCGCTCAGTTGAGTCGGCTGATTTGATTTACAAAACAAGTCCAAATGATTAATTCAAAAATAATCAAATGTGATTTACCTTTAATGATACCCTTAATGGCTGATGCTGGTACATATTTATGTATTTCCAGTGTTTCCCCTGCCATTATATTAGGAGGCCGCCCCGTAGCGCCCCCCCCCCCCCAACGGCACCCCCTTCCCCCCTTGAAGGTCAAGTTAATTTTATTTAATTTTATTTTCTCTATTACGCCAGATCACAACAGAAGTCATTTAAAGTTAACTTTCCTATAGAACCTTGTTCTTTTATTAACCCTCAAAGACCGAGACAGCCGCCCGCGGCTAAAAAGAACTATTGTTCTTAAATGTTTAATAACTTTTGAACGCTAATCTGAATGCTTTATAAAGCTTTATAAAGTGTCGGAAAGCAGAGATTTTGTCTCGTTTGGATATTCAGAGGCTCCGTAGCGTACTTGATTACGTCATTACATTTTGACAACATTGATTGGTCAGAAGAAACCAATGCATTTCGTTCCTCTGAGCCAAAGAGGAACGATTGTTGACGCTTATTCCCACCCCTGTGCCCAGACTGGTTCAAACCGTCACATATTCAACCAATAAACATAGGTTTTGGTCTTTTGAGCCGTTGTTTAGCGAGTTTCTTTGGAAATCGGACCAAACGCAAAGTGAAAGTAAAGTGTGTTGTGCATGCATGAAAACAAACACACAATTACACATTTGCATGAGAGCACTCTCTGAAAAATCCCAGAAAAACACAGGAGAGAGCACTTTGGCATAAAACAAACCAAAAGCAAGGATTAAAAAGCGATACATATCAGATAAAGCACTGGAATTTATGTTTTTCATTGAAAAGCGCCTATAACAATATTGTAATAAATGGCTATAACTTGCTTGGGGAATGTTATATGTAGAAAAAAAAAATATTTGGAAGTGTAAAACACACAGATACAACTTTCTAAAGAAAAAAATCCAAACTTAAGGAGTTTTTCTTTGAGTACACAGTTAAAAAAAAAAAAACAATTATTGCTTGCATTTTTCTTAAAATTCTGGAAATTCAATAGCTAGACTGAAACTTCAAGTTCTCCTGTTTATAATGATATATGGCACTTAATGCTGACTAGAATAGGTCTGAAAAAACAAAGAAAAGTACAGGCGTGTCAGGTGCCCCAAAAATGTCTTTAAGGGTTAAACAAACTAAATAGCCAACTATATACACAACGACATTAGAGTCTCTACGTTAGAGTCACGCTCTCTGTATCACGCACAGCGGAGTTCCGCCCCGATGCGTGCACACACACAAATGAGCACACTCCCAGCGTTGCCAACTTAGTGACTTTTCAGACCCCCCCCCCCCAGCGACTTTTTTCCAAAAAAGTGACTAGCGACAAATCTAGGGACTTTTTGGACAAACCTTGGCGAGCCTCTGTGATCTTTGGTACTGCCGCAACGGTGCGAGGTCAGCGCACACGCACTTCTTTCTCTGCATCTGCTCTGTTCAGCGAGTGGCTGAGAGGAGCAGCGCCTTCAGTTAAAATAGATATTATGTTGCTTCTCTAATTTTACAAGCAAATATAGCTGAAATCACAGCACAGGAATAGTTTTTGTCTTGTCTTATCTTGTGTGTATTATTTGATTTCATCAGACAAAGACTCAATTATAAATCATGATTTTTGTGCAGATTAACGTCTTGGAAGAGAGAGCTGGTTAAGTAGTCTTAAAGGAACACTCCACTTTTTTGGAAATAGGCTCATCCTCTAACTACTCTTCTGTAGTTATATCGTGTTCTAAGACCGGCGGAAAATGAAAAGTTGCGAATTTCTAGGCATATATGATTAGGAACTATACTCCCAGTCAGGTGTAATAATCAAGGAACTTTGCTGCCGTAACAGGCGCAGTGATATTACGTAGCGCCTGAAAGTAGTCCCCAGCTATATTATAACTAGTTACCTAGCTGGGGACTACTTTCAGGCGCTGCGTAATATCACTGCGCCTGCTGAGGCCATGTTACGGCAGCATTCCTTGATTATTACACCGGAATGAGAGTATAGTTCCTAGCCAAATCGGACTAGAAAATCGCAACTTTTCATTTTCCGCCGGTCTTAGTACACAATATAACTACAGAAGAGTCGAGTTTTAAATAGGAAAACTATCGAAACTCTTTGATCATTTTTGAACGCGATGCTACTGGTCTAATCGGATTCAATGATCTATGCTAAGCTATGCTAAAAGTGCTATCGCCAGACCCGGAGATCGGCTGAATGGATTCAAAAACGGTAAAACTCAACTTATTAACTCTGGGGGAGTTGGAGAATGAGCCTATTTCCAAAAAAAGTGGAGTGTTCCTTTAAGCCGCAAAACAACTATTTAAATATGAATTCTGCATGTCTCTGTGTTAAAGAATGGCGCAGACATGCGGTATTGTGTACTAATCTTACTAAAGGCGGGCGTGACGCTTCTGGTGATATTAACATCTGCCGTCTCACTAAATGAGGACATAAATACATGAACAACATCTCCAGAACTTCTCTGAGAGTAGGGTAGCCATATGTGCCATTTATACAGGATTTTTATATTGCCTAAAACATCCAAAGTAGTTTGACCAATAACATGCAGGTATTGTACATAATCGACCAATCATGGCGCGTGAGAAGGTGAGAATGATCAAAGCGATGTAAATACGAGCACGTGTTTGTTTGTTCATTCGACTTGAAGCTGCGCACCGATCTTTGTATGACAACAAAGTACCGCGAGAGCGATTTGAAAGTATGAGGAGCTGTGTGCTCTGCTCTCTATAGGTCTCGTGAAATAATGACATACAACGATCGATCTGCACAGTGCAAACAGATAAAACCTGGATATTTTAAGCAATATAGAAATCCTGGCAAGTGTGCGTCCCAAATGGCCCGTATGGTCATCCTATCTGAGAGTCACCTCATGAGCATTTGACCGTTTCATTTGAGTAAAACTATCTTCATATCACATACACACAGAAATGTAAAGGTATTCACGGCAACCCGTCAAAATAAAGGTTTGGTTTACCTTGAAGTCATTGTGGCAGAAATAGCCTACATTACTATTGTTCAGTAGAATGTATGTAATAGGCTACTACTAAAATTATTAAAACCTTATTTTTAAGGGATAATCATATTTCTTCGTTGTTTTTAATTGTAATATTAAATCCCCTTTATTTTCCAAAAAATAAAATTTGAAAATAAAAGATCAATTAAATGAATGTTTTATGCCTTAAAAAATTTAAACACACAACACAGAATTTCTGAGGGGAAAAAAATCATAGGGCACTGTAGGAATAAATTAAACTTGTTTTTATGCTTTCTAATAATTAGACATGCAAAACACAGAATTTGGTAACAATAAAACATAAGGTTGGAAAAAATAAAACATTTCAAAGGGCCCTAAACATGTGATTTTTGTTAAACTTTTAATAAATTGATTTTTAAATTGTTTAAGTTTCATGATTGTAATTAATTAACCATTAAAAAGGAGTCCAGAAAAATTAAAATGGAAAAAAAGCAGAATCCCCCCCCCCACCCTAATCCGAAAACCTAGGGGAAACACTGATTTCTGTTTCATAAAAGTATCATAAACATGGTTCATAAGATTTGTGTTCAACATTCCAAGCCATTCGGATCGTTCTGTACGAGGAAAGCATCAAAATTCAACCTTATATCCAAGCAGTAATGTCTGATTCAGTGAATCGCTCATTTGAATCAGCTGATTTGAATCACAAAATCAGTCTGACTGATTTTGATTTCAGTCCTGATTTTTCAAATTCAAATGGGTTTTGGCGGGATGATGCCTCTAGTAGTGGCTGATGCTGGTACCTATTCATGCATTTTGTTTTATAAACATAATAAAACAATCATAAACCATATGACTCGTGATATTCCTTGCCATTCTTATTCCATGCCATAGTACTCTGCAAGGAACACAGCAAAATCAATGATTCATTAACAAATCATAAATGAGGTGGTTTGAGTCACAAAACAAATTGGATTGATTGATTCATTGATTGATTTGGTTCTCTAATTCAACTCACTACCTCCTATATGTTGACATGCAACCCTATGAATCTATTAATAATCAGATTTATGGCTCAGTCTAACTAAAAAGCCTTCATCAGTCAATCCGAATTAGCTTGATTCAAATTAAATTTCATTCAGATTGAAAGGGGTGGTATAGATCTTGAAAGGACAGTTTACCAAAATTTGTATTAATTTGTGCTCATGACCAAACGTTGGTCAGCAAATGAATTTGTGTTCCATTGACTTCCATAGTATACTGGACAAAAAATATTTTGGAAGTCAACCCCAAAACTGTTTTATTTGACTGTCCCTTTAAATAATCTGTTTAACAGCAAGATCTGAGCCATCGGATTCAGAAATATGCATATGCACAGTGCTGTGATATGTTTTGTGAATGTGTGCATGTCTGTTTACATCTCAGAGAAACTGGTGCTGAATATGGTGCTTTTGCAACCTTTCTGAATCTTCAGTGTCCATTCATTGTAACTGCATGTAAAATTGTGTGGAAACACACACACACACACACACACACACACACACACACACACACACACACACACACACACACACACACACACATGCACACACACATAAACTCCCTCTAAAGAAAGTCATCAGGGACAGTAAATAATGGCAGCCTTTAATTTTTAGTTGAACTGTCCCTTTAAATCTGCCTGAAGAACAATATTTACCTTACCATTTCTGAGGCAGACTTCTCTCCTGTGTGTATGTGTGTGCTGGCTGATGTTGGCAGTGCTCTGTGAACAGCCTGCATTAACATAGAGAGATTAGTTGTCCTGCACTGGTACACAGGGAAATATGAATGCAACGAGAGAGAAGGATTTGGTTTTTGTTCAGTTAATCTGCCAGAGCGGCGCGATACGATTGTGTGTGTGTGCCCTTGTAGGTCATTTATAGAACATTGGCTCTGTGCTCAGCTCTGGTTTTAACACTACCTAGCCATCCATCCATTAATGGATTGACAGGCATTTGGTGAAGTGATATGTTATTTTGATATAGGATGGCTTTAGCTGTGTGATAATGATAATCATAATAATTGTGGGAAGCACTTGTATAGATAGAGGTAACTGTGTTTGACATGATTGGTGGCTGGAGTGTGTGATTAGGACCCATGCTTTGCTTTTGCTCTCTCTAACTGTGGCTCCGTCCCTATTTTAGGGCTGTGGTTATGGGAGAACCTCCAGTTAAGACTCTCAGCCCAGCCTGGTTGTGGGTGTATGCACTCAAGGCCATGGCTGCTGGTTGATTACAGAGGGCGCTTCGGTTCAGAACCACCCTAATGCACCCTGCTCTTTCTGTCAGGGGCCCCTGACTCGGGGATGAGGTCTGTCATTACCTGCAGGATATGAGCTGACCTCGAAACAGATGAGAGGCTTTTCTGGTGAAGAGATGTGCATGTGTGCAGGTTGGGGTTGGAAATGTGTGCTAGTGGGGGAATGTTCAAATGACTTTATGGGGGGTCCGATTTTTGTGGGGGGCGACGCTGCTAGTGGCTGTTGTTGGTACATTTCCATTTTGGTGCACATTGAGTATGCTGGAAAAACTGTACATTCACAAGTGTCTGATTTATACTGCCTAGTTAGTTTTTATGTAATAGCATGTTTTTTTTTATTATTATTATTATTTAGCATTATGTAATAACAATTACATGAGATTTTATCATCGCTTAACAATGAGGCAAATTATAATTTTGTATTAATTTAGATATTGAATCTTTGACAATGTGAGTAAAATGAGCTATTTAGTCAAATGAGTTGGTAGTTATTTATTATAATAATAATTATTAAAATTTTACATGATAATTAATTATTCTGGAGTTTCATGAACTGCAATGTATTGTGTAAAATTTAATGTGCTAAACACCATCCTGGTCAGTCCTGGTACACTTGTTAAATATGAGCAAGAAAGGGTGTGAAAATAAATCTGCGATGTTTATTCTTTTAATCTTTCATTCATAAAATTCACAAAAATCTAATTAATCATTGAATTAAAACAACTGAAAATGGGGGGAAAATTTTGTTTATGAAATAAATGTTTTTCTCCAGTACGCATTGGCCACAATTATTAGCACCCTTAGAAATTCTTATGGATAAAATAACCCATGTTAGGGCTTATTAATAATAATAGGTTTATTATTAATAATGTAATTTTACATGCTAATGAATTAATCATTATGTGTAATGTGTTAAATTTAAAGTGCTAAATAAAAATATGTGCATACATAAAACCCAGTTCGTTAATCGCTTCGTTATTCTTATATATAATGACTGTGATTATTGATATATCACTGTTGTTTAAGCAAACTCATGTTTCATTTTATATTTTCACTTCACAATTCGTTAAATTCCAGATGGATAAAATTAAATCCCACCATTACTATTTTCTCATTGAATAGCTTTGTTAAATACATGTAAGTAAAGTGGGAAGCAAATGAAACTTCACATTGATTTTAACAAGGAGGGCTGCCATTTGTTGTGACATTTTGTAATCTAATGTGATTTTTGTGTGGCTGATAAATACTTTTTAGGCCACTCTGTGTATGGCAAAAGCAAACGTGTGTGTCTGTGTGTAATTAAGCATGATGGTCTCCTGCTATTATAAACCAGTAGTGGCTCTGCACATCAGAGACATATGGATGTTAATGTGGGCTGCTGCGGTGCCAGGCAGCAGGAGAGGGTGTTGTAGGTGCTGATATGCTGTCACAGAACTTGTTATGATCAGCAGGAAAAGCAAAAGAACATGTGCACCGTCTCTGTCCTGCTGGGCCGCCTCTCTCTCTTTTCCTGCCACATGGTCATACGACCTACCGCTCACCTCTGTTTCCTTTGCCGGTTGGGTTTTAGGGCGGTTTCCCTGGCAACTCTGTTCTCGTATGCTTGAGTTCGCTCTGACAATGCCGCCCCCTTTCCACCCCTCCCGTCCTCTGCTGGCGCTCTGAGCTGCGCTTGTCTCGTTCTGTTCATCTGCTGTAGCTGTGATGTAATAAGACATGAAGGATCAGGTGCTTTCAACGAGACACATCAACTCTGACCGTCTCAAACCGCATGATGGACTCACTGAGACACTGAGGAACCACGAGGTAGTTATAGGCCAATATATCAACCCAGGCAGATTAGAGTCAGGCTATTTTGAGATTATTGTCTTGGCCGATTAACAGCCTGGTGCCTGTTCCAAAATTTACCAACAGGCTTGTCAATATAAATAGTTATTCAGAAAGGATTTTAAATTTTCAATTCAAAATTCCAATATTTTGTGAACGCCTTATTGGCTGTTTATAAACAGATACAGTGGAATTATTTCTGCTTTTTAGATATGATAATCCATTGGTATTTTGTTTTGTTTTGTTTTATTCTGTGCTGCTCTGTTTTGTTTTGTTTTGTTTTGTTTAATTCAATTTAATTTTGTTTTGTTTAATGTTATTCTATTTCATTTTATTTATTTATTTATTTATTTTTCATTTTATTTATTCATTTTTTTGCTTAATTCAATTTTTGTTTTATTTTGTTCTGTTTCATTTTATTTTTTTTCAGTTCATTTTGTTTTGTGTTACTTCATTTTGTTTGTTTTGTTTTGTTAATTTTTTAATTTGATTTGTTTTGTTTTGTTTCATTTTATTTATCTTTGTTTTAGGGCTGTCAGTTTAAAGTGTTAACGTAATTAATTATAAAAAAATAACGCGATTAAAATATTTAACGCAGTTAACGCACTGACCCCGCCCCCAGACCTATACATCATCTTACATTTCATACAGTTAACTGTTGACAAATATGATGCAGGGCAACAACTCCATAAATGCAGTTATACCCTAAAATTCAAGATATTGGTGCAAAAATGCCCCTGTATGTGTTTTTGTCTCATATTTATATCATTGATATCACAGGAGTGGCAAGAGCAATATCACACGAGTGCTGATTGTCCCGAATATCATGAGTTTAAATGTGATTTAAACAGTTCAGTAAATAAGAAGTTGATATTGTGTTGTATTTTAAACACAATATTGTTTGTTTTTGCTCAGTTTTGCAGAGAACATAATTTCCTTTAAAGCCATAGTAGAATTGTCCGTCTCTGAGGAGCACAGCGGTGTTTAGTTTCTGAATGAATCCGTGTTCCCATTCAGTCGGTTCACTCGGTACAACCCATGACTATGGAACATCGCGCTCTTGCGCCATCTGCTGAAGACACCTCTAATCACACCTGAAAGGCACGGGCGGGGCTACCGGCTCACAGCATATAAATGCGGTTGCATGCGTAATTCCCTTTGTTCTTCAGCTCTTCACCGTGCTGCGAGAACACCATCATGCCACATTTTCACAAGAGAAAGCCCATGGTGGTGATCCATGTGAAAACTAAGGTAAAGAGAAAAAAGAAACAGACACGAAAAGAAAAGTGTTTTTAGCTCACGTTTAACACTGCTAACAAGGGCTAATTAACTCTTTTTCAAGTGAGATGTCTAAGCACCAGAAAGATTCTTGCCCCTGTCCTATGGCATGTGGGTATTCAATATCCAGTAAAGATACTCACGAGCACTGTCCCGTGTGTTTGGGGATTGTCCACGCTAAGCTGGCACTCTCAAACCCAGGAGCATGTGCGCACTGTCGGCAACTCCGGTGTTCCACGCTCGAGTGGCATGTGGTGTTTGTGGAGCATGTGCTTTAGCTGTTTCTGGGGAGGCTGCAGGAAGCTGGGGTGAGGAGGCCGGAGGTATTCCCCTGATGGCCCCCGAGTTTAATTGGGAGTTTTCAGGACGATGACTCGCTGGATGCGGGAGAAGAGTTCTTCGATGACATTTTTCACGCGGGGCAAGTCCCGATTTCTCCCTTGCCCTCCAAGGCGTTGGGTGATAGCGAGGCAGTATTGAGAACCCGTCTGCCACTCTATCTGGATTGTGTAGGTACCCCCACCCTCCCAACAAGTCCTTGCCGATTCTCACTCAAGCAGCTCGGCAGGATCTACAGTGATCAAGCCTGCACAGCCAGAGCATTGAGCTCTCTGTCCCTGCTGCAGACTTATCAGGCCATTTGTTTGGGGGAACTGAACGAGGCTGTGTCGGGAGGGAGGCCGTGTGATGTGCTCATGGGGGAAGTGCGCCCTACGGCTGACTACATTCTGCGTGCATCTCGTGGGGCGCTGGTGTCGTTGGGTCATGCGATGGCCAGTACTGTGGTGGCGCAGCGTCATCTATGGCTGACTCTAGCGAACCTGCCTGAGCGAGATCAGAATGCTTTTCTCGGTGCTCTGATCTCTCCTTCCGGGCTCTTCGGGGAAGGCCTCGGCGCATTTCAGGTGCGGTTTGAGGACTCTAAAAAGCAGGCGTAATCTCTGAGGGGTTCAATGTCGAGGAGGTTCAGTGATATGTCATATGCAGCATGTGCAGGCAGAGGCAGGGATTCCCCGAGTGATGATGGGGATCCTCGCTACCTGCCTCGAGCAGTGGCATGCATACGCACCAACACCGTTGGGGTTATCAGCTGCAGTTTCTTTCGCGCCCCCCCCTGTTTCGGTGGGGTAGTTGCAACCTCTGTGTTAGAAGGGGATTCCCCGGTACTGAGAGGGGAAATCCATGCTCTCCTCAGCAAGGGGCAGTTCGAGTGGTGCCACGGGAAAGGATGGAAGAGGGGTTTTACAGCTGTTACTTCCTCCTCCCAAAAAAGAGTGGGGCTTATGGCCTATCCTGGATTTACGACAGCTGAACAGGCACCTCAGACATTTTAAGATCAGGATGCTTACAGTGCGCCACCTGTTGTGCACCCTGCGCCCCTGGGATTGGTTTACATCGGTGGACTTGACTGATGCATATTTTCATATAACAATCCACCCGAGGCACAGACAATTTATGAGGTTCTCCTTCGAGGGGACTGCATACGAGTTTCAAGTCCTACCATTCGGGCTATCCCTAGCGCTGCGTATCTTTACGAAGTGCGCAGAGGTAGCGCTGGCCCCATTACGGCATCGGGGCATGGGATTGTTCGCCTATTTAGACAACCTACTCCTGGCCGTGGACAGCAGAGAGCAGGCAGCATCGCAGACACAAGTGCTTGTTTCACATTTGCGAGCTCTGGGATTCTTCATAAATCTCAAAAAGAGCTCCTTAGTTCCGAGTCAGCGGATTTTGTATCTCGGTTTACAGATAGATTCCGTACGGAACACAGATATGCTGTCAGCACGGAGTACCGAGGATTTTCACAGCTGTCTGGCTCAGTTTCAACTGGGCAAGCGGGTTTGTTTTCTTTTGATGTTGAGGCTACTGGGGCTCATGGCCTTGATGATAGCAGTTGATTGACTGGGTCTCCTCTTTATGCGTGCCTTCCAGAGATGGGCGCTGAGCGCGGGGTTGCATGTCGTGGCATTTGAACAGACATGTTACAATTATGCCGTTGTGCATTGTAGATGCGTCACTACATGGATGGGGAGCTCTGTGCCAATGGAGCTCTGTAAGAGGGGAGTGGTCAGCGGCACTGAGACAGCGTCACATAAATTACTTGGAGTTGCAAGCTGTTTGTCTGGCTCTCGGACATTTTGCAGACATGTGTTAGTCAGGACAGACAACACGATGGTGGTGTCGTGTATAAACAGGCAAGGGGGCACTCGCTCTCTGTTACTTGCTCGGAAGCTCCTGACATGGAGCAGCGAACTTTTAGCGTCATCAGGGCAGTGCATGTTCCGGGCCATCTGAATGACGGGGCGGACATGCTGTCCAGAGGTGGCCTGTGGGCCAGGGAGTGATGCTTGCACCCACGGATAGTGGCACAGATCTGGGATCGGTTTGGCAGAGCCGAGGTGGATCTTTTTGCATCAGCAGAGAACACACACTGCCTGCTGTTTTTTTTTCAATCACAGACAGGATCGCATCGCTGGGGGTGGACAATCTGTCGTATGCATGGCCCAAGGCCCTGCTGTATGCGTTTCCACCAGTTGATCTGATACAGCTCACCCTACACCGGGAGCGTCAGGAGGGTCTGTCACTAATTCTGGTGGCACCCGTGCTAGCCAGCGAAGATATGGTATGTGGGTACTGTAGCATTGCTGTTGGGGATGCCATGGTGTCTTCCTTTGTGCAACGACCTGCTGTCCCAGGCAGGGGGACAGATTCTGCATCCTTGGCCAGAGCTGAGGTCTCTGTGGGCTTACCTACTGAAAGGGAGAGGCTGATGGTAGCAGGGCTCCCTGTCGATATAGTAGCCACAATTCAGAGCACCAGGGCGCCATCGACAAGGGGGATTTATGAATTTAAATGGTGCATATTTGAAGATCGGTGCGGGTGGAAAACATTGTCACTGTATTTGTACCCGATTGTGGGGATTTTGGCTTTTCTGCAAGAATTATTGGAGGATCATTCCCATTGCACACTGAAGGTTTATCTGGCGGCCATCTCGGCATGTTATGAGGGCATGCATGGTGCCGCGCCAAGCGCGCACCCGCTTGCCGTTCGTTTTCTTAAAGGGGCACGATGGTTAAGGCCAGTAACAAAATCGATAGTGCCGTCATGGGACCAGGTTGTGGTTCTGGAAGCCATGTGTGAGCCTCCTTTTGAGCCATTAGAGGTCTTGGACTTGAGGATGTTGCCTTATAAAACAGCTTTGTTGCTGACGTGTGGGCGATCTGCATGCGCTGTCAGTACACCTCACGTGAGTCCAGTTTGCGCTGGATGGGTCGAGAGTGGTGTTGCGCCCGAATGCAGCATATACGCCTAAAGTCCTGTCGGGGGCATATAGCGCACTCTCGTTTGAGCTGCCTGCTTTGTCAAACCTCTCTATTGACTCGGAGGAAGACAGGAAGCTTCATGACTTATGCCCCGTGCAGGCTCTACGCAGGTACATTGAGCAGACGCGGGCGGTGCATTCCGCTGATCAACTTTTTGTATGTTTTGCTCTCCCAGTTCAGGTGAAGCTGCTATCTAAGCAACGTCTTTCACACTGGACTGTGGAGGTGATTTCTATGGCTATAAGACCAAAGGGTTGTCCCTGCCTGCGGGGGCGCACTCAACTAGGGGTATGGCAGCGTCATGGGCTCTGTTTAGGGGAGTGTCTGTGGAGGACATCTGTGCAGCCGCTAGCTGGGCGTCGCCGCACACGTTTGTTCGTTTTTACCGACTGGATGTCACTGCAGTGACAGTGGCTCATTTCATGCTCACCGCAGCAGTCTCAAGCCAGGGGCCGTCACTTCTGTGAGAAGCATGGGGTATATGACGGTGCTGCTCACTTACGTTTAGTTTGGTGACTTTGCGGGGCGTGTATATATGTCCCATAGTCATGTGTTGTACCGAGTGAACTGACTGAATGGGAACGTTGAGTTATGCATAAAACTACTGTTCCCAGAAGGAGGGAAACAAGGTACAACACCTCTGGGCCCCACACAGTCGGGGGGTCGGTGAAGAGTTGGACAGAACAAAGGGAATGATGCATGGGACCACATTTATATGCTGTGGGCAGGTAGCCCCGCCCACGTCCCCATGCATCACTGGCCTTTCAGGCATGATTAGAGGTGTCTTCAGCAGATGGTGCAAGAGCGCGATATCCCATAGTCATGTGTTGTACCTCGTTTCCCTCCTTCTGGGAACAGTAGTTATATGCATAACTCAGTGTTTTGAACGAATCGTGTGAATCAATGTTTCAAAGTCCCATTCATAAAGAGAGCCGTTTACTTAATTCCTGAATGAATCAGCCGTTTGAACGAATCGAATGAGGACATTTACCGCCACCTGCTGGCAGTTTCTTATTTAGAGTATCATTTAATTAATAATAATAAGAAGAGGAAGAAGAAGAAGAATGATAAGAATAAGAATAGCAACAACAACAACAACAATAATAATAATAATAATAAAAACATTAAAGGTATAGTTCACTCAAAATAATTTTATTCATCATTTACTCACCCTCATGTCATTTCAAACCCTTCTTTTGTTGAACATAAAATAAGGTATTTTGAAGACTGTTGGTAACAAAGCTGTTTTGGTTACCAATGACTTTCAAATGTTTAAGATGTTTCTCAAATTATCTTCTTTTGTATTCCATAGTTTATGTTAGGCTGTTGTAGCCTAAGTACTTATGTGTAATAAATATTTTGATGAATAAAATAAAATATTTCTAAAGCTACAGTTTGTAATGCCTACTTGATACTTTCTCATTTGACACAAAAATAGCTTTAAATCATCTTTTGTGGGTATTTTCACAGTCCAATTATTTTGTGATTAATTAGATTAATTAGACACATGGTATCGGCAAATATTATTATTTTTTTTTTCTTTCTTTTTGTAGTTTTAATTATTGCTCTGATAATTGGCTACAGAGGCAGATAATATCAGGGCGTATTTTTCCCATTTTTATGCCAGGTTATGAAAGTCCTGTGCTTTTTGAGTCTTTATCTTTTGTTTTGAAGTATTACTTTAAGCATATATTTGAAATTTAACTGTTTTTAACAGGCCAAACAATACAGTTTTATCATTTTGTCATCAAACTGCTTATTAGTCATAAAAATAATTGGCTACTGGTGTCAGTCAGACTACCATGTCTGTGCTCTGCATTTGTGGAAAAAATATTGGAAGAATAAAGTAAGCAAATGACTCATTTGCATTAGAGCTGAGGAACATTTGGATGACATGTTTGATTGTGGCTTGTTTTCCCTTCCTGTTCATGTTTGGATGATACTGTGTTGACTGTACACTATATTCAATCTGTCTTCAAAATACCTTTGACCACATTAAATCTACTGGAAAATTAAAAAATATCAGTGTTATCAACCTGAGCAATATAGAGCAAATCAATCCACATCACAGATCCATATTTATTCCTCGAGAGAGTATGGATTTGAACTTGTGATGTGTGTTGTTTTGTTGTATTTATATGTGTGTGCAAACATGTGTTTTATTTTCATTTGCTCACATGTGTGGCTTTCGTAGGCAGGTCAGGGTTTATTGATTTGCAAGTTGTCTTTTTGTTCAACCACAGAAGTCCAAAAGCAATTTGTATTTGTGTTAGGTCACTTAGGGTCACGCAGATGGAAAAAGCGAGCGAGACAGAGAGAGATGTGAGCAGGGGGAGGAGGAGAACCAGGTTAAATGACCACAGAGAAAATATCACGGAGGAAATCATTCCTCTAGTAGACACAGTATGATATGTATAGTAGTGGAATGTGTGTGCTTGTGTGTGTAGCAGAGTATTGATCCAGCATGATCTAGATTTCAGAGTATATTTAGAGCAAACACCCTGTAGAGATGGGGGGGCCATATGGGCCACTGCCCAAGAGCATGATGGGTAATACTGAATCATCATCATAATCCTCTGCCGTCATTCCACAAACTGAAGGATCTGTGCATAGCAGCTTTATTCATTCAAACACAGTTCAAACAAAGTACAATGGGGTCTGCATGAGAAAATACTTCTGTTGCATTTTTTGCAAATATAAATTTTATATTTGTTTATTTATAATCATATTATCTTTTAATTCACATTTTGAGTGAAGTATGAATTTATAAAATACTTAATATTTTTATTTTAAATAAAAATCTATTTTTATTTTAGAATATTGATATTAAATATTTAAAGAAAATATTTGGTCATTTTAATTAATTTGCAAATTAATTTTAATTAGTTTTTTTGAATCCTTATTATCCATGTTATCCAGCATGACTCAAAAATGTTTAAGAGCATCTGCCCTGTGGTTCTGACCTTTCGTACAAAGGACTTAACATAGTCAAAGTCACAAATCTGCTTACATTTTAATTTGTGACCCAGCAATAGTGTATAGTCTTAAATATTTTGTGTTCGTTTTAGACCATAAACTCTTTTTGGTAACACTTTTTAAGGTGTTTGGTTAACATTTTAAGGTGTCCTTGTTACACTTTACATGTACCTACTATCATAATTACAGTTAATTATGCATAATTGCAAGTAAGCCTAACCATATAGTAAGTACATGTAGTTAATTAATATTACTCAGTACTTAAATGTATAATTACACTGTAACAAGGACACCTTAAAATAAAGTGTAACCCTTTTTTGTCAGAATTTTGAAATAAAAAAAAAAAATCAATTTTCAGTGTGTTCGCAAAGTGTTGGACCCCCACTGTACAGTATATTCATACCCAAATCACAAGAAATGAACAGTGAGAAAAATCTAGCACAGCCATATCTAATAGCACCTTGCCTCTCCTCTGCCATCCCACGCACTTCTTCACTCAAACACTCGCTGTCTGTCTTGCCCCTGGATGCCACTCAATCTCACAAACGCCCACACAGTAAAAGCACTCATCACCTTGTGTAACCAGGTGTCAGGGAGTCTGGGTGAGTAATGGTCGCTCCCTGCTGAATGAAAGTGGTGGCACAATCAGACTTAAACTACTGCTGCTGTACTTTGGAAGACAGATAATCGCGATGATCGTTCCTCTAATGGAAGTCATTCAGTTCATTAAACCAGTTCCCTGCGTTAAACAGCTTTAAACTCATGGCTAGTTTAGAGTAAAGACTTTTGCACAGTCAAGTGGGTTTTTTCTTTAATAGTCTAAATTTATTAATACAATTAAACCATAAAACAGTAGGAGGTTTGTTGTTGAAACAGTCCACGGTTGCCAGATTGATGAGGATTACACCTGCATTGATTAATGGCGGATTATTGAGGATATGACGGTCATAATCCCTCCACGAAGGTGGCACATTAATTAGCATCTGAAATGAGCTTTATCTACCGTGCAGAGGAAATGACATTTGATCTCTTGGTGGATTAAATTATATCACAAACATTTTGCTACTGCAATTAGCCTATATTTGATAGCAGTCAGAGAATACTCAAGAGAGGTGATGCTTCGGCTAGAATTTCCTCGTCTCATTTAAATCGCGTAATGTCTACGGCTAAATGAGTGCTCGAGAGCTGTACCCAGTTTCATTAACACCTTGCATGCAGCAAGTGTTTGCATCATGGGATTTGAAGACGCTTGCCTGGTGATTGCTGTCCCTTGTCAGTCCTATTTTTTCAATTCTGTTGAGGCCAGAAAACCATTTGCAAACTATTGGTTGATTACAGTTTAGCATCTGCGATTGTACACATACATTCAGATGTTTTGGCAATAGTTATCGCCCAAATATTACTCAAATGAACATGAACCTGCCTTTTTTAAAAATCTTTATTATGGAAATATACAAAAATGGGAATTAAAATCGAACTTGATGTGTTTCTTACAAGACATTCATACACTCTTTGTGTTTTTACAGTGAAAAATCTTGCTAAACATATAAATCCCACTGCCTTGTGTGCTAAATTCTGTGCTTATTTTACTTGCACATAAATCTTAATAAAGAAATTTAAAAGTACAAAATATAAAATATAAACATAAAAAGTAATTTATTTAAAAATGAACAGAGACTATTTAAAATGCTTTTCGGATTATTTTAAAAAGATACTTGGGGAATGACAATTTCTAGACAAATAAATGTTTAATTGGCTTTGCAAATGAGAGAACTCTTTTTGATGGAGGGGTAAATAACTTTCATTTGGCGGCTTAATATTTGATAATTAACAAGGCTTATTTTTACAGCACAATATTAGTTTGATGTGGTAACTTCTGCTTGTAAAGTTGACCGACTGTTTATTTTATTTGATTCCATTTTACTTTATTTCATGCCTGTACAATTTTTTTTTTTTTTACTCATAGCATGGCAGTTGGTTTGTATGAATACCTTAATATTTTATTTTATTTTATTTTATTTTATTTTATTTTATTTTATTTTATTTTATTTTATTTTATTTTATTTTATTTTATTATTTTATTTTATTTTATTTTATTTTATTTTATTTTATTTTACTTTTGCTTGAAAATATTTCCTTTAGCTTGTTTAGACGACTAAGGTACGGATTAAATAATTTATTTTGTGTGTGTATGTGTGTGTGTGTGTGTCATACTAAAGGGGCATTGACCAGACTGATAGACAACAGCAATACTGTTCATGAGTGAGTGCAGTGTCGCCATGGCAACAAACTCCCTTGAGTGTGCTCAGTGCAGTGTCACTCGCTCGCTCTGGTGCACACACACACACATACACACGCATGCACATACACATACACATTAGTCTAGAATAAGCAATGCCCGAGTTCCACAGGAAATTAAAAGATGGGATAAATGAACCTTACATAAAAGTGATAAAAGCACCTCAGGGCTTGTGCATATGTCACAATATGTTTCATTAGGCTATCCTTGTTGATTCTATGAACGAATAAAGTAAAATATCTGTACCGATCGCGTTTCGAGCCTGTTGAACCTTTACAGTTGAAGCTGTTTCTTTCTTCCTTTATGGCTATCTCTCTTTAATGATGAACCAATAGAAAAGTAGCGCAGCCCTGCTGATGAGTTTGCATTACTCTCTGAAGTTTCCGGATACAAAACCAGCACCTCACGCACACTTATCAGCCTCATCAGTCATCACACACACACACACACACACACACACACACACACACACACACACACACACACACACTCAGGTTTGTTTTGCTATCCTTGTGGGGACTTTCCATAGGCGTAATGGTTTTTATACTGTACTTACTGTATGTGCTATTGTCCTACACCAACCCTACACCTAAACCTACCCCTTACAGGACACTTTCTGCATTTTTACTTTCTCAACAAAAACTCACTCTGTATGATTTTTAAACTTGTTTCCTCATGGGGACCTAAAAAATGTCCCCATAAGGTCAACATTTACTGGTTTTACTATCCTTGTGGGGACATTTGGTCCCCTCAATGTAGCATAAACAAGAACACACACACACACACACACACACACACACACATAAACAAATTAATCAGTGTTTTGATCAGAGAGTTCACAGGAAGGCCAACACTAAAACATGCTCATCTGTGCAGCATTACTCATATTCATTCTTAAAGGAATACTGCATAATTATTATTTTATTTTATTTTATTTTATTTTATTACGTTTGTTATTAATTTGTTTTTTGTTTTTTACTTCTTTTTTTTTTCAATTGCTTACACACAAAATCTTTACTTGTCACACAATTTCTGAAACCTGACACTCAACCACCAGAAGCACACCAAATCTGCAAAACCATACACTAATTCTCGGCCTTTGACTCAGTTTTCAATAAAACACTTTTTGCAAAACACAAGACACAGTTCTCTATGTAACACAAAAATCTAACAGGAATTAATATTATTGCAAAGGTGTTTGCAAATGTTTGCTTTTGAGATGTGTTTGTGATATTTTGAATGCAGTGCTTCATTTTGCAAGATATGTGAGGCATTTTGCATTTTGTGTGTGCAGTTCTTGGATTTGTGAGTAAAGTTTTGAAAAAAAAGAGGCAAAGTTTTGAAAATGTAAGCAGTTGAAAAAAAACTGTAGTTTATGCACAAAAAACATCTCTTAAGAGAAACATTCTCTTAAACAAACATTCTCTTAAAGAGACAGTGTAGCTGTATCACTTTTATTATCTTAATTGTCCTAATTTTATCAGCCTTAAGGAGGACCATTACATATCCCTAAAATAATATTTAATTTTATTTACATAGTTAGTTTAATATAGTTTTTTATTTCGATATTGTGGTAAATATTTGACCCAGACATGTTCTTAAAGTGCCCCTATTATGGATTTTTGAAAATGACCTTTTCATGAGTGTGTAACACTAAGTAAATGAAAACATCCTGCAAAGTTTTAAATCTGAAAGTGCACCGTGTATAAAGTTATTGTCTCTCAAAAGAAAGAGTCGACTCTGAATCATTGAAAGTTGTTTTTAAAACGAATCCCAAGCCGTTTCATGTTGACGTCAACATAAATCATTAGCATATCATTGGTCTGAATGAAAATGCAAATTCATTCTTTGCCACTAGATGCCGTTTTGGAGCGGTAAAATAGCGGTTTCCCGGTAACGCTGTACACAAAGCAGCACTGTGCTCTCAAACGCTGCTTTATCAGGCATTACAGACATGATGAAATGAAAATGAGACCAATTGAACCAATCACCGCAGATTAGCCCCATGCAAAGGAGGGGTTTGGAAAAATGAATTGTTGAGCGAATTGTTTGGGAGTCGTTGAGCAAGTAAGATAAAAATAAATGCATATTATAAGACAATGAAAGTGTTTTTTGACCTTGCATGCATGCCAACCTGTTGTTGGGTCTCCCAAAACCAAAATATGAACCTTTCATTACCCATAATAGGGGCAATTTAACAGCTTTTGTAATTCCCTTTCATCAAATAGGCCTACTTAATAACCAAAAACCGTTAATAGCTTCTACAGAACAAATTCCGTGTTTATACGTTTATATTGGCTGGTAAACAGTCACAGTCATCGACGTGACATTTGTCAGTGTCTATCTCTTTCCTCATGGGGAAAGTTGTGATCAGTATTGATTAGAAGTAGAAGGATTAGTGTATAAACAGATCTATAGCCGAGGCTTTCTAAACAAAGTGTTAGCTAACAGACTTCCTGTTGGTGCCCACATTCATTTAGTTTATTGCCTTTATTATCAGGCTTCTGGTCTGTACTGGAGAAATATTGACTCACATAGGAAGGTTATCGAAGGCACACATAACATTTAAGTGCATACACTTAAAGTAAACACACGGAGCAGAGAGCTGGTTGTTGAAAACCACAGGTAGAAGTTTCCCGAACACAATGAGAACTGTTGAAACTACACAAAGAGAAAAAGGATTATATCTCCCAGAGGAAAGAAAAATGAGATCTCTGTAATGTTGTGGTTGTTTTCTCCTAGGCAGCAGTTAATTAGATTGTAATATGAGCAAAGAAAGACTTATATATTATTCATTGTTGTTCATAGTTTGTCTTCTGTAGTGTTTCAGAAGAAATCTCAACAGTGTCTCAAACATGTCTTTGATAAAAAGTCATGAACCGGTGTTTTTGTTGTTAATTAAAATGATTAAAAACCATTTTCAGTAATTAATATAAAACTGAAATAAAATAAAATGAAATATAAATATTAGATGAAAAACTTTTTTTTTTTTTTTTTTTTTTTTAAACTTGGCAATTAACTGAAAAAGTAGTAAAATTACTAAAACTATAATAAAAATTAAAGCTAAACTGAAATATTTTAAAAGGTAATGTTACCAAAATAGTACATAAATAATCAAATAAGAATTAAAGCTAAATAGAAATATAAAAAAGAAACTAATAAAAATGACAAGCCACATAACATTTTCTAATCTTAAACTACATTTTAAATGAGAAATTGTAATAGAAAAATAAAAGCCAATTGAAAATGTGAATAAATAGTATAATAGTAAATAACATAAAATAACACTAACATGAACTTTGAATTTCTCATCAAATACTACCAAATACAGCATTATCTGAGCTTTTCTGTCCATAGACTTTTAAAGTTGCTGCATATTACCGAATTAAGTGAATTAGATGTGTCAGATTTTTTTTTGTTTAGGCACTTTCTATATATCAGTCATTTTGAATGTTCACAGGACGGCCTATAAACAGGAAGTTAGTATATGAGTAGGTGGATTTTGGAAAAGAGGGGCATGTCTAACAGTCCCAGAGAGGCTAATATCAATTACTGCACATTTAAATGGAGCATAAAAGTGAAGTAATGTCCCCTGAGACATTAAAGAGCAATCTTTGAGCAATAAAATGTTCCTCTGGGCTGACCCAGAACATCTAACTGGGGACTGATAGATTTACATCTATTTATTTGTCAGTTTCAGCATAGATTTAAGTGTGAATTTGTAGTTTAGTGTGTGTGTGTGTTCTACAAAACCATATGGCAGCTCGGTTCAGGGGCAAAAGGACAGCAGGACAATCTTCTTGAATCTGTGAAGAGTTCAGGACATTGTTGTTGCACCGGATTCCCTTTGCAAGCTTTGTGTGTGTGTGTGTTTATTTTTGTGTGACCTGAAAGCTGCTCAGCAGTAGGCAAGCTTAACCTAAAGACACGGTCGCTTAACCCCCCTCGCTCATGTGTGTATGTGTGTGTTTGTGCGGTAATGCGCATGTATACAGCATGCACAGCTGCAAACTACCACACATTCATTTGCTACACTCTTCCTTTTCCTGTTCTCGTGCACCGACGGCCCTGTCTGTCACTCTTTGAGTCAGACGGCTCAAATTCTCCCCAGCGCTCGCAGTGGGCTGTCAAAAATCAGCCCTCTCAGAGAAAGCGATGATTTTTTTTCCTCACGTCTAGGCCACTATGCAGTCGACACAGCGGTCCATCGCAGATTAGGCAGCGGTGATGGATAAAACCCTGTAAATTATTACTCCACAGATTGAGTGTGTGTGCAGATGAGGTGAGTGTAGATGCAAAGGGATTATTTGTACGTGAAGCTTTGTGTTATGCTTATCTTGGGAAACTGCTGTACTCTTACGGGGTAGAATACAGACTTTTATCTGTGCTTTAGTAGTATGTTTAGAGGACTTTGTGTGAGAAAGGTCACTTGTATGTGTAAATGTGTAAGAGGTGTTCTTGCTAATCTGCATGAAATGGTATTCACAACCCATTATAATTTTGTAATGTGGCATATTTCTGAGTGAAACAGCATATTCAATGAGAAACGTGTGAGATAGGACTTGATTTTATCCTTTGGGGATTAATTGGATAGTGACAATTTAAATACGATGTTAAGTTACGACTTGTGAACTTATCTTTCTGTTTTTGTTATTTAGTCTCTTGACATCAGTGTCAACTGTCAACCCAGTTATAAAACCACATCAGTAACATATAAATTTCCTGATTGTGTCAAAGACTGACCTGCCCTCTTTGATCTGTGGTAAATCTTTTGATGATTTAGGTCAGGGTTTCAACTAGGAGCATCTGCCACAAAAAGGCAACCAGCATCTCAACATAAAAGGACAGCTATGTCAATGACTGCTTTCAAAACAAAGGTTTAAAGCACTTAAGATTTATATATCTAATGAGGATCTCTAAAATTATAAAATTACTTGTTTCAGCTTTGTTGAAGGTGATTAAATATCAAAGGAGTGGAGGGAAAGTATTAGGGGTACAAATCATATTAAACATGTTTTTTTCTTATGTTAAGCTCAATTTCAATCTATATTTAATTATATTTATATTAATTATATTTAACAATTCTAAATTGCACTGAATAAAGTTTCTAAAACAAAAGAACGTAATACCTCTGTGAGTTCTTTGTTCAAGAACAAGGTAAATTTAATTGGTACTTCCTTGTGACAAAGACAGAGAATATTTTTCTGTACCATCTTTTCTTACATTTAATCAGTGTAATTGTCTCTCTGTGAGGTTGCAGTCTAATCTTCCTCATCACTTGCTCCACTTTGTTTGTATAGTTATTTCATGAGGAACAACCACAAAATCACCACCACTCTACAAAGGGACTTAGTTATCATATTTTACAATAACACGTGTGCAGTGGTAGTTTTTAAATGGTAATTATCCTAATTTCTCCTTTGTTCAAATCAAAAGGTCATTTGGGATAATAAGCCACATCTGGTAGACCCTCTTTCTAAAAATCCCACTGTGGTTGAATGGATTTGAATAATGAGCATTTATAAGGTCACTTGTATTTCATACGAGTTTTTGTTTTATTTACAAACAATTAGCTATTTTAAATGACATATTGTACCAAACCCAATTCAAAAACACACAGATGCAAATGAAGCACTTTAGTAGAAAAAAACTAAATTCTTACATAGCAGGCTACATTTGGTGACCTGACACTCTGCGTTCTGTGAAAAGCTATTATTATTTTTTATTCATCATGATTTTCAAAACATTTAAAATTTTACTGGGATCCAATTTGTTGATTGCACATTATCCTCCACTTTCATCTGATTGCCTGTGTATTCTGTTCCCCCCTCCCTTTGCTTGTCTGCAGGCTCTGCGCTGACGAGGCCTCCCCATTCCGTGCCTGGAATATTCTGGATCCCAGGAGGGGGTTTTTGTCATCACCATGATCAGATTCTTCAGGAGACTCTAGCACTGCAGACCCCCACCAAGGAGGGAAGAGGCTGGGCACGGAACCCTGTATATCCCAAATTCAAAGCCAGACATAGCGAAGGACCCAAGAACCATGTAGTATACCTCTTTCTGCCACAGGGGGGAGGGTTAACTTTGTAGTTCTTTTTTTGTACTTTTTTTTTTTTTTTTTTGGCTGGGAGTTGGTCTACAAGGTTAGCCAGAAATGGTCTTGCACACCTCTCCCTACCCTAGTGCCTTCCTCAGCTTTCTGAGCCGTCTGTCTTGGGCCTTTGTTTTCCCTTGTTACTGGCTGTTGGACCGGTTGTTGGCCTCCTGTGTAGCAACATCACTAGAGAAGCGTAGACGCTCCCAAGATCCCTGCTCTTTTTTGGCACTTGGGGTCCTGATCTCTACACCACTCTACCTGGTGCTGTTACTGGCATCCTTACCCTTTGCTTTTATTGGCTTCCTCTTGTGGGCCCCACTGCAGAGCATCAGGAACCCCTACATCTACTCTCACCAGAAACCAGACAAGCATGGTGCCGAGCAGGGAACAGCGGCTGGAACCGGGGCGGCACTTGCTGAGTGGCGTCCGCAAGGACGCAGCTTTTGCTTCGGCAGTGCCAATGTTTGCCTGCTGCCAGACTCACTTGCACGCTTCAACAACCTTGCGGATACTCAACGCCGAGCTCGTGAAGTGGGCAAGCGAATCCGTAACGGTGCCAGCAGACCCCAGATCAAGATATACATCGACTCGCCCACCAATACTTCAATTAGTGCGGCATCCTTCTGCAGTTTGGCCACCCAGGGCTTCCGCCGCACCTCATCTTTGGACCATCGCCCTGAGCCTGTAGTCACCACTGAACCTGAAACTGAGGCCTTAACTGAGTGTCCCGTTCACCCCTCAGGAAGTACAAGCTCAGATTTCCCCGTTCACAGCACTGGAGCCCAAAATTCCTCAGAGTGTCCCCTCCACCCCAACGGAGAAGAGCATGCTCCTGATTGTGCCGTCCACCAGTTTGCAGACCCACATTCCTCCGGTGAGTGTCCAGTACATAGCAACATCATCCAGAACTCAGAAGACTGTCCTCTCCATCCAGCTGGAGTGCAAATCAGCATCACCTCTCCTGATTCTGAGCCGACTGAGGCTGAAAAAGGAAACCACCAGACCGGGGATGGGGATACGGGTAGCCTAGAAAGCCGTACAGCCTCACGGGAATCCCTGGTTCGCTTCCACGCAGCCGATGGCGGCATCTCCCCCAACAACACCCTTTCACAACACCGCACCTCAGTCTTTAAAAGGCCGATTGGGCGCAAACGCCGTCATGGAGACGACGGCTTTGACCATGAGATCTCTGCCTTCTTCCCAGCCAACCTGGACTTCCTTTGTCTGCAGGAAGTCTTCGAAAGGCGAGCTGCAGACAGGCTCAGGAGGCAGCTGCACCGCTATTTTCCCTTTGTGCTGAGCGACGTGGGGCGCTATGGTTGGAAAGGCTATTGCTCCCGGTTCAAGTTCTTGAACAGTGGGCTTCTGTTGGCCAGTCGCTACCCTATTCTGGATGCCCATTATGAGTGCTTCCCTAATGGGCGCAGCGAGGATGCTCTGGCTGCTAAAGGAGTTCTTTTTGCCAAGGTGAGCTTGTTATACTCCTTTCTTATGGCATGCTTTTAAGCCAGTTTTCTTGCATTTGTTATATCCAGGATATTGAATTCCTTCTGTTTACCCTCTGCTGGTTTATACTACACCCTTGCATGTGAACCAATGCAGCTCTCAACTTGATTAACTCAGATCTCCATTGTAAAGGGATATTTAAGAGTTATTTTTTTATATTCAGCCAATTCATTCTGATTATCAATGTTTAAACCTGTTGTACAACATTTGATGCATGTCACTGATATCAAAATGGCACATTAGGGCATGTTCCAGTTCTTGAACTTTCCATGGCACGTGTCTGGAGTTAAAGTTGGACTTGTGGTTTGTGTGTACACAAACAGCCTGAATAATTTACAACTAGCCCTTTGTAGCCTAGAGGGCCTTTTTGAAACACTCATCTGTCATGCCTTCAGAAACACAGGCTTCCACTCTTTGTTGAAGCATGGCTGGACGTATAGTCCTGTTGCATTATATATGGTCTTAATGGGGCTGTGCACTTATGCTGAATAGATATTACAATTCAAGACGTAGTTTCACTCTGATACAATATTGTATGCTCATTTTTGTCTGGATATTGTAAAGACAGGCTCATTAGTCCTGCAGCTGCGGTTGCTAGTGTTCTACATAAGGTTTATATAAGAAGCAGTGAATGTATGCGCTAGCAGTTGATGGATTATGAACTAAGGTGGTATTTCATTACAAAGATGAAAGTGTTCCCATAGATTTTTATGTACTCTGGTACATACAGTACTCAGGTAAGGTACAGTACATATTTAGCATATGTGACAGGTTTCATTTGAACACTATGGTTGAACTTAATTTTAAAGTACAGAAAATACCAAACGTTGGGTTTGTTGGGTCTGTGAATAAATAAGGGTCTGTTGGGTCTGTTCTGAATTCTTTAAGAACGGTGCAGTGAACTGACCAGTTGAATGCTAGTAGCACCACAGTTTTAAGTTTCAATTACAAAAAGTTCTTTTGTTTATGCTAGCATATGGAAAGCGGATGAGTAAAAGAGAAAGCTGTTGTGCTTTGCACTGTTGTTAGAACAATTTTCTGTTCTGGATTTTTTGTATGTAATGACTTGAAATGTTAATTGCACTAATGTTGCTATTTGCTTAAATTAGCATGTTGTGATGTTGCATGCTTAGCATGTGTTAACTAGTGGCTATATTTATGCATGATATTAGCTTGTGTTTTTGTTTGCGTAGCCCTCATTTAGAGTGATGATGAGCACAGGCTTTTAGGGTTGAGATATCATTACTCTCTCAGCACTATATCCGATTCTGGCTATATTCCAGTCCTGATCTCTTTTTCCCTCCAAAAGGGCAAGAGGCCAGCCACCATTGTGTGTCAGACAAAGCTGCTAAATACTAACTCTGAATGTGTGTGTGCTAGAGAGAGAGCAGCCTGTTAAATATTGAGTACTGTACACAGAGAAACAGAAGGTCAATGCCTTTGCCCTGTACACGTACTTACTAAATAGATTCTTACTTGAATTGACGTTCAATCTTTTACGGGGGTGTAAGTTAAACCAACTGCTTTCAGAAGTTATTGATGCTCTTTGGATACTCCTTCAAGGTCCTGGCCTCTTATTTGCTTATCTTTTGAACCACAGAATGCATCTGTCATCCAGTCCTGAAGGTTTCAAAACAAGGCTAGGGTAATTACGTTTTTCATTTCAAATTGAATCAGGACAGAAATAACAATGTGTTCAGGCATGAATTTCTAGCGACATGCTATTTGCCTGACCACTTGAACTTGAAACTGCTGAATGGTGTAGCACAATCACAGCCAATTAGACAATACACAGCTATCTGGAACAAGATTTTGAACCAATGAGATTTCACAGTGGACCGGGCTACCTAAGCTTCTACAGTACATAGCACACAGTATAAGACTAGGACTAAAGTTAGTTTGAACTGTAAGTATAAAACTGTACAGTTGAACGACACAGATAATTCCTGAAAAGAACTGCTGTGAAAATCCCCGACAACTGGAGCAAAACCTAAAATAATTAGTTTGAAAGCTCACACTTCAGTTCTTTGGAGAAAAAAAATAGTTTAATTAACACAGAGATGGAACGGGGATGTGGAAGGTCAGTGTCTCTCTGTCTGTCTTGCTATTTGTGACCCTGCCTGTTAAAACTCATTTCAATCAAAAAATTTTTGTGATTTACTTTTCACATAATGTACAGAACATTCTGTGAAACTCTAGCCTTTAATATTGACTGAATAAGCCCATGTCAAAGATTGAAATCATAGTGAAAATAATGGTTGAAATCAAACTTTGATGCTTGTTATCTCATAATTAGATTTTGAGACTTGGATTTCACAGACAGGGTCACATTTTCTCGCACTAGGCCTACCTCTCATGTTATTCACAGAGACGACAGAGCTAATCACAAACAAGCAAAGTATACTTAAGGTTTCGGGTGCACACATAAACGGTATAATATATGTCAAAAAATGCCTGTCTTGGTGAGTATTTACATAAAGACAGTCAATTATGTCTTAAATGAACATAAATAATTGGAAAAGAAATCAGATGCGTGTCAGTATACTTGATCCGTGCATTCTGTCTTAAAGAGACAGCAGCCTAATAAACCTACTACTGTCTGCATCATTAATGTTAATCAAACAACAAAAGACACAGAAACTTTAATAAGAATCAATGTATATTTAATTCATACGGTGATGCAGTGTTTTAAAGTCATGCAATCATGTGTTTTTTGAACTGTGCAAATATGTAAGTCATAGGCTTGTTCCAATCTGGATATTCTTGATTGTACATCTCAAAATTGGGAAGATCGTGATTTAGATCGTAGATATAAGGTGATGATATGATATTTTGGGAAGATTGCCCACTACTACATTACAGTTACAAGGTTGTTAGCTTCTCTAGAAGCTACAAAGTGGATTACTGCATGTAAACTATTTAAAGGGTCAGTGTCTTTTTAAATAATTATCAGATGATATTTTTCATTGTTTTACAAACATTTATTACATTAAACATTATTAAATTAAACAGATACATTTTCACAATTTTGGAAAGTCAAAAACTGTGAAAGATGCAAAAACAGCAGAACTACTCACACTACTGACAAAAAGGTTAGTAATATTGCAACACTGCTTTTCACCCCTGGGCCATTATGGGTAATAAAAGGTCAGCTTCTGATAAATAAACTGAGAAAGCTTCGTCAGATCATTTGTGTTGGGGGAAGGGGTGTAAAATGAACGGGGGAGAGAGGGAGGGATGTGTGTGGAGTGGAAATATTAATTAAAAATGCTTCCCGTAGGACTGAGCGTCCCTTTAATTAAGGCCTTTCAGCATGTATGTTCAGCCTTCTTATTATTATTCAAGAGCTCTCCACACTCACAACGTCAAGGGTAGATGCTTGTTTAGGGTTTGCATGTTCATTAGCAAATTGTTGATGTGTGTCCATAAATTCCATGTCTGCTATATGTATAGAAATTTTTATGGGTTTGTTATGAATTGCCATAGTTTCCTAATAGAGAAAAATATTTTAAATTGTAATAATATTTTGCAATATTACAGTTTTTACTGTATTTTTGATCAAATAAATGCAGCCTTGGTGAGCACCCTCTTTCAAAAACTAAAAAATCCCATTTCGCTGGTCAGACATTGCTTTCATGGCTTTCAAAGCTCTTTCAAAAAGGAATAGTTCATGTGTCAGCATTCAAAATGCAGAACTATCTTGTCTGCCCAGATCATCCATGGAAACCGCTGCAAAATAAATCATAACAGAGGTCGTTTATATATATATATATATATATATATATATATATATATATATATATATATATATATATATATATATACTGTATATATACTGTATATACTGTAGAAGTGTTAAAGGTACAATAGCAAAAACAGCTTGTTTAATTCTAAAGGTCAGAGGGCCATTCGTGAAACAAGAATCTGCATAAATAGTGCATAAATCCATTATTACGTAAGTTGGTGCATTCATTCAATGGGACAATTATATACAAATAGATTTATGAGAGACATACTCATGAATTTGCACTGCTTGTGTTTCATGAATGAGGCTCAGAGAGGGGGATTTGTTGTGTAAAACTAAATTACTGTTTTTAGTACAAGACAGTTTCACTGTTATTATGCATAGTCTTCAAGGGGGGGAATTAAAATGCTGCAAGATTGCAAAATGTCCCCCTAAAGCTTGGAGATTGTACAGCAATCAGTGCTGTCTTTCAGTGGTAAAAGACCATGACCCACTGCTCCTGCTGTGGTCAGCTCTATTTGCAAAGCTTTGTTAGTGTAAAGTACTAGCTGTCTTCAGCTGTAGTCATGTCTTTGCTGTGTGTGTTATCAGCTCAGCATTCAAGCTGCCAGTAGGAGTGGATTAGAAGAACCGGAGGAAGTCTATTAGACAGCCAAGCCTATGTGTGTGTGTGTGTGTGTGTGTGTGTGTGTGTGTGTGTGTGTGTGTGCAATGGACTTACTGAGCCAGCCGACTGTTTCTCCTTTGGGCAAATAATCTTTAACCTTATAAGAGATCTCACAAGTGGCAGACACATTCCAATTAGCACACTGCTCATTAACACTTATTTGCAGGTATGCACACACAACACAAAACCTTGCATGCACTCAAGCTCAGATAAAACATCATCCAAGGTCAAAGGTCCAAGGTCAGAAAATACCCTTGCACAGGCTTAAGATGACATTTCAGCAGTCATCACCAATACCAGTGAAATTTCACATTTTATGATATACAGGTTTGGAGAAATTTGAGAAATTTAGCATTACATCACTTGCTCACTAATGGATCCTTTGCAGTGAATGGGTGCCGTCAAAATGGGAGTCCAAACAGCTGATAAAAACATCACAATAATCCACAAGTAATCCATATGACTCCAGTTCATTTTTATCCATCCAATTCTCATTTTTTTGCCAAAATGTTCTATGATTATTATTAATGACGTAATAAACAGCAATCCTAAAGTACAGATATTTATGTATTTTGCCCATGAAATGTATACGTGCATGTACACATGGGCATTGGAAAATAATTGGCTGTCATCTAATTGTTGGTACTTGGTGCTACCGATATTGTAGAAATATTTTTTAATTTTAATTTTATTTTATTTTATTTCAACCTTTGACATCCCTATAGACACATAAAACATTTCCATCCATCTGAGTTCATGCCTCTTCTAGTCTGTCATTGCAAACACACACACACACACTTAGTCAAGCATGGATAAACGTTTGAAATATTCATACACAAGGACACAGAAAGAGAAAGAGAAGCCGTAAAGCTATGGAACAGAGAAAGGCAATAAAGCTGATTGAGGAAAAAGCGAACGATGAAATGAAAGAGTACTTGCCCTGTTTGATCCAGTGCAGTGAGCTCATGGTACAGACCACATGGTCAGACTCTTATTAGTGTAATTAAATCTACAAATCAGCTCTGAAAAACAATGACATTTATTATCACCTGCTGCTGAAATGTAGAATTTACACTTTGTGGAGGACTTCAGGATTTGGAAGGAGGTTGAGAAACTGTGTCCAGCTGTATTGTAGCACTCAGCACTTTGAATAGGAGTCCTTGCTGGGAATGAGCCAATGTAAGTCATTGAATGATGTACACTGAATGGGCCGTCTGGATGAAAAGAGGACAGAGAGATGCCAGTGCTGGAAGAAGCATGATATACAAAGCTTGCAGAATGAAAAACAACAACAACAAAAAAAACACTCACACTAGCAAACATATTTTTCAGACAGACCATTCTCTAATTATTTATTATTTTATTTTATTCTATTTTACATGGTAGTTGTCCCTGTTTTTCCTTGAAATTTAAATGGACTTTTGCTGCCTTTTAATGCATGCTACAGTTAATATAAATAAAAAAGAAATAAAATATATAACTGAATTAAAATAAAAAATAATAACACTGTTAAATGTAAACTTTAGCAACTCTCATATATATATATATATATATATATATATATATATATATATATATATATAACCGATGACAGCTGTGGTTAAACGGGATAAAACACTGGACAGAAACGATCGTCAAAAAGGCTTGCGTTTGCAGCACACATTTCTTATCAGAAAAGGTTAAATAAAGTATTGTCTTTTGTTGTTATGGATTATGGTTTGTGTTACGTGTCTAAAGATTTCTTATGCATCTCACAACTATGAAATAATGTCCGTGTGCATGTGTGTAAAACAACAAACTGACGATTTATATGCATAATCATCTGTAATATATGTTGTTGTGATTGATAGTGGCTGGACTTTTTAAGAACTTAGTAAGAAAGAATAATCAAATACAGAAAGTTCAAAATTAATTTCTGGAATTTTTATTTTTAGAAACTATTCTCATCTTCCTTTAAATGTACTGTATGTAAAGTATTGTAAACTTAACTTACAAAATTTACAGGATGTATATACTTTAAAATAACTATTTGGCCATGATACATGCATCTTCAAATAATACATCCATCACATTAATAATAATAATAATAATAATAATTTGTTACATTTATATAGCGCTTTTCTGGGTACTCAAAGCGCTTTACATGAAAGGGGGGAATCTCCTCAACCGCCACCAGTGTGCAGCATCCACCTGGATGAATGTTTAACTTACTTTTCAACACTCTCACGTCTCAAAATTAGCTGTAAAAATAGTTGCCTGCTGAAATTGAAATATATGTATCTTCATGACTAGATAGACACAGGTGAGTTTCTCTTTACTACTCGTTAGGTTTCTCTAACGTTATATGCGACTCGAGTCAGTCAATCGGAGGTAATCCTGTAAGATCGTCCATCCATGAGCAGAGGGTCGGCCAATCTGATTTTGTCCGTTAAAGTTAACTTATTTAAATAACAATCATGGTCCTGCACAGTGAGTGACCTTACATATGCAGGTAAAATCGGATTTTCTCCAGCCATTGTTAAACAAACAAGGTAACAAACTTCATAGCTAGCGTTAGTGAAGCGGTCAGTGGAATCTTTCTGTCTCCACCTAAGTCCCGCCCACAGAAAAACATCACAATGTTTACTAAGAGAAAAAGGGTCTATATATATATATATATATATATATATATATATATATATATATATACATATACATTCTCCTTCAGGATTTTCTGATAGAGTGCAGAATTCATGGTTCCATCAATTATGGCAAGTCATAAGCCATGTTTGACTGCTGGTATGATGTTCTTTTTATGAAATGCTGTGTTGGTTTTACGCCAGATGTAACAGGACACACCTTCCAAAAATTTAACTTTTGTCTCATCAGTCCACAGAATATTTGCCCAAAAGTCTTATTTACTTCATGTGAAATGTGAGACGAGCCTTTGTTTTCTTTTTGGTCAGCAGTGGCTTTTGCCTTGGAACTCTCCCATGGATGCTGTTTTTGCCCAGTCTCTTTCTTATTGTTGAATCATGAACACTGACCTTAATTGAGGCAAGTGAGGCCTGCAGTTGTTTAGATGTTGTTCTGGGTTTATTTATGACCTCTTGGATGAGTTGTAGTTGTGCTCTTGGAGTAATGTTGGTAGGCCGGCTACTCCTGGGAAGGTTCACCACAGTTCCAAGTTTTCTCCATTTGTGGATAATGGTTCTGACCATGGTTTGCTGGAGTCCCAAAGCCTTAGAAATGACTTTACCCTTTCCAGACTGATACATGTCAACGATTTTGTTTCTCATCTGTTCTTGAATTTCTTTAGATCACAGCATGATGTGTTGCTCTTTAAGCATGCTTCACTTTGTCAGACAGGATCTAGTTTTGGGTTTGGCTAGTGAAATTTAATCCCAGTTCTTTCATGATTTAACAGGAGGGGGCAATTAATTTTTCACATAGGGCCAGGTAGGTTTGGACAGCTTTTTGCCCTTAATAAATGAAATCATCATTTAAAAACTGCATTTTGTATTTACTTGCATTATCTTTGTGTAATATTAAAATTTGTTTGATGATCTGAATCTTTTAAGTGTGACACATGTGCAAAAAATTAAAAAAACAGGAAGGGGGGCAAAAACCTTTTCACAGCACTGTGTATATATAAATATATATATAGTAATATATTAGTGCTGTCAAGCGATTACATTTTTTTTACTAATTAATCGCACATTTTTTACTGAAATTAATTGCAATTAATCCCACCTAACATTAAAGTTTTTAAATATACTTTTATATTGCAATAATTTCACATTCAATCTTCAAATGAATATACAAACAACATAAAGACAGTATTTTTTAAATATGTGTTCAATGGCAACTTTTTTATGACTGAAGGCCAGTATCTGTGACGGTGCACACAGCAGGGAGGAACGAGGAGACGAGGATAACTCAAAATACAGTCTTTAATAAATCCAAACAAGGCAGGGCAAGACAAGGCAAGGATGAGACAGACAGGAACACCGGGGAATAACGAGTAGACCAGACGAAAACTAACTAAATAGGCAGGAACTAAATACACATGACAATCACAGATAATTAGACACACCTGAACTGAATAAACTAATAAGCACACAGAACACGGACAGGAACATGACCAAATATGGAAACAAGAGGCGGGAACACATGACACACATGACAGAGGACTGACAGTATAACTGATACCAATTAATATTGATTTCTCTATAAAACTGCCCCCCACCCACCCATATTTAACCATTGACTATAGCCGTTCAACATTACAGTATAATTGAGAGGTATCATTTTTAACATTTATTAGACTTTTAAAAAATAACTTCTAATTTAAGTGAACTTAAAATAATCTTCACATAAACCCATTATAATAAATGTCATATTTACCTGTGCCCTTCAGCAGAAATATACAGAAATTGAAATTTAAGTTATCAAACACTAAATACTAAATTAAATATAGATGAATCCTTAAAGCTATAAAAGTTCTTTTTTCCTCTTTTTTTTTTTCTTTGTCATTTGATTATTAGACATCATAGCAGCTGGTTATTAGGTTGTTTTGGCTGTTATTAAGAGCTGACGCTGCTGAACGTGACGCGGATCTGACACACATCATATTTTCTCTCAACTCTTTTTACCTTTTCTGACACACTTCAGGTCATAAAGTCTCTATTAATGAGCTGACAAGTTGAATCGGGCGTGCTAGATGAATGAGACAGTGCTGGTCTCCGCTCCAGGACACTTTTGAAAACCATTTAAATGTGACTCATATAAATTATATTACATGCATGCACAGTTGTAAGGCAGCTTTAATCGCCTTTTTGGTAACATCATGACTTAACTGACCACGACATTTCATGCACGTAGTTTATTTCACGCTTTGATATGAAATAATACAGGCTACAGTGCACGCCGGCACCTTTGTGCGTGGAATTGAGCACGCTCTGCAAGCACAGTACCGTTTCCGCGCTGGTTTGACTCGCGCCTGCTGCTGAAGTGAAGTTGAAGCGCGCGTCTGAAATGCGACTGAATAAATGAAATGCGACTAATTTTGACACCACGAAAATATATATGTGACCCTGGACCACAAAACCAGTCTTAAGTCACTGGGGTATATTTGTAGCAATATCCAAAAATACATTGTATGGGTCAAAATTATAAATTTTTCTTTTATGCCAAAAATCATTAGTATATTAAGTAAAGATCATGTTCCATGAAGATATTTTGTAAATTTCTTACCATAAATGTATAAAAACTTCATTTTTGATTAGTAATATGCATTGCTAAGAACTTAATTTGGACAACTTTAAAGGCGATTTTCTCAATATTTCGATTTTTTTGCACCCCCAGATTCCAGATTTTCAAATAGTTGTATCTCTGCCAAATATTGTCAGATCGTAACAAACCATACATCAATGGAAAGCTTATTTATTCATGATGTATAAATCTCAATTTCGAAAAATTTACACTTAAGACTGGTTTTGTGGTCCAGGGTCACACACACATATATATATATATATATATATATATATATATAATATTTGCGGAGAGCTTATGTGTATATGTGTGTGTGAAAGAAAAAAAAAACAGTCGAAAATTGTCCTGACTTTGCAACATTTTAGGCGTTAAATTTGCTCTCCACTTACTAATCAATTTGTCTTTTTGAAATATTCAGTCCGTCTGCTCACTAATGAGTCGATATAATGCATGAGCCGGAAAAGAAAAACAAGAAGAAATGGGGGAATTTGGTGCAGCTGGAAAAAATGATGATACGAGCAGGTGTTTTGAAGAGCTCAGAGGTGTGCAAGCTCTGACTATTACCTTTTAACACGGTCCCCAGACAAGCCACGGACAGATGAAAGGAATCTAGAGTGTTATGACAGAAGAAGCTGACAGAGAAACAGTGCAACAGTGCTCAGGGGTGTTGACGGCACTTCATAACTGATTTTGCATTTCTGTAACGCTTTTGATGTGGCAAAGTTCTCACTCTTCAATCTCTTTTGTCCTCCTGCTCTATTCTCTCAGGTGCAGGTGGGAAGCTCTGCTCAGGATCAGCGGGTTGTTGGATATATCGCTTGTACTCATCTGCATGCTATTGAAGGTGGGTGTCTATACACACACAAATAGAGCACACAGATTGATATCTCATATATAGTCATATCTGAAACTAGGATTTCATAGAGACTTAAATGGCCAGTTCAATGGAAAAAATTAAATTCTGTCATCATTTACAGAATTTAATGTTGTTCCAAATTAGCATGACTGTTTTTGTCCATACACTGGACGTCAATGGTAACCAAAACTGGGGAGACATCCTGTGAGGGCTCTAATTTAATAGGTCTCACCACAACAGCGCTTTCAGATTCAGATACTTTTATTTCGGTCTCATTGAGTTAAAAGTATCTATGCTTCCCTCAAATGCACATTGCAATTCACTGTTACACAGAACAAAATGATTATATGTTATACATGGTTTTCTAAGCTCACTGTGCATTACATAAATACACACATCCTGTGAGGGCTCTAATTTAATAGGCAAATAAATGTACAGCCATTTGCATTAGCACTCCGCATGGAAAGTGTATAAGACTGCACTGTTGCATTTTTAATAACTTCTGAGGCTTATTTTGCTGTGTTTATATAAGCTGTTTGATCGGTTACATCAAGGAGCTGTAAAGACTGGTTACATTCACGGTGTGGATGAATCATGTTTGTGTTGGAGACTCAAGGTCTACAGAAGAGTCTCTTACAAAACAAAAACAAACACTCTCTGTTAGTCTTTGAACGTGTCTCTGATTGTACGTGATCATGCACATGAGGCATCTGTCATAGGAAATCAACATGTGCTGTTGTGAATTATTAAGCAAACCATCTTCTCATAGGATAAGGACATGCCGTCTTTAGAATAATTATTAATTATACAATGGCACGTCATCAAAGTACTACAGTGATTTGCAAGTCACAACTTGTGACATTGACATGATGTAGATTTTAAACACGCAAGACGTAAATGGCGCAAGAAACTGAAAATGAATAATTTCTGTAATTACATTTATAATTACACTGTTGACCCATCCCTTACATCTTAACCCACCCTTAAATCTACCCGTACCACCAAACCCGTCCCTAACCTTACCCGTATCCCACCTCAAAGCAGCAAAAGTGTTTTGCAATACAATATGAACACAATAAGTACATTGTACTTATTTTTTGATGTAAGTGCATAGTTGTTACGGGGCTGACGAGACGAGAGACGTGCGGATCCATTTGCAGACTTTTGAGCAGAGACGTGGTCATAACAGGCAGGGTCGAACATAGGCAAACAGGTGTAACATGGGCGAGACAAAGAGTAAACTAAGACAAGCGTGGGTCGATGATCGGCGAACAGTATCCAAAGGGGCGAGACAGGAGAGGTAGTCAAAACGTCAGCGATAGTCCAGGCAGGGGAAGACACAATCCAACAAAGGCAAGGTTAGGCTAGGCTAGGCGAGGCTAGGCGAGGCGAGGTGAGGCGAGGCGAGGGAAACTATCGGGATTCTGTAGGGCAGCGATAATGCATACAATACTCGGCAACGAGGGAAACAAAGTCCAGGATTTAAGTAGTGTGTGTGATGAGTGATGCGTGGGATCAGGTGTGCGTGTGATTAGTGCAATGAGTGATTGGTGACAGCTGTGTGCGTGTGATTGGTGAGATGGCTGATGGGAAATGCAGTCCATGTGATGTGTGGTGTGAAAATCAATATGCTGAGCGAGTGACCTCTGGTGGTGAATGAACGGAAGTGCATATACTGGATTCGTGACAGAGCCCCCCCCCCCAAAGAGCAGCTTCCAGATGCTCCACACAGTCTATAATCCAGGAGGGAGGTGGAGCGGAGGCGGAACAGGGGGAGGGATGGAGGGCCAGGTCCATGTGGAAGTGGAGTGGTCTGGGATCGAGGTAGAGCCGGCACAGCAGGAAACCTGGGCGGAGCCGGCGGGACTGGAGCCCACCAGGGCGGACCAGAAGATCTCCACGGCGGTGCAGAAGACCACCAGAGCTAGACAGCAGACCACCACGGCGGCGCAGATAGAGCAGGAGCCCACCAGGGCGGTGCAGACGGACCCGAAGACCACCACGGTGGAGCAGATAGAGCAGGAGCCCACCACGACGGATGAGGAACCCACAGCAGAGCCTGGGACCTAGGGAGGATGGAGACACAAGGAGAAGACAGAACATGCACAGACACAAGGACTGGGGTAGGGAACACAGGAAGTTCATGATTAGTTTCTATAGCAGTGACAGAACAGAAAGAGAGTTTATTGACGGCCTCCCTAGCCGTGACAGGACAGAACGAGAGTTCATTGACGGCCTCCATAGCCGTGACAGGAAAGAACGAGAGTTCATTGACGGCCTCCATAGCCGTGACAGGACAGAACGAGAGTTCATTGACTGATACCGCTGACACCCCTGGAGGTTCTGCGGCGGTTGCCGCCACCTCTGGAGGTTCTACAGTGGTAAACACAGGACACAGGGAGAGTTCAGTAATGGTCTCTTCGACCGTAACACAACAGAATGAGAGTTCATTGCTGGGCGCCACCACCATACAAGGAGCTGAAGTGAGCACCGCCGCGTCGGGAGGTTCTGCAGCATCAGCCGCCACCTCTAGAGACATCATAGTGGACGCCGCCACCTCTGGGAGTTCTGTGGTGGTGTATGCAGCCCAAACACACCAAAATGCGATCCCCATCAGGGGAAGCGTTTCAGACAGGGGAATCACTTCAGGAACAGGAGGGCTAGAGTGATTGAGTTTGGGGATACCAGCTGTGCGTGCAGACACCAGTGGTGAATCCCTCACACTGGATATCAGACTGCGTTCCTCCGCGACACCCACAGTGAATGCTGAACCAATAGTAAGTAGAGCATAATCTATAAAGTCACTCAGAGACGAACGGGGACCTTCAAGGGTTAATCGCGATTTAAGCGGCTGGTTAATGCCCTCACAAAAGAAGTCTATGAGTACACAGTCCGGCAAATCAGAAAAATAGGCTAAATCTAAGTACTCCTGTATATAATCCTCGAGCGATCGCACTCCCTGCTCGAGGGTTAATAACAGTCTAGCCACATTCATACCTGGCCAATGTCCGCGTGAAAAGCCGCTGGATCCTTGTGTGGCCGAGTATTCTGTTACGGGGCTGACGAGACGAGACGTGCGGATCCATTTGCAGACTTTTATTGAGCAGAGACATGGTCATAACAGGCAGGGTCGAACATAGGCAAACAGGTGTAACATGGGCGAGACAAAGGAGTAAACTGAGACAAGCGTGGGTCGATGATCAGCGAACAGTATCCAAAGGGGCAAGACAGGAAAGGTAGTCAAAACGTCAGCGATAGTCCAGGCAGGGGAAAACACAATCCAACAGAGGCGAGGCGAGGCGAGGCGAGGGAAACTAACGGGGCTCTATAGGGCAGCAATAATGCATACAATACTCGGCAACGAGGGAAACAAAGTCCAGGGTTTAAATAGTGTGTGTGATGAGTGATGCGTGGGATCAGGTGTGTGTGTGATTAGTGCAATGAGTGATTGGTGACAGCTGTGTGCGTGTGATTGGTGAGATGGCTGACGGGAAATGCAGTCCATGTGATGTGTGGTGTGAAAATCAATATGCTGAGCGAGTGACCTCTGGTGGTGAATGAACGGAAGTGCATATACTGGATTCGTGAAAATAGTAGTTAAGGCCACCTAATATAAAGTGTGACCTAATTATTAATTACATTTATGGATTTAGCAGACAGTTTTATCCAAAGCTACTTAACAATGCAAACTTGTTAATTGCCATTATTACAATTTTTTATTTGATGCAAGATGAAATAATTTATTTTATAGAAAATAAAATATTAGTAGTAGTAGTATTAATAATATTAATTATTATTAGGCTTATTAACATTACTTTAATATAATTTTATGCTTATTAATAATGTTATTATATTAATTATAATTATGCTTTTGTTGTTGATGATATTATTACACATATACTGAATATATATATATATATATATATATATATATATATATATATATATAGTATTATTAGTTATATTAATTATTATGCCTATTAATAATATAATATTTTATGCTTATTAATAATATAATATTAAGTATTATTATTATTTGCTATTAATTATTGTTATTTAGTTTTTAATAAATGTCAATATATAATATATTGTATGTACAGTATATATATATATATTAAAAATGAAATAATAATATATAAATAAATAATATACAAAATATTATATATAAATATATATATATATATATATATATATATATATATATATATATATATATATATATATATATATATATATATATATATATAAAACAATATAATATATAAAGGTTAATGAAGTCAATGATAATTTTAATAATAGATATTTAAGATATTTAATTTGTGTATGTGAAATGAGACATTTAGTGCCCTTACAAAGCTATTTTTCTAGTCAGGACCACAAGCTTGAGTGGCTTTTTTAGGTTTTATCCTGACACACACTCATAAACCCCCTGTGGTGTTGCTGTAGTCTGACTGGTGCGGTGATGTCGAGTGATCCTGACAGGTTTGTCCTGATCCTACTGCTCGTTTGCCGTACATCTGAGTAGACTTCCACACAGAGCGGGGAAACAGTTGTGTGGATGTGAGCGTTTGTGTGCAACCCGTAAAAAGCGCCTCTTCTTTGCTTTGTCTCAGTATCTTGTGTCATGCACGCTCACCCGAATCACTACTTCACATGCAGGGCCTGTGACATCACTGCATGTTGACCCCTGTTCTCCGCTCCGATTAATCAACGCATCCCACTCGCCCACAGGGTCCTGGTTCCCATGGCGACGGGCTCTCGCTGTTCCTGGCGTTAGCCCTATTTAAAGCTCACGGTTTCTATCGCTCATTTTTTATAAAGACACTCTTGCTATTCCGGGTTCCACCTACGCCTCTGTGTGTCTGCCACCCGTTCTAATTATAGAGCAGGGGCTATTTCAGGAGGATAAATGAAACATGAGGGAACGAGGCAAGAAACGGGGAAGATGGCAAGAGAAACCTGATTATGCTGGAGATGATGCTGGACAGGGACTTTCAGGGACAAATGTGCTTCAGTTAATAGTGGAGGCAGCGTCGTCTCTGGATATTCTCAGTCGCTTGTTTTCGCCTGTCACACTCTGTGTGTGTGTACCGAGGCGGATTTAAGTTATTCTCCTAACATACACACATGTATGTGAAGTTGTTCACTTGTCTTGGACACACTGAAATGTGGTTTCTTATGCGGTGTTTTTCAGAGAGACTACTTGAGACCTAGAGGGAATTGTTTTATGGCTAACGTAGTTCGTTCATCTCAAAATGTAAAATTTCATTTTCAGGCCTGGAAAAGCAGGGAATTTATATATATATATATATATATATATATATATATATATATATATATATATTATACAAGGTTTCTGCAGGTTTTATTTAGGACTTTTTTAAAAGCAGGTAAAGAGAATTTAAGGAATAGAATGGAACCCAATATTGAATGGAATCCAATACATCAATATGGTCTCTAAGTGCACTTTTCTTGTATTAGAAATGCTTTAAAGTTTACAGATCTCTATTACTTTTAATTCATTTTACAATAAAAAGGCCAAAATAATAATGAATATCATACGTATTTTTGTCTTGTTTTCCAGTGCAAATCTGAAGATTACTAAATCAAGATATATTTACTTGAGAAGAGAAATTGATCAAAGTGAAACAATTTTGATTAAAATAAATATCTGCCAATGGACTCAGAAAAATCAACTTCATTCACAGAAAAAAACAAGTTATTGTAGCCCATTTACAGATATTTGTTCTTACTTTAAGCATAAGATAACTTCTTTTTGTTCAGTTTTTTAGAAAACAAGACTTTATATCCTCAGTTTGCATCTCAAGTAAATGCATATTGATTTAAGGATGTTTAGATATTTGTATTGGAAACTAAAACAAAAATACTAAGGAAGATATTACATTTAATTTAATTTCTTTATGAATTAAATAAATTCTACTATTATTTAAGACCCTTTCAAGGCCTTCATTGTTGGAAAGGCAAATACAGACTTTTTAAGATTTGCAGAAACCCTTTTATATTATTGTTGGGTATTTTATATTAGAGCCCTGCACGGGCCTCAAATTTAGGCCCTAGCCCGGCCCATGTCCGACAGCTTAACCGAATTACCGGCCCGAGTCCGACCCGAGCCCGTCTTTTGTTTCCCCCCCTTCTCCCAAAACGGCTCATGTTTCAGCTATTAAAATAGTTCCGTTTTGTATGTAATGGCAAAAGTGATTATACATCATTTTTTTCCCTTTTTTTAATTTTTTTTTTTTAAGTTAATTTTGAAAAACATTGGGGGATATTTTGTTCGTTAAACAGGTTATTTCTTTCTTAAAGTAACGACCAAGCAGCCAGCGGCAGACCGGCAGGCTGATCATAGCATGTTTGATCAATTTAGCCTTCTCAGATCATCACGATTTGCCTAAAATAAAATCTATAGATAGGCTAAACTAAAACAGTTCAAGGATATAACAATGTTTAAAGGTTAAACCTAGATAAATGTGCGCTGCATCCAAAAGTTTGTGCGGAGAGTGGAAGCTAAAGTGCAGGACATATGCACCAGCGCAATCAATTGCGTTTTTTTTTTTCCAATGGAAACAACTTAAAATAGTAACTTTGAAAAAAAAAAAAAAGTAATTTTGCTCATAAAGGTAAGAGTAATACATCATTCGGAACTGTAAAGGGTCAACTTCGATCTGTGTGCACTCACAACATCAACAAAAGAAAACGCTTTTAAGAAAACGATACGCTTTCTGCCGTCTCGTCTTGAACAGGAGCGCTTCACAAAAATGAACCGAAAGTCAGCGAATACATGCCTCACAGACATGATAAATATATCTATAGAAAGCTTTAAATTACTACTTAACAAAATAAATAAAATCGAAAAACAAAAACCCATTCATTATAATCATAATCCGTGAAGATGCACTTCTCTCTAAAGGTGCGTCTAATGAGGCGATGAATCCACACTGATGTAACACTGACACAGAAAACACTAGTTTATTAGTAAGTAATTGAAATATCTCCTTACTATTTCCCTCGGACACATTCATGGTAATTACTTTGCTGGGGCTTTACGGCAAGCTTTATTGCGTGTATTTGAACGCAGAACAGTTGCGCTGATGGCGCGATCACTGCTGCTGGACACCATCGAGCCGCTCATCACAGTCGCGGCACGGTCTCGGGTTGTTTCCACCAGCGCGGCAATTTTTTTTTCATCACTAATTGATGATAATAATAACAATTCCTTACATTTATATATTGCTTAGAAAACTAAGCAATTGGCTTAGACATTGATGGATGTCTAAAATATAAAAATAAGGAAAAAACTAAAACAGGCCCGAGGCCCGGCCCTAGTCTGAACTATGACGTGAAAATTGGCCCGAAGCCCAGCCCTAGGGACGTAAAAAAGTTGGGGCCCGTTGGGCCCCGGGCCGAAATGCAGGGCTTTATTTTATATGTTGTTATACAAGTTATACATTCAAAGTTTGTCACTTATAGACTACCATTTAAAAGTCTAGGGTCAGTAAAGTTTTATTTTATTTTTTTAATTAAATTTAATACATTAAATTGATGAAAACTTGACAATAAAGACATTTACAGTACAGGGTTTCTATTTTAAATAAACACCATTTTGAATTTTCTATTCATCAAAGAATTAAAAAAAAAATTTCATTGTTTCCACAACAATATTAATCAGCACAACTGTTTCAACTTTGATAATAACAATAGGTGTTTCTTTAGCAGCAAATCAGCATATTAGAATGATTTCTGACGGATCATGTGTCACTGAAGACTGGAGTAATGATGCAGAAAATTCAGCTTTACATCACAGGAATAAATACATTTTAAAAGATATTCAAATAGAAAACAGTTCCTTTAAATTATAATAATATTTCACAATATTACTGTTTTTACAGTATTTTTAATCAAATAATGCAGCCCTGGTGAGCATACAAGGCTTCTTTCAAAAACTTTAAAAAATTTTACCAACCCCAAACTTTTGAACAGTAGTATATATGTAAAGGCTAATCAACGGCTAGCCGCGCATTAAAGGATTTTAAATACACGACATGGAGGCAAGGAACCGCCCGACGCAAAGTGCATTTAAAATCCTTAATGCATGGCTAGCCGTTGATTATCTCGCTTATTCCATGGTCATTTGCCAAGTTAAAACTAGTATTGCTCTTTGCAGCGCAATATGTGACCGAATGGGTAAAAGTTACAGTTATGTTTGGCACTTTAGCTCTTGCAAATCATACACAGAGATGAAAAGTAAGACCATATTTATTTGAATGAATGTATTTCAGTTAATTATCGATCGATCGAGAGAGAGAGAGAGAGGGAGAGAGATGATAGTTATGTGTACCTGCTTGCTGTGTCTGCGCATCTCTCTCTACAAACAATTACTTTAAAAACAGCGATTTTACCAACTCGTTGTTGGGGAATATAATTTAGTGATCTAGTATCTAGGCTATTTTATTAATACAAATCACGGCGAAGCGTTGACAACAAGTTGATGTGTGTGTGCAGCGCAATCTGAGATCTTCGAACTCACTCTCTCTCTCTTTCTCTGTGTGAATGTGTGTGTGTGTGTGTGTGTGTGTGTGTGTGTGTGTGTGTGTGTGTGTGTGTGTGTGTGTGTGCAAGTGAGGTGTGTTGGTTAGTGTGCATCAATTAAAGCAGCGCATTAATATGGAACAGTGATTAAACTAACTTGGAACTACCTGTGCATTAAATGGTTTTACTGCATACCTGCCAGCCAATCAGAATCCAGTATTCAGACAGACCGTGGAATAATGCAAGGGAACCAACTTTTACAATATAAAAAAATAAGTGACTGTAGATTGGCCAATCAGAAACAAGTAATCAAGTAAACAGTAACTGTGCGTAAATTACACACTACACCTTTAAGAGATTTTTTAAAGGTTATTTTTTACCACCAGCAACACACATAATTCTAACTCCAGCAACTGTATGAGAGATGCAATTAAATAGCTGTTCTTTTTCTCTTGTCTCTCTCTCTCTCTTTCTCTTCTACACCTGCCCCTGTCAGCTCCACCAAAGCAGAGGGGAGATGTTACAGATGATCTCCTCATTTCCTTTGCTTCACTGCTCCTTCGCACTCTTCCTGTCTCTGTTTTCCCACCCTGGCCTCATTAAACCGTTACATCTACCATAACCGCCTCAGAACGAGTCATGAAAATGTGATAAACTGGAGGCACCTCAGTGCGACGCTATTTCATTATATTACACCAAAATCAAATGAGTTGTTTTGCACAGTGCGCTCCGTGCGCACTTTATTCAATAAAACCCACCGTAAAATGAAATCCAGGGTTTTATTACATTTCAGTTCTTAGGTATTGTTTGTGTAAATCTGTCTTCCTCTCTCAGGTGATTCATCGGTGCGCTGTGAGCAGTTGGATATGCTGCTGGAGTGGGGAGCAGAATTCAAGAGGGCCACCTCGGGTCCCATGGATGAGGAGAAGGTTCTGGAAGATCAGGTGGCCTTCGATGTCATCCTCGGAGACCTCAACTTTGACAACTGCTCCTCAGGTACCAGGATCTTCTCCTTACAAACACCTGGGAATTTTATACTAAAGCAATAAACAGCAAAACTGTCGTTTAACGTATTTTAGCATGTTTTAACCCATTCCATGATATTGCCCCCCCCCCCAAATTGTTTGTTTATTATTATTATTCAAATAAACAATTCTTTTTTCACAGTTTTTTCCCCTCCATTTTTCAATATTTTTAACTATTAATAACTAGATATTCATCTTTCACAATTTCTTCTTTTTACATAATATTTTGGAGACAGAACTATGCATTTATTAATAATAATAATAATAATAATAATAATAAAGTTTTTTGTTTATGGCCAGAAGGAGGCAATGTAACCCTTTCTGAAAGACTCTTTCTTTCTCACACGGTTTCTGTTTCTGTCATTCAGAGGATAAGCTGGAACAGCAGCATGCCCTCTTCACTCATTATAAAGACCCCTGTCGTCTCGGTCCTGGAGAAGACAAACCGTGGGCTTTGGGTGAGTTCAGCAAAGAACTTTTACAGGCAATGCCATGAGAGCTTGGGTGTTGTGGGTTAGTGGATAGTGGGTAAGTGCACTTGTGGTTGACCAATGTGGGTTTTTCAAGAACTGTTGCAAATGGTAATATCTAGAAAGCAGAGTGCTGATATAATAGATATGCAAATATTTATCTATATAATACATAAAGTACATATTTTACACACACACACACACACACACACACACAAAGATCTCTTACAACATGGTAACAGGATTTTTCTAAAGTGTCTCGATTTCTGTGAGATTTTAAAGTTGCTTCCATGTCAGAGCTAAATTAGATGTCACACGGCTGTGGTCTCCACGGCCACACACAGATGGTGCACTAGATGAGCTGGCAGGAGACCATGGGAGAGAAGTTCTTGCCCAGCCCCACTTCTGAAATAGATCTAAAGGAGTGCAGGCCTTTAATGACGCTTCTGATTTTAGTGGCCACCATTTGTGGGCGTGTTCCACTTCTCTTTTATAGCACACCCTGTTTTTTCTCTCCTCTGAGGTTCAGGGCCTGGTGAGGGTATGAAGATTGACACGCTGAATAGATGGAAAGATAACAATTTTGTTACTAACCTCTAGAACAGGGGTACTTAACCTTATTTAGTCCATGACTCAACTTTGTTTTTTGTTTTTTTGTTTCCACATTCTTGCATCCCATACTACTCACATTTTAGATTTCAACTATACCATGATGTTTTTTGTATGTATTTTGTTAATATATTAATTATATGATTAAATAAATGTAATTTATTTTATATTATACTGTCACTTTACAAAAAAAGTACAACCTGAATTCTGGAAATGTTGGGACGTTTTTTTTAATTTGAATAAAATGAAAGTTAAAAGACTTTCAAATCACATGAGCCAATATTTTATTCACAATAGAACATAGATAACATAACAAATGTTTAAACAGATAAATTTTACACTTTTATCCACTAAATGAGCTAATTTCAAATTTGCTGCCTGCTACAGGTCTAAAAAAACTGGCACGGAGGCAACAAAGGGCTGAAAAAAGCAAGAAATTTTGAAAAGATTCAGCAGGGACAACATCTAGCAACTAATTAAGTTAATTGACATCAGGTCTGTAACATAAAAGGGATGTCTTAGAGAGGCAGAGTCTCTCAGAAGTAAAGATGGGCAGAGGCTCTCTAATCTGTGAAAGAGTGCGTAAAAAGATTGTGGAATATTTTAAAAACAATGTTCCTCAACATCAAATTGCAAAGGCTTTGTAAATCTCATCATCTAACTGGAGAAATCTCTGTGCATAAAGGACAAGCCCGGAGACCTTTGTTGGATGCCTGTGGTCTTCGGGCCCTCAGACGACATTGCATCACTCATCAGCATGATTCTCTCATTGAAATTACTAAATGGGCCCAGGAATACTTCCAGAAACCACTGTCGTAAATACAATCCTCCGTGCCATCTGCAGATGCCAACTAAAGCTTTATCATGCAAAAAGGAAGTCATATGTGAACATGGTCCAGAAGCACCGTCGTGTCCTGTGGTCCAAGTTTCAAAGTGAAAAAGTGTTCTATGGTTAGACGAGTCCAAATTTGGCATTCTTGTTGGAAATCACAGACGCCGTGTCCTCCAGGCTAATGAGGAGGGAGACCTTCCATCGTGTCATCAGCGTTCAGTTCAAAATCCAGCATCTCTGATGGTATGGGGGTGCATAAGTGAAAGTGAAAAGTGAAAGTGACATACAGCCAAGTATGGTGACCCATACTCAGAATTTGTGCTCTGCATTTAACCCATCCAAAGTGCACACACACAGCAGTGAACACACACACACCGTGAACACACACCCAGAGCAGTGGGCAGCCATTTATGCTGCGGCGCCCGGGGAGCAGTTGGGGGTTCGGTGCCTTGCTCAAGGGCACCTCAGTCGTGGTATTGAGGTGGAGAGAGAGCTGTACTTTCACTCCCCCCCACCTACAATCCCTGCCGGCCCAAGACTCGAACTCGCAACCTTTGGATTACGAGTCCGACTCTCTAACCATTAGGCCACGATAAGTGCATATGGTATGGGCAGCTTGCATGTTTTGGAAGGCACTATGAATGCTGAAAGCTATATAAAGGTTTTAGAGCAACATATGCTCCCCTCCAGACGACGTGTATTTCAGCAGGACAATGCAAAACCACATACTGCAGCTATTACAACAGCATGGCTTCATAGTAGAAGAGTCCGGGTGCTGAATTGGCCTGCCTGCAGTCCAGATCTTTCACCTATAGAGAACATTTGGCACATCATTAAATGAAAAATACGTCAAAGACGACCACGAACTCTTCAGCAGCTGGAAGCCTATATCAGGCAAGAATGGGACCAAATTTCAACACCAAAACTCCAGAAACTCATAACCTCAATGTCCAGACGTCTTCAAACTGTTTTGAAAAGAAGATGAGATGCTACACCATGGTAAACATGCCCCCATCCCAACTATTTTGAGACCTGTAGCAGGCATCGAATTTGAAATGAGCTTATTTTGTACTTAAAATTGTAAAACTTCTCAGTTTAAACATTTGTTATATCTATGTTCTATTGTGAATAAAATATTGGCTCATGTGATTTGAAAGTCTTTTAGTTTTCATTTTATTCAAATTTAAAAAAACATTTCCGGAATTCGGGTTGTAGATAGATAGATAGATAGATAGATAGATGGATAGATAGATAGATAGATAGATAGATAGATAGATAGATAGATAGATAGATAGATAGATAGATAGATAGATAGATAGATAGATAGATAGATAGATAGATAGATAGAATGCATAAATAATAATAAAAAAATGTTTGTTTTTGTTTTGTTTTTCAAAATCTATTTTAATTTATCTATACTATCACTTCACTATTTGAAAAAAACCCGGATGTGTTTGTTTACAATGAAAGTACATCTGCAAACCAAGGATTTATTGGACTTCATGAAAAACTTGTTCTGCCTGAATATGACTATAGATATTGTGTAACAAACTTCAGAAAGATTTATTATTCAGATATTTTATAGGTAGGAAGTTATTCATACTTGTTTAACATTTTATGATTTTGTTATAAATGAAGGGCCTTTCTCATTTCAGTAAGCTTCATGAATCTAGTACCCCATGATTCATTTTCAAAACTTTGAAAGAAGTTTTTAGAAGTCCATTGAAATCCTTAAATAAAGAGGAGTAGTCACAAATAGCACCGCAATGGAAAGTACTGGAACTATCAGTCTGGCGAGGAAAGGTTAGGTGCACATGGCACATTAGCTACATGTGTATATCAGAAGCACAGTCGTGACTCATACAGATTTCCCTTGAGCTATTTTAACGTTGGTGTTACTCTCAGCGGTCCCAGTGGGTTTTGTCCCTCTAGTTGCTCTCAAGAGACCTTGATTGCACAGATATGTCAAATATCTGCTTCTTGAATGATTTAAGGGTCTTTTAAATGGTCGTTCTGTCAGGGTATACATATGTTAAAATTCTATATTTCCAGTTCATATAAACTTTATGTGTGTGTTTGCATGTGCATATTGTACAGGTACACTGCTGGACACGAGTGGTCTTTATGATGAGGAAGTCAGCTCACCAGAGAGCCTACAAAAGTAAGTTGAACACAAATGCAAATATATGTATATATACTTTAGGTTATGAATTCGTGACACAAATATTGCATTTCTCTGACAGAGTTATGGAGAATGAAGAGGGGAGAAAAGAGTACTTGGTGTTCCCCGCTAGCAAGAACCATTGTCCCAGCCAGAAGGGGCGCAAAATCCCCCTGAAAGGCAATGGCAGGAGAATCGATTACATCCTTTATAAAGAGGAAGGCCTGCAGCCAGACTGGAAAGTGGTGAGTTCTGATTAATAAACCTACTTCCCTTTTCGAGTGCATTATGCAAATAATGACTAAACACAGTGACTAAAATTCACAGTGAATGCAGGAACATGGGACTGCACACGGGAGGTCAATAAACAAATTACCTCCTGTTGAGTAGCACGTTCATGCCTGTGATTGAAATAAAATATTATAATACTGCTTGTGCTGTATCTGTAGTATAAAGTATATATAATTTGCAGAACATACTGCACTGGGTATCAAATCCCACATTGCAGTGCAGGTTTGTTTGGTTTTTCACTTCTAGTGTGACAAAAAATTTTTAACAGCCATGATTTTAAACAAGACTTTCATCTCTTATTATTTGATGGGACACCCAAGAGGTCTGATATTTTTTTTTATAGTAAATTAACTTTATTTTTTTTTATCTTTAGAAAAAATGTAAACTGGATGCCACTAAATGTGTCATATAAATTGGTCATATGACAACTGTGTAGCATGCTTTTTTGGAAACATTTAGGTTAGTACTAAATACTTAATACTAAAACAATACTATTGCTACTTACCAATTTTAAAATATATATTTTTAAAACACAAATTTAAAACTCTACATTTGAATATATTAAATAATTATGAAAATGTATTAGGGTGCAGCTGTGTTACCTCTGGTTTGTTTATCACAGTGGAAATGGAAGGTAAAGTTGAGCGCTTTGCATTATGGGTTACAGTATTTCACACAATATGCTTTGTGTACTGCACATCTTAGTGAACATACTCTAATATACTGAGGTACCGATGCATATCGCCTTTTGTGCTCAGTATATAGTGTGTGTGTGTGTGTGTGTGTGTGTGTGTGTGTGTGTGTGTGTGTGTGTGTGTGTATATATATATATATATATATATATATATAGTGAAGAAATAGTGTTACTAGCTAAACTACTGTACAGTATTCTAGTTGAGAAATAACCTATTATGGTTAGTTACGCTTACTTAACTCTTTGGTGCCATCCCATGGAGTAGTGTTGGAATAGCATCCAAAAAGATAAATAGTATCTGACACATCTGTTTTAATTCACATTTTCACAGAGGTATACATTTCTATATGATATATGTTTTGCTGTTATTTTAATAGTTATTAAAAACTTGATCTATCACCCCTTAAAGGATATAGAGGAGTTCAGCTACATCACTCAACTTGCTGGATTGACTGACCACCTCTCAGTGGCTGCAAGATTGGTTGTGTCAACTGGAGAAGAGGAGACTTAGAACCCGGCCATAATTAAAAAAAAAATCAATGCCACGGAGAGAGAGAGAAGAGGCAAAGAGAGAGAGAGAAGTGAGTGAAAGGAAAAACAGCAGGAGGAGGCATTCGTCAAGCTTCCCGACAGATGAGGGCAGGGTGATTGAGAGGGTTGGTAAGTCATAAAAACGATGGATGACATAGATGGAGAACACAGACAAGAGAGGGGGGTGAAGGAAAGGAGAAAACCACCAATCAGCTCAAAGCAGCGTGAAGGTGTGTGATTTTGTGGACCTTGGTTCTCCATCCACCCCTGGACTCTCCGTGTTTACATCTAAACTGAAGAAACAAAATTAAAGATTTACTCACCTTTGCACTTCTGAAGCTTCTCTGGGGCCCTTAAAGGGGCGGAGGCCATTTTCTGGTGCCATGACCCGGATATTCGAATGAAGGCTGTTGCATGGAAGAATGTGTACATTGACTGTTCCGGTCATGTGTCACACAACATGGACAAGGACGTGTGCGTCTGTGTGTTTAAAGTTAGTCCACCACAAGATCTATCCCTCAGTGTTCTTCAAAAGACCTCAGCAAGTGTCTTTCTTTTCTAACGTCTTTCTAAGGTTTCTATGGCCTCGCGCCATCTTTTTAGGGAGTTTATATACTGATATACAATACTGATCAAGGTTGCATTGTATGGCCTCAAGTAACACTAAGTTAAACATGTTTTGTTGACCGCTGGGATACAATGACCAAGTCCTGAAGTATGGCAGTGGCGCCATCACTGCAAACTATGGGAAAACTGAGCAACTGGTGGGGATTTAACCCCAAACTGTTGGTAGATGCATGTTTCTCAGTGCACTGCCATGTTTGTCATGGCCTGCATGTTTGACGTGAACCCTGAGACGCAATTAACACAGGCTTTTTTTCACACACAAGCCCCCTCCCCTAACACTTTTCCTTCTTGCAGTATTGCTGTGGCTCCATCACAGGAGAATGATGTCGTAAATGGCATCGCAGTGTTCACTGTTTACATATTTGAGCCAAGATTGTCGTCCCCTGCAAATGTTTACACACTTATCAGGCAACGGAACCCCAAGAACTACCCCAGGTAGACCCACCGAAGCTCGCTCTTCATGTGTTAACACAATTGCTTTTATACTCTCTAAAATTCTCTTGTTATAAGTTGTTATTATTGCTATTATTATTGTTATTATTATCATTATTCTTATGATTACTATGGTTCGTAGATTTGACATTATGTGCTTTTTACAAATGACTACATTCCCCATGATGCATTTATCTGCTTTTTGCTGTGTTAGAGGTTAACAGCAATGTAGTGTAGAGCTCCACCCTGTTTTGACTGACAGACCAATTGGCCAATCAGTATGCCTATAAACAACTTTAGAATTACCATATCAAATGCTGTGTTCCATTCAGTTCTGAATGTGCAAGGGAACGAAACACCAGAACCAAAAGGCGTCCGGTTGTGTTAACAGTTTTTGCATGCACATTCTCTGTAGATGTGGAAATACATACTAAAATATAACCCAATCTCATGAATGTGCGTTTCAATGGCACAATTTTCTGTTTCTATTTATCATACTATTTATATGCATAAATGGATTTTGGCATGCATATGATACATAATTGGTAGGTTTAGGGGTGTGGGCTAGGTGCGTATTATATGCAACAAATTGCGTATTATATGCATGTCAAACGTGCGTATTGTAAGCATGCCAAAGTCAGTTTCTATGTATAAATAGCACGTAAAATAGAAGAAAAAATCATGCTGTTGATACGCATTTTCATTAGACCAGGCTAAAATACTAAAATAATAACAGAAAGCGTTTCTTCATCATTGGGTTGAAAGGTTCTGAGCATGGAGAGGGATAGTGAAAGGGATAGTTCATTCACAAAATGAAAATTCTGTGGAAAATTCACACATTCACAATAGTTCCGCAACACAGGCCATAGAACCCAGATGCGCTTCTCCCTGTTTTGAAGCAGAGAAAGACGCAGGCTGTACGTAAAACAGTCTTTGTAAACATGTCTGAAGATTTCAACAGAGAGGATGACTTGTAATTTCTGAGGGTAATTAATGGCAGAATTTTAACTTTTGAGTGAACTATCCCTTTAAGAGTAGGTTATTTTTAGTGAATCAACAAAGGTATATGAGTGATGCTTTTGAGTCAATCCTTTTTGGTCAATCAAAAACATACAGCGCAAGCATTAAAGTCTGATTACTGAATGAATGACCATTTGGAGTTGGTTCTTTTTGGTGAATCATGAAAATACAGCGCAACCAATGAAAACTGGTTCCTGAATCAGTGACTCTTTTGAGTTTATTCTTTTTGGTAAATCAAAAGCATGCAGCTTATTGCAACTAACAGTCAGATTTACAACAGCACAGTTGTTGTAAACAATGTTTGTCTCAGTTATGATGATTTTTCTTGACAATGTCTAGCTAAAAATGTTTGAGTTTTGTCAGTATTTTATAAATATTAATGAATAAAAGATTCACATTTTTTGTTTATTTTTATGTTATTTTTATTTAATATACAAGGCCAAAAAAAAAATAACTGTGAAAAGTCATTAAAAAGTCTATGTAAACACAATATTCATAATAATTGTAAACATAAATGTATTTATTCTACCAGTTATTTTTTTTTAAAAAAAGGTTGTGGTTTGAAGCCAGTGATAAAAACAACCCACATCAAACTTTGGATGGAGCGCAGCATTGATCTGGTCCAAGTGCATCCTCTCACCACTAATTTTAATCTTGCGTATCGTTCTTCAATCAGGTCAGTGTGCCATAACAATGAACCCTATCCAGATCCACCAGTACTAATGCTTATAAGGGAGCACAGGGTATGATTCAGATTATCTCTTAGTAACCCGTGCTCATTTAATCTGAAGTTAAACTCTTCCTATCGTATCTAAACATTTTTCAAGGTCATTGTTGAAGGGTCAGACAGGGAGAGCTGTTGTAGAGATGCATGCAGTGAAATAATGAAGCTTCACAATTTCTCACTCTCATCGCTGTCCATTAAGATCTTACTGTTCTATATATTGTTTTCGAGACTATGTACTTTTTGTTGTTGTTTCTCTTTTCTTTTCTTTTCTTTTTAAATTTTGAGGAATGTGGCTTGCTGCAAGCTTTCAGCTGGTCAGGCTCTCAAGGGGAAAATGGAAAGGGAAAAGCTTTCTCAGTGTCAGCTCTTTATAAAATGCATTTTGGTTCTGCTTTTTATTAAAAAAATCCCTCTTTGATTCAAAGTGTGTGCGTTTTGATTATTTGTTAAAAATGTGTTTAGAGTTTTGTTTCACATTTTTTCCAGTGGAATTACCATACCATATAAATATCTATGAATGTAAAAAAAAAAAAAAAAAAAAAAAAAAAAATTCCTATTTCCAGTGTTTCTTTGATGAATAGAAAGTTTAAAAGACATTTATTTGAAATTTCTTATTATGGTAGTAATGGTAGTGTATTTACAAAATTTAACACTCACTTTAAGTTAAAAAAAGTAACAATGACTATAAAAATGGTTTCCCGCACAATTGTGTACTGTCCAAAACTTTTATTGTACTCATTCTGTATATCTGAAAAAATTCCACAGGAAGCAGATTACAAAGTAGAATCAATGAGTGTTGAATGCAGCGTCACTTCAGGAATTTGTTGTAACAAATTAAACAACTAGACACCAGTCCTACACTCTTATTAAAAATAAAGGTGCTTCAAAAGGTTCTTCACAGCGATGCCATAGAAGAACCATTTTTGGTTCCACAAAGAACCTTTCAGTCAAAGGTTTTTTTAAAGAACCATCTTTTCCTTACCTTTTTATAATCTGAAGATCCTTCTTTCACCACAAAGAACCTTTTGTGCAGCAGAAAGGTTCTTCAGATGTTCTTCTATGGCAGGGATGGGCAACTTCGGTCCTGGAGGGCCGGTGTCCTGCAGAGTTTAGCTCCAACCCTAATCAAACACACCTGCCTGTAACTTTCTAGTGATCTTGAAGACATTGATTAGCTTCTTCAGGTGTGTTTGATTAGGGTTGGAGCTAAACTCTGCAGGACACCAGCCCTCCAGGACCGAAGTTGCCAATCCCTGTTCTATAGCATCGTGAAGCACCTTTATTTTTAAGAGTGTAACTGGTTTTAGGATGGTTGGGTATGCACTTAATCAGGTTTTTATACAGTAAAAACAAGAGCCTTTTATGAAATTCACACATTTGGAAGTATATGAATACATTTACACAAGTATACTTCACCCTAAACCTCAACCAGGGGCAATTATTTTCTTCTTTAAAAAAAAAAAAATCACAATTCTTCTAAAATGTGTTTTAAATAGTTATGTTCATTATGTTCAGTCATTTTATGTTGTATCCAGCTCAGGCTTTCATCATTAAACATACAGCAGCAGAACAGGAAGCTTGTAGAACTTTGGCAAAAGTGTTTGCTGTTCGATCAGAGCAAGAACTCTCATTATGACTGATGTCATTTGTCCCGACCTGAACTATAGACCGAAAGAGGATTTGATACTAGCTGCGACATTTACTTTCTTACAGGCTCCATGATCTAAATTAGTTGTTTTAAGCTAGTCTATAGCATTTTTAGGCTCTTTTATAAATTGGGCCTGCAAAATGTGGCTGGTTTCATGCCATGTCATATATAATTTCAATTAACAAGTTCGTCGGTCGGCATAACTTGTATTTACATATTTCGGATATTATAAAGGTGCTTATTTTTACAGCTTCCCTGAATTTTTACAGCTGTCCGTGCAGTCATTTCAAACCATCCTGCGCTTCTCGCCTGCTTTATACAAAAAGCACTCAGTTAAAAGTACAAGTATGTGGCCAAAAACATAGCCTACTTGAGTAAAAAAGTAAAAGTAAAAAAGTACAACTTGCAATGACAAAATGCACAGATCAAACATATTTAGCCTGTTTAGTGCAACAACAACAAATAAAATGCAGCACAGTGGAACACACAAAAAAGCATATGCAGTTTGCGTCCGGCGGATACTCTCTGAAATGGAGCTACGGTCAGTGTTGCCAACTAATTTTCAGGGGGAGTTGCTAAAGGAAGGTCTATTTGTTTCTAAAAGTTGCTAAATTACGTTGTGATGTCGTTGCACAATGACGTCATTGCGTAAACACCATGCAAAATTGTCACTATATATAAAGATATATTTTAGAATTGTTAGATTTGTTCGTAAAATAATATAAATGCATAATGCAATATTAAAATATAAATATTTTTAAACTTACATTTTTGAACGATTACAATTTAAGTTTTTTTTTAATTAGCTAGTAAACAAATAAAACTACACATTCTGAACAATTATACTTTTAAGCAGTGTATTAGTAGTTAGTTAGTATGCTACACTTTAAGAAAAGTCTGTAAAATAGGGCACAATCTACTGTTAATATGAAAGAATTTTCTGTGTTGATTTTTCCACAGGTTTTTTACCTGCATTTTTAATTACGCATTGTATTTTGTGTTTTCGGGTTACAACGGATAATGTCCTGGAAAATTATTAGTACCTTTTCCATTTTTATAGATAATTTTTCTTACGGTGTACTACTAACTGATCAAAAGTGTATCATAAATAAACATTTATTCAATTATTATTATTATTAAATTAAACAATTGCAAATATCAGCTAACTTAATTCACGTAATTTGTGTACTGCTAGGCATCTTTGGTTTTCTCTTTTTTTGTAATTTAAATAGTAAATGCGTGCCTTTTTATCGTTTGAGTCACTTATCAAAAGTTGCTAAAAGTTGCCAAATAAATTTTAGAAATATCTAAATTTGTTGCTAGGTGCTTTTGGAAGAAAAAGATGCTAAGGTAGTCTGAAAAGGTGCTAAATTTAACAACAAGATTGCTAAGTTGGCCAATAAAGTCGTTAGTTTTGATTTCTTTGTGCAGAAAAAGTGTTCTCGTTGCTTCATAAAATTCAGATTGAACCACTGATGGCAGATGGACTATTTTGACGATGAATTTTATACTTTTCTAGACCTTGACAGCGTTATTTACTTGGCAGTCAATGGGACACTCACAAGACTCCTGGTTTTCATCCAAAATATCTTAAGTTGTGTTCCGAAGACGAACTAAGCTTTTACGGGTTTGGAACGACTCGGGGGTACGTGATTAATGACATTTTCATTTTGGGGTGGAGTATCCCTTTAATGATGAATGACAGAATTAAAACATATATTGACTTTTTGAAAAAGCCAATTTTTTTGTGTTGTCTACCCTGTCTGTAACAGTTCTTCTTTTAATTGTGTATTTGGAGCATTTACAGTTTTTTCCCAACAAATATTGATATCTAATTATTTACAACTAATTACATTAATTGATGAGCAAATCATATAATTATTTAGATTAAATAATAATAATTGAAAGTCCTATTGTTACTTAATATATCATTATATAATACAACTTATCAACTCCCAGGTAAGAACATCACTAAACATGATTTACAATTACTTTAACACACGTTAATTTACACACTTTTTGGAGATTTTTGTAACATTTTATTTACAAAGTAATCATGACCACTAAAACATGAATTGTATTTAAATTCTCATCATTGATTTTATTTTTTTAAGTTAAATCAACTTATCACTTTTTACAGTGTATGCTTCCTCACATTTGACGACAAAGAAATTTTGAAGCCAGAAATTTGCCTGATTAAAGTTACTACCGAAACTGAAATGGATGTGCTAGATGCATGAAAACAAACCTCATTAGCATGCACATTTAAGCTTCTATGTACCATATTTAATGTGTGGAAGATAAAATAAATAAAAAATGTATTTTTTTTACAGGAGTAAAAAATACAGTTTTCCCTTCAGAAATGCAATAAAGTACAAGTACAAATACCCCCAAAACGATACTTAAGTTCAGTAATCATGTAAAATTACTCAAGTATTTTACACCCCTGGAGTCGGTTCATTTAATGAATCATTCAAAAAGAATCAAAATTGCTGATCTAAATTATTCTTTCACTGAACAAACTCAGAGCGTCCACTGTATCGTTATGGCTGATGGCTCACTTACTAAACTGCAATAGCAATGCCAATGAATATAGCCTACAGCTAATTACTTTGCCCCTAATGGATCTTAATGAACGAGTTTCTCTGATAGGACTGTTTACCTGATAAAATATTCAATACTAAAGTACTGGCCTTGTGCGTGGCAGGAGCACAAAGTTTCACTTCAATCAAATTTAACGCTAGTTCTTCGCAAGCTACAGATAATGCAGAAGTTTGGAGCTAGTGACATCTTAACGACCTGCTCCACCCAATCAAGTAAGGCTACAAATATAGCCTGTGTTTTACACTTACGCCACATGATGTCCATTTTAACATTCCATGTTCCACGTACATTTCCTCTCTCGGTGATCTTGTTTGGCGTTTTTTCCTGTTTCGCTGTTGTAACACTTTCCGGTTTCTGGTCGCAACAGTGCACTCACTGTATTAAAAAAAGAAGAAGATATAATTCCAAAAATACAAACAGTTAAAGGAACTAAAACTAATAGGCCTTTTTATGTTGGTCTATTTCTGCAAAATTGAAGAAACTGAAATCAGCCATAAAGTAACTTTAACAGGTCAGTAGATATAGAGTGGCTCATTATGAATAAGACAAGGCCTGCAATAACCTGAATTTAGTATCTTCTTACTTTGGCTTGTTGCCACACATAGTTTCTGCTGTAGTTGTTGAAGTAGAAATGTGAAGAGCTAGCGAGTTTGTATTTGTGTATCCAATGTTGTTATTCTGTCTTGACTGCATCTGTAACTCCTCGTTTAGTTAAAATGGGCTTAATCATATAATTTCTATGTCATAAAGAGGAAAGCTACTGACAGGCAAAGAGTGAAACAGCATTTTCAGTCAGCCCCTCTGCCATATTTTAAGCACTGGTTTAAACAGGCAAATGCATGTGTTGGCATGAACAGGCCTTCTTAGGAATTACCACCTCTTATGCACTGGGTTCTGCAAGATATATGTTTGTTAGAGAAATAGTACATGTTTGTAGGATAGCCTAATATCAGTGAACTGTAGGCCTGTATTAGGCCTTAATTAGACCTCTAGGACTCTGAATGTACTAGTCTTTTCATGGTACAAGACGAACCTGTACTAACTGCTTTGTGATGCAATTAAAATGATATATGTGATGTTTTGACATAGGCTTTTAAAAACAGTCCAGCTGGCAGCGCTCCACCATTAAAGAGGTGCCATGAGTTGGGAGATAACAATTGCAGGTAAAGTGGAAATGGACTGAAAGATAAATATATTTCTGCTTATTTTACGATTGAGATGTACAATTGGCATCTCGGCTGTATTGTCTTAAACAATGGACCACAAAACCAGTCATAAGTGTCAATTTTTCGAAATTGAGATGTATACATCATCTCAAAGATTAATAAATAAGCTTTCCATTGATGTATGGTTTGTTAGGATAGGATTATATTTGGCTGAGATACAACTATTTGAAAACCTGGAATCTGAATTCAAAATATTGAGAAAATCACCTTTAAAGTTGTCCAAATTAATTCTTAGCAATGCATATTACTAATCAAAAACGACATTTTGATATATTTACAGTAGTAAATTTACAAAATATCTTCATGGAATATGATCTTTACTTAATATACTAATGATTTTTGGCATAAAAGAAAAATCTATAATTTTGACCCATACAGTGTATTTTTGGCTATTGCTACAAATATACCCCAGCGACTTAAGACTGGTTTTTTGGTCCAGGGTCACATATAGTCTTTGGGATCTGGAACTTCCTGACTTGAGAGGACTTTTTCCACAATATAGAGAAGTTAAAGCTGTAATTTCTATCTAATATTTCACTTATATAAGACAGCATAGTTTTACATGTATCATATGCTTTAATTTAGTTAGTTTTCCCCTGCAAATTAGAACAGAATTAAACCTGCTTTCTAATATATTGATATGTGTTTTTCTGTGTGTGTGTTAATGACAACCTATATTTGTACACAGCTGGCCATATACAGTACATATGTTACATAATAATGCATTGCAACATATTAAGACAAGTATATGTTATTGTAACATTTTCTATGTCTTTTATTATTTAGCCTATTTTAATGTTGTCTCAGCTTCATAAAGAAACTTTAAAAAGCCCCTCAAATAAATCCCCTATATTTTGCAACACATATTACCAATAAGCTATTAAAGGGATTCCTTTGAAGCTTGAGAAAAAAAGAAAAAAAAAAAAAAACAGGATACCTCTGTTACATTCGATAACCTAAAAAAAAAAATCCACTGGGAATTGTTTGGATAAAATGAGCAATGAACGCTAAGTTCTTTCCCTTTGTTAAGCCATGATTTAAAATCAAATGGATGGTCACATTAGCTGAATAGTTCTGGAGAATAAAACACAGATCTGTGAATCATCAGGAATGTACCTTAATGTGCATGGTTCTAACACACTGACATATTTTAATGACATAAAATATTCATGTGCTTTATTAAAACAAGCTTTGTGACACACAAAGTTACTGAAGTGTGTCTGCTGAAATGCTGTTTTGTTATGATAAAATGTAAATGCGTATGAGTCAGAGAATGAAAGGACATTAAACTCATCTCCATCCATCCAATATCCAACAGGTGTGTGAGAGATTTGGTGGATTCAAAACAATTATATATATATATATATATATATATATATATTTTTTTTTTTTTTTTTTTTTTTAAGCTCATTTAGGTACGGTTTAATTTCTTTTAATTATCAGTCAAAAAAAAAAAGATTATTTGGTCTTTTCTAGCTGAGGAGGGGGCGTTTGAATCTTAAGTGAAACTGTCCATGTGTGTCTAAACACGAAAATGTCAGAAGTTCACACTATTAATGTTGCTGATGACATTTGTCATGCATTTGCACCCCTTTTTCGAAAGAGGATGTGATACTTGAGGGGGCATTTGTGTCTTCTAAATGTGCTGCCAGCGTGTCTTTAAGAAAGTTCATGACTGCAATAACTTTTAACAATTAGGTTTAAGCTAGCAAGACTATTTTTTGTTTTATTCAGAATCGCAATAAGATACTATGTCTCTTGCATATTCATTAAATCACATTTTCAATAAAAGTTGTTTATTCCATCAATAAAATTTATTATTTTTATTATTATTATTGGCTACAAAACGTCCATATATAGCCTATTCATTCTTCCATTCTACCAGTAACAAAATATAATAATATATGTTTATAATATATGGTTCATTTCTTTTTCTTCTTTTTTTTTCTTCTTCATGTTCATCATCATCATCATCATCATCTTCTTCTTCTTCTTCTTCTTCTTCTTCTTCTTCTTATATACATTCAATCAAATTTTCTATAAAAATGTATTAATTCTAACAATAATAAAATATAATTTAATTACATTAAATTATTATAATGAGAATAATTATTATTATTGTTATTGTTTAGGCTCCAACAGTTATTCATGATGACACTATATGATTATCTGGCATAGAAAGTAGATTGTTGTTGTTGTTGTTGTTATTATTATTATTATTATTATAGTAACAGAACAAAAACAGGAATCAAATGAGATGCTTAATGTTTACAAAGTTACATTCAGCCACATTTTCTATAAAAAAAGTGTTCTACCAATAATATACAACTACCAAATATATTATTATTAGTGCTGTCAAATGATTAATCGCGATTAATCACATACAAAATAAAAGTTTTTGTTTGCATAATATGTGTGTTCTGTGTATATTTATTATGTAAACAGGCCTAAATACACACACATACAGTATATATTTTGAAAATATTTATGTGTATTTACATGTTTATATTTATATTCATATATTTTATATTATAAATAAATATATTTAATATATAAAAAACATATTTTTTCTGAAATATATACATGCATGTGTGTGTGTATTTATATATACATAATAAATATACACAGCATACATACATAGGCTATATTATGTAAACAAAAACTTTTATTTTGGATGCGATTAATCCCAATTAATCATTTGACAGCACTAATTATTATTATTATTATTATTTTTGTTGTTATTAAAAAACAGAAATAATTTCTTGCATATTTTACTCATATTTTAAAAATTGACTGGGAGGGTGTAATTCTCCCAAAAATAAACAGTCTGACCTTCCAGCCAAATGGTTATATTTGACCAAACTCTTTTCATTTTCTCATATGTTTTTCTCTGTTTAAAATCCACAATATTTGGTAAAACTGACAAAACTGTGTCCCCTCTGTAATACCAAATACATTCGTCAAAATTCATGACGCTTCTGATGACGCTTTCGTGTTTGGAATGGCATGAGCGTGAGTCTAATGCATCTAATTTCCTTCTAGTATAATGGCACACTGTTCAGTACTCCAGTCTTGTGGGTTTTTTTGTTTTGTTTTTTTGCTACTGTAGCGAAAGAGGAATTGAAAGCTTAGCTGTTAGGGCTGTCCCTCAAAGGCTTTGCCTAAACATGACTTGTGAAGGTCAGAAGCACGTGTGGGATGACGGCAGATACTGCTGGACTTTCTTACTGTGTAGGTGGATTCAACACAAAATCTCCCTCCACAAATGCTCATGAGGGGATATTCCCCTTACAGAAGAGCCTCTATAAAGTCTGACAGCCTGGACAATGAGCCACACAGCAGCAAAGTCCAGCTTGAGTGCTTTACCTCTAACAGACTCTCTGTACATCAAGCCAATCTAATCTAAGAACAGCCAAAATGACCGCTTCTCGCTTCGTCATTTTCTCCGCAGTGGTGGTGCTTCTGTGCGCAGTTAGCCTCAGTGAAGGTAAGATGAAGGAGAAAGACAAATTAATATATTGAAATACAAGACGATTTAAAATATGTAAAACATTTAATTAAAGTCTGTGCAATGTACAGTCTAGTTGTATACTGTTTTAACAAAAACTTGGTTGTATGTTCTTTAATCTAGGTCTGCGTATTGGACCACAAAGATGCTGTTTTTCCTTTTCACCCCGTCCTGTGCAAGCCAAAAGAGTGGTTGAATACAGCATGACAAGCCAGCAGTGCACCAAAGAAGCCGTGCTGTAAGTTTCACAACAATATATATATCTGTTTTTGTGTGTGTGGGAGAAAAAAATACAATAGTATTATTATTAAACACATTTTTATATCTGTTGTTTTTATATGTTTGTTATATTGAAGATGATTATTATTGTTATGTTTAAACTGGTTTGAACTCATTTGACCAACAGAGCAATTCCTTTATGTTTGATGGTATTGAATTTCTCTGAATACAGGTTCAAGACTGTGAAGGGTCATTACGTGTGTGCCAAACCCACTGACTCATGGGTACAGGAGAACATGAAGATCATTGACAGCAGGAACGTCGGAAGCCAGGGGACCTTGTAATCATGTTGACCTGCGTCCTCCAACTTCTGAACCATTTTGGAAGCACTGGACAAGTGTGGAGTCTTAGCAAAACTGAAGAAAAAAAAAATGCAATTATTGTACTCGCTGACAAATGCATTGTCACTAACTGATCAGCATATTGAAGCTATGGGGTTCAGAACAATCCAGAATGTATGTTGTTTGAATTGTTTATCTTTTCGACTCGTCAGTCATTTGTCTTACTAATGTATTTCTAAAAAGAGTGTTTTGCACTGATAGATAAAGTATTGCAGTTTATCCGCCTATAGTTTAAAGTATAAACTAGTTTATGGAAGAACATGAAATGAATCTGAATATTTTTGTAATGTGTCATTGAAGACAACATAATTATGATTAAGATCTGTTTATGTAAGTTTTTGCAAATGTAACCTCCTCACAATAAAGGCACTTTTGGGTCTCTATTTGACTTTTTTGATTCCATTTGTGTAAAAATAATCCTGCGTTATTTTCGCCATGATTCACACTGTTTACACACTGTAAAAAAAAAAAAAAAAGTTGAGCCAACTTAAAATTTTAAGGCAACCAGCTTCAGCGGATTTTTGAGTTTTCTCAACTTGTCGTTTTAAGTTTATACAACAAAAAATGTGAGAATCTCCCACAAAAATAAGTTGAGCAAACTCAAAAATCTGCTGAAGCTGGTAAAAACAAATTTGCTCAACTTTTTTTTTTTTTTTTTTACAGTGACACAGAGGTGGTCAGGTTTCGTTAACATTTGTGTATTTGCATATAGGCTGTTTAACATACAGCCTGCTTAAACTTTATCTGTGGAAATGTTGCCACGGCTGTCCCTTCGTTGTCCTGCAGGTTTTATATAGAAAAAGTTGTAAAAAAAATAATCTGCTCTCTGAAGGTTTCACTAAAATAATAATCCTAACATATCACGCAGGTCTGACAGACAGCAACGCCACCTCAGAAAATCTGCGAAACTTTAAACTGAGTTAATTCCTTAATGCATAATACTAATGCATTAAATTTCCGTTAAAGCAGAAATAAGAAGGGTGTAAACGGCATCTCTGATTCAAATTTGCTCATCGTCAGCATCGTCAGTTCTCTCTGCATTGGATTATGGGAAACAGTGCTTCAGCGAGTGTACATCAGTTCTTCAATAGATAAGCCACTATATGTAAGAGGAAGAGCAAGTTGCAGGAGGTTTTTACAACCATCGGCATCTGTGCAGAATTGAGGCATCTTTGAATATTATGGTGAATGACATCAAGTTGACATTGCAAGATCTACATCTATGGGTTCTACACTCAAAATCAGAGTGGATTGTGGGTAAAAATTATTGAACGAATGTAGGGAATGAACTCATTCACTCAGACTTCGGACAGCACTACAAAATGGCAGACACCCGATAAAGTGCAATATATAGGGGATAGGGAGCAGTTTCGGACACATCTCTGTTAACAGTACAAAAAAGTAGACGCAGGCCGCTGTCAGATTAGCCAATCAAAAGGCCTTTTGAGGTGCTTTATGCCTGTCAATCAGTTAGCGCATTCAAGGAAACAGTCCATATATGAAAAGCTGGAAATGGAAAGATTATAAATTTAAAAGTTTGGATAGTTTATCATCAATGACATTTTAACCGGCATAAAGGCTGTATAAAATAAAAAAGACCAAAAGCAATGAGACAAAAAAGAAGCAAGATGAGATTGAGTGAACACTGAAGCTTTTCATCGCTGGACGGATCTGAGTGCTTTAACACGCTTAAAAAAATGTAGAAATGTGATTCTGCTTGACAGGCAAACATACGGTGGCATAGTTACATGGCAGAAGTTATAGATTGGGTATGCTACAACAACAAAAATAAATCATACGAAGACAAAAAGTAGATTCATCACTGATTCATATTTTATCTACTTCCCTCAGACTCTGCAACTAAACAGCATGTGAATAATGAGGCAAGCATTGTTTACTTAGGCCTAATAATTGCATCTCGTCACTGGTCACAATATTTTCCCCAGACTGTACATCATTAATAACACAGTTTTTTGGGGGTGTTAAAATTGCACTGTAACCAGACGGAAAGTTTGAAAACAGTTTGTGACCTTATGCGTCTGACGTATAGTGTTTTCAACCACATGGGTTTATGGTCATGCGTATTCTGTTGTTGAACTTGAGAAGGTGTAATCTTCAAATATAACACAGTTTAGTTCTCTTTTCTGCCCGCAAATACACGTCATGTTGGTAATAGGAAGTGACACTGTCCATTTAAGATCCACATACTGTATGTATGTAGATGACTGTGTAATTTGACCATGTAGAGGTAGTGGTATTGGGATTCAGGATTAGTCTCTGAAAAACTACAGAGGTATTTGGGTCTGACGGATTTTGAGGGCTGATCAGTTAGCCTAACATAAGGGCTTTCAACCTTTTTCAGACCAAGGACCCTTTAGAGTTGTTTTTTAAGCCTAGCCTCTAATATCCTTATATTACCATATGAATGCATCTACATCCTACTTACATTATTTACATTACTGTATATACTGTACTTTTACATTAGGACTACATTCTAATGTTACTGAATTTTCATCAAGTTAGTTTAATATCAAACTATAGTTGGTCTAACACAAAACTGACTATGGAGTTGAGCTTCATGAATTGCTGAAAGTGTTAAATAGTTTTGGATATTATGCAAATAGAACACCTTCACATTGGAGTGGATTTCAGCTTTTAAGAGGAAAAAAGGAAGCAAGATTAATGTGTCTGTGTAGATGCACGTGGTTTTGAGAAGTATGATGGGTGAGAAATATGTTTCTTTTGTATCGGCAGCACAGACTTTAGACCTATCTGAATCCAGGAGCAATTCTTAAAATAAATAAATAGATAAAAAGAGGAACACTGCCTTACTCTGTTCTAAAACCCTCTTCAGTTCTTCTCGACTGACCTCTGGAGGTGGATTCTTTATTTGTGAATTGACTAAATAATAAATTCACTAAAGGCAAAGGTGTTTTCAGCAACACGTTCTCTCTCTCTCTCTCTCTCTCTCTCTCTCTCTCTCTCTCTCTCTCTCTCTCTCTCTCTCTCTCTCTCTCTCTAAAATGATGATCATCAGTAACACAGAAACAAAGTATCTGTGGTTAGTTAGCCCTAAACCTTTTACTGTTCTGCAGTTCTTTACTGCCACCTACTGATGAAAGTTTTAGGCTTTTATTGGGAAACAACACTAGCCTACACAAAATATTATGTTTGCCCAAATTATGTTAGATAATACCAGACTAAATAAAATTAAGACTGTTTCATCGGGCGCACGCGCCTGGCCCGAAGTTAACTTCCGGTCTGTGTTTGTTTATCGGTCTGGTTAGTGGCGCAGGATACAAACGCAGTTAATGTTAAAGTCAGAGGCGTCATGCCCATTCAAAGTGAGGGGACACGTGCCCCCTCAGATTTTTGAACCAAGTGGATTTTGAATGCAGCTTCCAAAAGACAAATAAATAAATAAATAAATAAATAAATAAATAAATAAATAAATAAATAAATAAATAAATAAATAAATAGCCTATTAATATTAGTTATATTTGATACGAACACCGGTGTGATTAGAACGTTCAGTGCGTGACATCACCAGCTGCTAAATTCAAATCTGCGTTCGCTGGCTGGCGCTGAGCGTTTCTACAGCGCTGCAGATTCTGTTGAGTTTATGAATGCAATGGCCAATCAGAGGCGTTCAGATGAGTCATCGCTGAAACGCGGTGTTTTGTTCAGGGCGCGCGCTCTCACTGACGGAATTCTGCTCTCTCAGGCGATTTCTCATCAGAAACAACTAAGTGCAGAAGTGCGCACGATGTAAGTAAGAGATTCATTTCACAGTGCAAACAGCTTCTGTGATTATAATGGGAGTTTTTGAGGCTGAAGTCTTGATAATGAAATGATAATATTCTTTGATAATGCAAATGTCCTTCTGTACAATGATAACGTTAGCGTTATAATTAGTAACTTCAAATCTATTAAATTCACGTTAAATACAAAGTCAGTCTTATAAAAAATGTTTTATGGCATGACATCCATATTTAGCAGGTAAAAAGATGGATTTAAAGAGTAGTTAATAGAACATTAGGCTAATTTGCTCATCGCTCGTTATAGATTAAGTAACATAAAGTATAAATGTGCAAAATTTATTTAGGCCTACTTACAGTTTAATTACTGGGAATATTTCGAATAGCCCAAAAATGAAGTAAAACATAAGCGTACTGCTGTGCTGGAAAATAATGAATTTGCATTTAAGTCCATCCATCCAAGTAGCTATCAAGTAGGCTAGTTATTACCCTGATAGCACACGTACATCTCGGAGACGTCTATTTGATGTCTGCATTTACATCTGCAAGATGGATTTTTTAGGGTGTTTGCTCATCTGCAATGCGTCTATGTTTCCTTTTTTGCAAGATGTTGATGAACAAAGCGAATTGCTTTGGTTACTCCATATCTCTCTGCCTAGATTCAATCAGCAAACAAGAATAGGGCTTCATTTTTTCCTTTTAGATGTCAAATAGATGTCTATTAGATGTCTTTAAGATGTTTATGATTTAGAATGTATGTAAAACTGACATCTGAAAGAGGTCTGACAGATGTTTGTAGACAGCAGATGCTTTCCAGATCAAGAGATCTTTAACAGACATCTTGCAGACGTATGTGTGCTATCTGGGTAAATCCGTCCAAGTAGTTATTGCTGCATCTCAGTCCGTCTGATTTACACAGCAAACATATTTTGCTTGTTATCAGAAAATAATCTACTCTAGAGGGACTTAGCTGTTGTTATTGATTCTATTTGGATGTCTACCAGAAGTTAAGTTAGGGCCACAAAAGCGTGCATGCGCAGTAACCTTTGTTTATGATGTTGCTGTTGAAACCGTCTATAACAGTACATTTCCAGACACATAATAATAATGATTTACTCTGACTGAAAAAAACAAACACACATTTTATAGTGAATGTAAACTCACAAGTACAACCCGAATTCCAGAAATGTTGGGATGTTTTTTTTAAATTTGAATAAAATTAAAACTGAAAGACTTTCAAATCACATGAGCCAATATTTTATTCACAATAGAACATATAATTTTATTCACAATAGAACATAGATAACATAAATGTTTAAATTGAGCAATTTTACAATTATTATGCACAAAATGAGCTCATTTCAACTTTGATGCCTCTACAGGTCTCAAAATATTTGGCACAGAGGCAACAAAGGGCTGAAAAAGCAAGAAATTTTGAAAATATTCAGCTGGGAGAACATCTAGCAACTAATTAAGTTAATTGACATCAGGATTGAGTGAGCTGAAAGCTGTCCGCCATTGTGTCGACTCCGGTGCAGGGGAAGATAGGATGTCTCTGATTAAGCGATTGAGGCGTTTTGTTGTTGGATGTAATAATGAATATAGCAGTCCTCATTTACTCCCTACATCTGAGCCACTGAAGACACAGAGGATTAACGCTACTTTCGTTTTGAAGGGAATGCACCGAACCCGATTTACATAAATGTGCCTATGTTTTGTTCATTTAATGCTGAGCTTGACAGGCCTGAAAAGAGGAAGCTGTGTGTTTTCCTGAAACATGTTTTCAGTGAATCAGAAAGAAAAGTACTCAGAACCAGTGGCGGCTGGTGATGGAAAAAGTAGGGGGGGCTGAGGGACAATGTGGTTTTAAAATTTTTATTTTAACAATTGAACAATTTCTGCTGTTTATTTATTACATTAACACCAAAGTAACTATTTAAAAACAAATAGCATCTAATGTAATTATTAAAGTATGAATTTAGAATGTCCTTGTAGATTTCAAATATTGTTCTTTCAAAGACAGAAAGATGTGCCAATTTGAGATTCATTGGAAACCAAGTCATACAAGGTGAACTTATAATTGCTGTAATTTGCGTCAATATTCAATAAACACAAAGAGGTAAATAGTCGCTGTTATTACATGGAGTAACCACTAGATGAAGAAGACTGTGCATTACCAATTGTAATGGTGAGCAAGTCAATAAAAAATGCTATACATTGTCTCCAGTGTTCACATCATGAATCGTACAGCAAACCACCTCTAAGACAGACAAAAAAAACCCCATCAAACCCATGTTCGTGTTTTTTTATTTTTTCCGAAAAATGGTTCATGTTCTGAACACGGTTTTCACACCAGGCTCGATCGGTCGCTGCAGTTTTAAAAAGCAAACAAGGGAAGCAAAACAGCGAGTTAGTTACTCAGCAGCCGGTTAGCCACGGCTTCCTAGTGTACCATGTCCGCGAAAAGCCTCTAGTATAAGACCCTTCCTTGTCTTTCACCTGCTGTCTGATGTTAATTTGTGGCTGGTCCGGTCCCATTTCTTTTATTTTTTGTTTTTCAGCCAGTGGTCTTCTTTCAAACGAAGTTTGAAGAAGAGATTGCACGGTCTCTTTCTCGTGTGACGCCGGCGCCATTGTCAACTCGAATCTCACTGCCACGTGACCACACCAAACTCATGTTATTCTCCGATGGGCGCAGAGGCAAAGCGCCCATCGGAGAATTATTACTGCGCGTCACTGATTGGTGGAATTGATTATATTTAGTGACGTTTTATAGCATATCAGCGCTCCATTGGTTAGATAGCGTGGGCGCCCTTTCTCGGCGCCCCGAGCGTAAAACTACACATTTATGATGTTATGCGGCACATGATGAAGCTGGCAGACAAAAAGCCCCCCCCCCCTCATTCTAGTGTGAAAAACACGTAAGTTTTTTTCAAACTTATTTTTTTTATTTATTTTTTTTACTTGGTAGGAGGGGCGGCGCCCCAGCGCCCATAATAGATCAGCCGCCCCTGCTCAGAACATTTTCTCATGAGTGACAAAACAGCAATAAGAACAAGGAAAAGAAGAAGCTAAAAACTACTCTCATGCAATATTGATACTCAGAAATGGGTATCTGAATGTCTTTATGAGGAATACGTCTATGTGAAGCTGCTCAGACATTATTCTAAACTAGGGGTGAACTAGGGTCAAACTAGGGTCAACGTTAACACATGTGATTAATCTAATCTAAAATTAAAATTAAAATAGATCCTTTTACTAATGTGTATTATACTTGGAATGTATACCTGGCAACTTAAGAACGGAGAGGCGGTTGTAACATCAAACAACGTGAGTTTCAGCAGAGCACATGTTAAGGCTTTTACACAACAGAAATAAACATGACAACATTCGCTATTGATTATATAAGATAATAAACACACGATTACGATAGGAAATGGTTTGTATGTGATTTTCTTGAGAGAACAGGTCCAATTCTTCTTCATATTGCATTTTGTCATAATACTTCATGTAAGGTCGCAAGAAAATGTTTTGTTGTATTTATTTAGAAATACTTTTGATAATAGTTGGGTAAATGTATACTGGGATTGAAGCGATTTGGCTTGGTAAACGTTTTATTGCCAGTATAAAGGCTGACAATGACTGAATAAGAATAATGATAAAAGAATAATAAGGATTATGTCTCATACCTGGCGGAAGTGTGAAAGGTTCTGTTTCCTTAAACTAGTTTGTCATACATTTCTTTATTTCAACACATTTACAGGTAAATCCTTGTATTTTAAATTTGTGATTAATCATGATTAATCACAGTCCATGACTGTGATTAACGCGATTAAATTTTTTAATCGATTGACAGCACTATTCTAAACACATCAGCTCTGAGATCTTCAAGCTCTACAACTTCTACAGATTATTTCTGTCATTGTGGAGAAACATCTTGAAGAATGAGACGCCTGATGTCTGTGCTGTTCCTGGTGATCTTCTGCTATGAGAAGATGACTTCAGAACATGAGGGATTTTATTTTGAATCAAGACAAAATATATTAAAATACTGGTGGGGGGTTTTTCAGTCAATTTATGGCAGGTTTAGTTTCATTTGTTGAAATTACACAGTTTTGACTAATGTTGGTTTTACATTCTCTCCTAAAACTATATATATATATATATATATATATATATATATATATATATATATATATATATATATATATATATATATATATATATATATATATAATTTTTATTTTTCCATCTTACCAACAGCTGTTTGGGTACACAACTAGTTTACATCCAGACAAAAAAAAATGTCAGTGCTGTGAGGACAGTTTCATATTGCTCTCTCCCAGCCATTGTGTAAGTTCATAGGTTATAAGTTTGCTCCTTTATAGCTGAATTATATGATTTTGTGCATGCCGGCACTTTAAACAAACATTTTGAATGTGAACCTTTCCCCCTTAGGGTTACAACACCTAGAACTGAATTTTGTGTGAATCCAGATGAATCCTTGATCTATACTTTTTCACACTCGACTGTTTTTTAACCGTGGCAGCATAATCCAAGGTTATTTTGTGGCATGACTCACACTGTTCATACCTGCAGGGGTAGTTCTTTTAACTGAACTTCTTAAATTTCAAGCTCTCTGCAGAATTTATACAATCTTTATACTCAGAAATGGATGTTTATTTATACAAGAATTATACAAAAATGTTGTTTGGTGAAAAATCTCATATAATAAAGTGCCCGTACATTAATTTGGACACATCAGTGTGATGCCAAGTGTATAGCTACACAATTGTGTTGTTTTTTCATGGGTATGGCTCTCAGTTAACAGCCTTGAAGGATTTTATTTGTGTTTCAGTTGAAATGCTGACTGTGTAGTGACTTTTGTATGGACAATACAAAGGTTAGTTTATTTTGGCATGATCATATATAGGATGAATATAAATGAGTGATTTAATGCACCAGCCTTGTGCATTTTTTGGTATAAAAACACAGCAGCAGTTCACATCAGGAAGTACTGTCAGACACTATTATAACATGGCTAAACATTTCTACTATCTTGTTCATGAAAAATGCATTCATTGATATAAATATTTACTTTTGAGAGATGAACTAAGGATTTTGAGCAATTAACAGGCTTTTGGTAACCCGTGTGTGATGCTGTTTGTATAAATTGTCTGGAGAAATGCACTTGCTTGTCTGCAAATGTTGAGGATGAATTGAGAAATGTACTAAAGTGACTGAGAAAGACTGTAATATGTGAAATATAGTTGAATTGAATACTGAATACGTGTTAATACCAGATCTGTTAAGCATTCAAATATAAACTAAAAAAGTTAATGTGAATGTAATGAAATGTAGAGGCAGTACATTGGATTATTTTTGATACTGATGATTCTAAATTAGACTGATTGGGGTGAAAAGGGACACTAAAATAAATGTTATTTTGTTAAGTACTGTTTTATTCATGCTTTTGTAACTGTGTAACCTTCTGATTCATTGCATCAGTGTGAAGAAAGATCATTGAAGAATGAGACGCCTGATGTCTGTGCTGTTCCTGGTGATCTTCTGCTCTGTGCAGATGACTTCAAGCGGTGAGCGCTCTTTTTCAATTTCATTTTTGAATGAAGAAAAAAAATTCAGATTATTTATGGTAGTTTTCATTTGGTCTCATTTGTTGCATTTGGTGATTTAAATGCTGTGATTAGTGTGAAATGATTAAATTAAAGCTTTTGTCTTATTTCTCCACATTTCAGCTGTCATTACTATTGATTCAGCACAGGCTAAGTGTTGTGGAGAGCTCTCTAAGGTGAAGATTCCTGTGAAGCTGGTGAAGTCTTACTACAGGACCAGCAGCAGCTGTCCCAGACCCGCTATTGTGTGAGTATCATCAACATTATCTCATTTTCAGACTGTAAAGCCAATCTTTGACCTAAATCTTATTTTTGTGTCTTTCCCATCAGGTTTCAGATAAAAGCAGGGAGAGAGATCTGTGTAGATCCAGAGACCCCCTGGGTGAGCCACATTATTGATAAAGTGGACAACAGAAAAACAGTCTAAAAGAAGCTAAACTGTTTCTCTTTGAACTGTGCATTTCATATTGTATATTCAAACTTTGTGTTATTTCCAATGTTTATATATAAAGTATTTTAATTTTACAGAATAATTTATGTGATTGGGTTCAGCTGTTTTAATAAAATATATATCAATGATAAAATTATCATAATATAGTAATGGTTTTTATTCTCTATTCCATACATGTATATTAAATGTTATTAAAGTGTGTGTGTGCACATGTTTATGTGGTTTACGAGGACACAAATTTGCATAATGGGTATGCCATAGGTATTGAATTGTGAAGGTGATTCATGAGGACACTTTCTGTGTCCCCGTAATTCAAAAGGCATAAAAAATATACAAAATGGTGTTCTTAAAAAAATAAAAAGCACAATGTTTTCTATGAGGGGTAGGTTTAGGTGTAGGGTTATAAAAATACAGTTTGTACAGTATAACAAAACTGTTACATCTATGGAGAGTCCCCATAAACCATTAAAAAAATGTGTGTGTGTGTGTGTGTGTGTGTGTGTGTGTGTGTGTGTGTGTGTGTGTGTGTGTGTGTGAATTATTATGAAGAAACAAGGCATTTGTTTTACATATCTCAGACCATCATGAATGTTATAAATATGACTAAAAACAAATCCGTTTTAGCAGCACATTTCCCTTCTCATGTAAACACTTGTTTACATTATAAACTCTAGCTTTTGATATACTTTTGATACGTCTTTCATGGTACTGTCCTGCAGTCAATACTGAGTCTGATAGACTTTCAATGACAAAGATAAAATATGAAATTATGCTGGAATACATTAGATATTATGCAAAGTTTTCCCTTAAGTAGATCACAACATTTTTTTTCTTAGTGTCATTAACTGTAAATGAAAAGCTGCCCTTTTCCTGTTATTACATTTGCATATTTTAATTCTGTGAATCCAGACTTCAAGCATGACGGTCTGACCTTCAGGCTGATAGAACTGAGGAAGAGTGGCAAATAGCATGTTTAAAAGCCCAAACTCAGACAATGATCACCCATTTGAGACTGCTTCAGTATAAATGGCTGAGTAGACAGTACATCACTCCAGTTAAGTTACATGACTTCAACGCGAATATTCCTGAGAAATGCAACAAATGTAAAAAGAGAAGGGAACTTTATTCCATTGTATGTGCATGGGAATGCACTAAAGTTAATTGTTTTGGGGTTAAAATATTGATATGTCAAATCATTGGTAAAATAATTCCTCTTGATCCTAGGTTGTGTATATTACATATTTGTCCTCTGAATGTTCAAATCACCAAACATGAAAGATTGTTGTTAATTCTCTGTTTGCTGGTAGCTAATAACTGCATATTCTTAGAAAAAAGAAGAAAGTGTGTGTCTCAATGGATAAAGGGGATGACCTCATGCCTTGCCTCAGAAATGCTTCATGTATTTTGGTCCATATGGAAAGTTTTCTATGACTTTTTAGAGAGTCTAAAACATTCTAGAATCTAGAAAGAAGTGACTCTTTTGTGGAACTGATAGACATTGAGAGTATATAGACAAGTATGTCATTGCTGTATTTTTAAGGGTATTGAGTTATCTTTGAGTTCAATTATTTATTATTGTTATTTATTTATTTTTTATTCAGTTATAATGAAAAATTGAACTGTTGTCTTAACTTATTTGAAAATAAAAATTGTTTGATAAAATAAAAAAATTCCGTGAATCAGTTTAACTGGGGCTGAATTATTCTAACTTCTCTGTTAGACCAACAAGAAACTAGAAACAAGAAGTGCTTGTGTTTTCTTAGAGTAGGGGTTCTCGTTCCTGTTTCTGGTGGTCCAACATATTGCTTTAATCAAACACACCTGACACCAAGGTCATTCGGTTTATATCTGACTAAGGGGTAAAGGTTTAGCACCTGATATTTGGTGACAGCACAATTCATATTCAATACATATTTGATAACAAAATCTTCAGATTTAGTTAATTTTATGCTGAGCTTGACAGGCCTGAAAAAGCAGAAGTTGTGTGTTGTTTTGCTGAAGCACGTTTTCAGTGAATCTGCACATTTTCACATGAGCAACAAAGCAGAAAACGGATGAGGAAAAGAAAGAGCTAAAAACAACTCTCATTCTACAATGTTGATTCTCAGAAATGGATTTTCATGAATACCTTTATGAGGAATATGTCTCTGACTATGTATATAAGAAGCTGCTCCGACGTTATTCTGGACACAACAGCTCTGAGATCTTCAAGCTCTACAGAACTTCTACAGATTATTTCCGTGATTGTGAAGAAACATCTTGAAGAATGAGACGCCTGATGTCTGTGCTGTTCCTGGTGATCTTCTGCTCTGTGCAGATGACTTCAAGCGGTGAGCGCTCTTTTTCAGTTTTATTTTTGAGTGGACACCAAATGTATTGCATTTGTTTCAATTGGTGATTTAAAATGTGGTGACATGATCAAACTGAAAACTTTTGTCTTATTTCTCCTTATTTCAGCTCCCATTGCACTTGATATGGCACACTCAAAGTGTTGTGGAGAGCTCTCTAAGGTGAAGATTCCTGTGAAGCTGGTGACGTCTTATTACTGGACCAGCAACAACTGTGCCAGACGCGCTATTGTGTGAGTATCATCAACATTATCTCATTTTCAAACTGCAAAGTCAATCTGAATGAGATACTACACAAACTTTGATCTAAATCTTATTTTGTGCCTTTCCTCTCAGGTTTCAGACAAAAGCAGGGAAAGAGTTCTGTGTTGATCCAGAGACCACCTGGGTGAGCGGCCATATTGATAAAGTGGTCAAAAGAACAAATGCTGCAACAACAACTGCTGCTGCATCAACAACTGCTACAAAAGCACAAACTCAGAGTCTCACAGTCTAAAAGAAGCTACACTATTTTTTATTTAAATTGTGCATTTCATATTGTATATTTAAACCTTGTGCTATTTCCAGTGTGTATATAAAATATTTTATTTACAGAATAATTTATGTGATTGGGTTCAATTGTTTTAATAAAATATCATTGAAAGAATTATCATAATGTAGTCACATTTTTATTCTCTATTGCATACAGGTATAATAAATTTTATTCAAATGTGTGTATCATGAAGAAACGTTTTAAATATTCAGGTCAGGCTATCATGAATTTTCTAAATAAGGCTAAAAACAAATCTGTTGTAGCAATACATTTCCCTTTTCATGTAAACACTAAAACACTGTATACCTTGTTTGTTAATAGAATTGGCAAAATTAAATATTGACAGTATATAGCTTTTGATATACTTTTAAAGGAGACCTATTATGCAAAAATCACTTTTATAAGGTGTTTGAACATAGTTGTGTGGCCTCAGTGTATGAAACAACCAGCGTATAATGTTAAAAATCCACCAACTAATTTTTTTTATAAAACCAATAAATCGTGAACAGTCTCCAAACCAGCTGTTTCAGATTTATGGAAGGCCGTTGGGGCCAAAACGTGTGGTACTAACGCGTTAACACGTATTTACGCGTTAACACGCGATTACATGTTAACACATACCTAAATGGTAGATGCGCCAGATGACGTAGGCTCAACGTAATCATTAGGTAAGTGCTCATTCACAATCTCATGAATAATTAAAATAAAACTAAGATGTGCATCAGCACATTAATATTCATAAAAAGGATTACAAGCTGTTACGACAGGCAGTGTCAACGTGACATCACCCTTTCGTTTTATTTGAATTATTCATGTTGTTGTGACCCAAGTACTATACTGAGCATACCGTGAGTTTACTTAAAGCAACCATCACGTGCCAGGGACAATGACGGAAGGGCACACTGAAGAGCCAGGGGAAACATAGTCTCATGTTCTGTATTTTAATATTAAAATATATTTAATTTCCTTGTTGATACTACCTTCAATGTATGATTTTACATTTTCACAAATTGTATTATTATATGTCAAATTCTATTTAATCTGTCTGATTTCAGTTATTACTAATACAAGCCAATCTTGATTAATTTCTTTGCGTGTGTCCTTTGATTATTCATCATGTCTATGCACCATATAATGGAGGGCACATTCCTTATCACATGTGGATCAAGGTAGGGGTTGGATGGCTCGTTCAATTATTAAGTTAAGATACTTAATAGCTGTTAAATATCTCAATTAGTTGGTTTTCGTGGGGCATTGGGGCTTAGTAATTATTGATTTATTGCATGAAATTAGTGTATCCAATGGTATTAAGTAATTTTAAGGTATTAGATATATCTTTTAATGTATTTCCAATTCTACCCAGTGGTGTGTCAGGCACTATAACCATCTGAGAAGGGGTGACAAAATATAGGACATGATAGCAACAAAATACCTTATTTATATCTAAAACAGCGGCTCATTAACACAAGCTAATCTATGGTATACATCTCATTTGTTTTCATTACAAGTTTGAACACTATGAGTTCTTGAAGTCAACAGCACTGCCTGCTCCATCTTCAGCAAAGAACTGCTCTCAATTGCGTGTGTGTGTATTATATACAAGAAAAGAAGTGGTTCCAGCCATACACAAGTTTAGTTCCTAGATTGAAGTAGACTCAATACACGTGCTTTGATGTTTTAAGTGAAGAACACAAAAGACTCCCTATGTACATTTACATACTTGCATAACATTGCTCTTTTGTTGATTTTCAGGGATTGAACAGTTATAATTTAAAAATACTTGAATACTAGTTGTGCTATAACTATTATATGTAGTTGTAGCCTACTTATACCTGAAAATACATTAAATTAAAATTCATTAAAAACCACCAGTAGATGGTGCTAAAGCTCAATTCCAGCACAAAATGACGCGTTAACACGTAAATATGCGTTAACACGTAATTACGCGTGAAAGTAGTCCCCAGCTACCGGGGACTACTTTCAGGCGCTGCGTAATATCACTACGCCTGCTGCGGCCATGTTATGGCAGCAAAGTTCCTTGATTATTACGCTGGAATGAGAGTAGTTCCTAATCATATCAGCCTAGAAAATCGCAACTTTTCATTTTCCGCCAATCTTAGTACACGATATAACTACAGAAGAGTCAAGTTTTAAATAGGACAAATATCGAAACTCTTTGATCGTTTTTGAACGCGATGCTACTGGTCTAATTGGATTCAATGATCTATGCTAAGCTATGCTAAAAGTGCTATCGCCAGACCCGGAGATCGGCTGAATGGATTCAAAAACGGTAAAACTCAACTTATTAACTCTGGGGGAGTTGGAGAATGAGCCTATTTCCAAAAAAAGTGTAGTGTTCCTTTAATGCGTTTTTGTGTCACGTCTCAGACCACGCCCAGATTAATTAGTTTAGGCTACATTCCTTTCAATAGATTTTTTTTCTAATGATAATTGTAAATTCATTAAATAAGGTGTTTACTTTGTTTCTTTGCGACGTATGCATTGGTTCAAAAATATTACTTAATTTGTGTAAATGAATTTGAGCAGCAATATTGCAGTGGTCAAAAAAATGTCAAGCATTTCATTTTCTTTCTGTTTTATATTGCTAAAGAATGCGTGATAAACAAGCTGTAGTTTTGCATTATGCATATAATTTCGAATTAGTGACACAGATGATGCAATGAATTATCCTGAATAGGGATTGTTCAACAAATGTATATAGCCTACATAGTTAGGTGTTGAAGCAAAATCTCACAAACACACACACTTTTAACAATACATAGCTTCAAAGCAGTTTTACATAAAATGCATTTTTATTCTTTTTTTTTTACTATGAAGAGAAATCTGATATGTCAGAAATGACTGTCAATGTAATGACCATATTGCAGAAATGTACAGTTTCATAAGTCTGTCAAGTCAAATGAGGTCACCTTTATTTATATAGCGCTTTATACAATACAGATTGTGTCAAAGGAGCTTCACAGTGTTAAATACTGAAATAGTGCGTCAATAATGCAAACAAAGTTCATTTCAGCCGTAAAGCAGCTTTAAAATGAAGACAATAGTAAACAGTCAGTTTCTCAGTTAAAGTCAGTTCATGGTTGATTCAGTGAAGTCATCCTCTGGCTCAGTTCAGTTGTGCTGATGACTGTCGAGGTGACAAGGTCTTCGCAGGGGATCTGTTTGTAGGGCACATCTAGTTGACGTGGTCTCCACTGACATTCAGAGCTGTTGTGGTCCGCTCTAGGTGCTGATCCACCATCTGGACTGGAAACGGGCTGGATCTGGATAGTTAACATCATTCAGTTATGCACAAACATGTTTAGACAATGATTTACATATTAATGTTTACAATATAAGGATCATTTAGCAGTTTTTTCATATTGATTCAGAGTTGGGATCATTAGTTTTTTGCAGGGATTGTTATCTCTTCACAGTGATGTGATGTGTGTGTGTGTGTGTGTGTGTGTGTGTGTGTGTGTGTGTGTGTGTGTGTGTGTGTGTGTGTGTGTGTGTGTGTGTGTGTGTGTGTGTGTGTGTGTCTGTAATCACTCAGAAAACAAATAATTTGATTAGGAACAATAGTAAACTACAGATCAATGAACATTGTCAATAAAAACACTTTGCAATCCATGTTGGCTTTAGGTAGCCTACCAGTAATTTTAATTCTATATTTGTTAATTAGAACACATGACAGCACACTACAAACACCACATTGATATTGAAAAGAAAATACTTACATTTTTACTTCAGTTCGTAGAAACAAATGTCCCATGTTAACGTGGGCGTGGTTAAACCGTGTGAAATACGCAGGTACGGACTCTGCGGAATCAAACCGCTTTATTGTGCATGATGCCAATGTATACAACTGATGAAACACGTTTTTTTTAATCTATGACCCGTGAAATATTGCAGTGAGGATACTGTCGCCGTCTAACATCTGCTGGAAATCCAGGTAAACACACTTGCGTGCACGCGCACGTTCCCAGTTAACACGATCCACCGGAGCTTGAGCTCTTGAAGCTCCGCCCTCTTCTCCAGGAGCAACAGCTCACTCGCATCATGCTCAAATCAGCGCGTTTTGGCTCATACCCTAAAAGTGGAAATTTTAACTAGCTGTAAAAATTTATCTGTGGGGAATATTGAGGTAAAACTTCACATATACGCTCTGGGGACATCAGAGACTTATTTTACATCTTGTAAAAAGGGGCATAATAGTTCCCCTTTAATATACGTTCTTCATGGTACTGTCCTGCAGTCATATACTGCCATCTAATGGTGGAAGTTTTCAGTCTGATAGACTTTCAATGATAACTATGCTGGAATACATCAGATATTATGCAAAGGTTTCACAAAGGATTATAGATGATAAAACCATGCTAAAAATTCTTGTCGACTGTAGCTATAAGATTCCATATAAGACCCATTCTCTCCTAAAACTATATATATATATATATATATATATATATATATATATATATATATATATATATATATATATATATATATATATATAATTATTATTATTATTTGTTTTATTTTTTAATAAATTATTTTTTTTTTTCATCTTACCAACAGATGTTTAAGTACACAACTAGTTTACATCCAGACAGAAAAATGTCAGTGCTGTGAGGACAGTTTCCTATTGCTCTCTCATAGCCATTGTGTAAGTTCATAGGTTATAAGTTTGCTCCTTTATAGCTGAATTATAGAAGATGATTTTGAATGTGTACTTTCCCCCTTAGGGTTACGAAACCTAGAACTGAATTTTGTGTGAATCCAGATGAATCCTTGATCTATACTTTTTCACACTCGACTGTTTTTTAACCGTGGCAGCATAATCCAAGGTTATTTTGTGGCATGACTCACACTGTTCATACCTGCAGGGGTAGTTCTTTTAACTGAACTTCTTAAATTTCAAGCTCTCTGCAGAATTTATACAATTTTTATACTCAGAAATGGATTTACAAGAATGTTGTTTGGTGAAAAATCTCATATAATAAGGTGCCCGTACATTATTTTGGACACATCAGTGTGATGCCAAGTGTATAGCTACACAATTGTGTTGTTTTTTCATGGGTATGGCTCTCAGTTAACAGCCTTGAAGGATTTTATTTGTGTTTCAGTTGAAATGCTGACTGTGTAGTGACTTTTGTATGGACAATACAAAGGTTAGTTTATTTTGGCATGATCATATATGGGATGAATATAAATGAGTGATTTAATGCACCAGCTTTATACCACGAGAGGAGCTGTGACAGAGCGGACGTGATTCTCCTGCTTCTTCATTTTCTCCTATTATTAGGCTTACAGGTGAATTCCGTAAATTAAAAAAGAACCCATTTAAAATAGAATGATACTTTGATTATTGTAATAGATTGTGAATATAAACAGTGGCATTAGTCAATGATCTGTTATGTATGCATTTTTTGGTATCAAAACAGCAGCAGTTCACATCAGGAAGTACTGTCAGACACTATTATAACATGGCTAAGCATTTCTACTATCTTGTTCATGAAAAATGACTTGTCATTCTGATGGCACTGATGCATTCATTGATATAAATATTTACTTTTGAGAGATGAACTAAGGATTTTGAGCAATTAACAGGCTTTTGGTAACCCGTGTGTGATGCTGTTTGTATAAATTGTCTGGAGAAATGCACTTGCTTGTTTACGAATGTTAAAGGATGAATTTAGAAATGTACAAAAGTGACTGAGAAAGACTGTAATATGTGAAATATAGTTGAACTGAATACTGAATACTTGTTAATACCAGATCTGTTAAGCATTCAAATAGAAACTAAAAAAGGCAATGTGAATGTAATGAAATGTAGAGGCAGTACAATTGGATTATTTTTGATACTGATTATTCTAAATTAGACTGATTGGGGTGAAAAGGGACACTGAAATAAATGAAATGAAAATGTTAAGTACTGTTTTATTCATGCTTTTGTAACTGTGTAACCTTCTGATTCATTGCATCAGTGTGAAGAAAGATCATTGAAGAATGAGACGCCTGATGTCTGTGCTGTTCCTGGTGATCTTCTGCTCTGTGCAGATGACTTCAAGCAGTGAGCGCTCTTTTTCAGTTTCATTTTTGAATGAAGAAAAAATGTATTGTTTACAGATTATTTATGGCAGTTTCATTTGTTGTATTTGGTGACTTAAAATGTTGTGACATGATCAAATTGAAAACGTTTGTCTTATTTCTCCACATTTTAGCTGTCATTTCAGTTGATTCAGCTCAGTGCTGTAGAGAGTTATCTAATGTGAGGATTCCTGTGAAGCTGGTGACGTCTTACTACTGGACCAGCAGCAGCTGTCCCACACGAGCTATTGTGTGAGTATCATCAACATTATCTCATTTTCAAAATGCAAAGTCAATCTGTAAAGACACTCCATTAAAAAAAAAAAAAAAAAAAAAATTAACCTAAATCTTATGTTTGTTTCTTTCACATCAGGTTTCAGACAAAAGCAGGGAGAAAGTTCTGTGTAGATCCAGAGACCACCTGGGTGAGCCACCATATTACTAAAGTGGACAAAAGGACAACAGTTACAACAAGCTACACTGTCTCTCTTTGAACTGTGCATTTCATATTGTATATTCAAACCTTGTGTTATTTCCAGTTTGTATATAAAATATTTTATTGACAGAATAATTCATGTAATTGGGTTAAGTTTTTGAAATAAAATATCAATGATGATCATAATGTGGTAATGTTTTTATCTTCAATTGCATACACATACAGTATATTACGTTTTATTAAAATGTATGTCTCATGAAACAAATCATGAATTGTATAAAAATGACTAAAACCAAATATGTTTTAGCAACACATTTCCCTTCTCATGTAAGCACTAAAATACTATATACTCGGTATTAATAGAATTAGTAAAATTAAATATAGACAGTAGGGTAGAGTGGAAAATGTCCCCTTATAAGGACTGTGTAATTAGTTTTCTGTAAAATTAAGGTTAAATGTGTTCACCAAAGTTATCATAGTTTTAGTGAGACTGACATAAATTATAAACCAAGTATGAAAAATGGCCAGAGTTTTCATGTTATTAGATTTTTTAACAAAAATTAAATTTGTACCAAGGTGGCATTTTACCCCACCTATATGGGCCAAAACGCCCCCATTGGTGGGGTAAAATGCCCCCCAGTCTGACAAAGCAAAAACATTTAAAGCAAAATCAGAGTACAGACAGTTTTAGCTTGAAATAAAAAAGAATATAATCAATAATTATGAATTACAAAATTATAATAGCTTATTTAAAAAAATAAAAATAAATAAATAAATAGCTACCTGATGCTAACTTGAGGAAATTTTTAAATATAAAGTCCAAATATTTTGATTCAACCAACTAGTTAGAATACATCTGATGGAAAAACAAAGGATTTGATGTTCAGAACAGAATAACTACAGTAATTTCCCATTGCCTCCTGTTTTGTTTTCCAGAGACTCCTTTACTAATTATTTTGAGAAATGCACTTGATGGTTTGTAAATGTTAAGGATGATTTGAGAAATGTACCAAAGCAACTGAGAAGAACTGTAATATGCGTAATACAGGCGTTGAATAGTTAAATTGAATAATACTGAAATACTTGTTAATACCAGATCTGTTATGCACTCAAATGTAAACTAAAGAAGGCAATATGAATGTAATAAAGTGTAGAGGAAATAGAATTTGAATAATTTTGATAACATTAATAACATGATTCTAAATGATTGATTGGGACAAAAAGGGACACTGAAGTAAACTAAATGAAAATGTTAATGTACTATTTTATTCATGCTTTTGTAACTTCGTAACAGAAAGCTTGAAGCTCTGCAGAACTTCTTCTTGATTCATTGAAGAATGAGACGCCTGATGTCTGTGTTGTTTCTGGTTTTCTTCTGCTCTGTGCAGATGACCTTAAGTGGTGATGTCTCTTTTTGTTAAATAAAGACTTATTTTCAGATTATAGGTCTTAGTTTTACAATTTAGTGTTGCACTTGGTGATTTGAAAATATAGACAGATGCTCAAAAACTTTTGTCTTTTTTTGTGCATGAACAAACAGATACATGAGATTTTTCTAATTTGGGATATTTCAGTTTTAGTACTTGATGTGGCACAAGCAAAGTGCTGTGGAGAGATCAATAGTGTGAAGAGTCCTCTGAGACAGGTGACCAGCATCATCTGTCCCACACTCTCAGAAATAAAGGTACAAAAGCTGTCACTGGGGCGGTACCTTTTCAAATGGCACATGTTTGTACCTAAAGTGTCCATTTTGGTACCTTAAAAGTACATATTAGTACTTAAAGTGTACATATTTGAACCTAATAGGTACAAAAGTGTACCTTTTGAAAAGGTACTGCCCCAGTGACAGCTTTTGTACCTTTATTTCTGAGAGTGCAGACACTAACTGTAAATGAGAAGCTGCCCTTTTCCTGTTATTATATTTGCATATTTCAATTCTGTGAATCAGTTTAACTGGTGGCTGAATTATTCTAACTTCTCTATCAGCCCACAAGTGTCACTAGAGACAAGAAGTGGTTTTGTTTTCTTAGAGCAGGGGTTCTCAGTCCTGTTTCTGGTGGTTTAACTTAAGTTTAGTGCTTTAATTAAGCAAACCTGGATCAGTTACTCAAGGTCTTTGGGTTTATATGTGAGTAATGGGTCAAGGTTAAGCATCTGATATTTGGTTACAGCACAATTCAGATTTCATTATTAAAATCTTCAGATTTAGTTCATTTAATGCTGAGCTTGACAGGCCTGAAAAAGAGGAAGCTGTGTGTTGTTTTGCTGAAGCACGTTTTCAGTGAATCTGCACATTTTCACATGAGCAACAAAGCAGAAAACGGATGAGGAAAATAAAGAGCTAAAAACAACTCTCATTCTACAATGTTGATTCTCAGAAATGGATTTTCATGAATACCTTGATGAGGAATATGTCTCTGACTATGTATATAAGAAGCTGCTCAGACGTTATTCTGGACACAACAGCTCTGAGATCTTCAAGCTCTACAGAACTTCTACAGATTATTTCTGTGATTGTGAAGAAACATCTTGAAGAATGAGACGCCTGATGTCTGTGCTGTTCCTGGTGATCTTCTGCTCTGTGCAGATGACTTCAAGCGGTGAGCGCTCTTTTTTAATTTCATTTTTGAATGAAGACAAAATTAATTGTTTACAGATAATTTATAGTAGTTTCATTTGTTGATTTAAAATGTTGTGACATGATCAAATTGAAAACTTTTGTCTTATTTCTCCACATTTTAGCTGTCATTTCAATTGATGCAGCACAATCAGAGTGTTGTGTAAAGTTCACTGATGTGAAGATTCCTGTGAAACGCGTGGTGTCTTACTACAAGACCAGCAGCAGCTGTCCCAGACCCGCTATTGTGTGAGTATCATCAACATTATCTCATTTTCAGACTGTAAAATCAATCTGTAAAGACACTCCATTAAAATAAAAAAAAACTTTGACCTAAATCTTATTTTTGTGTCTTTCACATCAGGTTTCAGACAAAATCAGGGAGAGAACACTGTGTAGATCCAGAGACCCCCTGGGTGAGCGGCCATATTGATAAAGTGGACAAAAGAACAACAGTCTAAAAGAAGCGTGCTATTTCCAATTTGTATATAAAATATTTTATTGACAGAATAATTTATGTAATTGGGTTCAGTTTTTTAAATAAAATATCAATGATGATCATAATGTGGTAACGATTTTATCTTCTATTGCATACAGGTATATTACATTTTATTAAAATGTATGTCTTATGAAACAAAGCATTTGTTTTAAAATTCTCAGTCTATCATGAATTGCATAAAAATGGCTAAAACCAAATATGTTTTAGTAACACATTTCCCTTTTCATGTAAGCAGTAAAATACTATATACTTGGTATTAAAAGATTTAGAAAAATCAAATATAGACAGTAGGGTAGAGTGGAAAACTGTGTAATTTGTTTTCTGTAAAATTAAGGTTAAATGTGTTCAGCAAAGTTATCATAGTTTTAGTGAGACTGACATAAATTATAAACCAAGTATGAAAAATGGCCAGAGTTTTCATGTTATTAGATTTTTTAACAAAAATTAAATTTGTACCAAGGTGGCGTTTTAAAATGCCCTAACTAGTTACCTGATGCTAACTTGAGGTAATTTTTAAATATAAAGTCCAAATATTTTGATTCAACCAACTAGTTAGAATACATCTGATGGAAAAACAAAGGATTTGATGTTCAGAACAGAATAACTACAGTAATTGCTCATTGCCCCCTGGGGTGTTTTACCCCACAGACTTGAGAAGAAAAAAAATGTCCTTCTGAAAATACAATTATATTTTTATTAAATAACACGTACTCCTATCTACAGGCGCTACTGTTCTCATATCATATGTGATGTTCTACAAAACAACAAGCTTTACAACACGTTTCTCTCTCTCTCTCTCTCTCTCTCTCTCATTTACTGTGAAATCCATTTTCTCTTCGGTAGGCTTGGTTCGAAAAACTGAATTATTGTTTTAGTCTGACTGAAAATAGCATTTTAAAGTGAATGTCTGACTCCCAAGTAAATCGCACCTTTTTTTCCTCACTGTAAATGAAGAAAAAAAAAACAGCTGCCCCATTTTTTCATTACTTGTGCATATTTTAGTTCTGTGAAGAAGAAGGCCCCTGCCCCTTTAATCGCCAATGCTAAAGTGCCCTTTCAGTCCCATCTTGGTGCCCCTGCACCATGAGGGCATTTGTTTTACATCCTCATTGAGGGCTAAGAACCCCTGAAGTTTAATAACAGTGAGTTTACTACTTCAATAAAACACACCTGGATCAGTTAATCAAAGTCTTTGGGTTTACTTGTGAGCAAGGGTTGAAGGTTTAACATCTGATATTTGGTGATGTCACAATTCAGATTTGATCCTTAAAATCATAACATCTAGCGCTGAACCTGACAGGCTTGAAAAGAGGAAGTTGTGTTTTGTTTTCCTGAAGCACATTTTCAGTGAATTTGAAAGAAAAGTACCTTCCACTTTCTTACATGAACAACAAAGCAGAAAAAGGATGAAGAAAAGAAAGAGCTAAAATCAACTCTCATTCTACAATGTTGATACTCAGAAATGGATTTACATGAATACCATGTAAGGAATACATATACTACCTTGTATATAAGAAGCAGGGCTGGTTCTAGACCACAGTAATTGGGGTTGCCAGACAGGGGCCACTTGTGCTTTTAGGGGGCACAATTTTAAAATTCATCTTAAAGGGCATATTCCAGGTTAGAGACCCCAGAGAGTCGATGTATAGAAAAATAATGTAGGAACTAGATTTTCTTTAAAATAAACGTTAAAATACGCTATTAAGGCTTCTGGAGTCGTTTTTGTGAGAGAATTTTACTTCAGCATCTGAAAACCGCCAAAACCGGAAGTGACGCATCAAAAGGGAGAGCGGGCCATTTCAACCATAGAAAAGCAATGGATCGCAACGACAGTTCGGATGCTGAGGAAATTTTAAATGTTTATTTACACTCGTATGACGGACCACAGATAAAATTATGAGCCTGTTATGCAGCCAAGAGAGCAGGGAAAGGCCAGGATTAGACAGAACAACGGTCAGAGGAGACAGATTGAGCTGATGTGTGAGTGCTGCAGGGAGTTAGATGCGTTACACACCGGGTCTTAGTGGAGAATGTGACCCCCAGACTTGATGTGCAGTGTCTGAGTCTGCACCCAGGCTTTGAGGCTTGCTGTCTGAACCTATATGCACTTCAGACAGGAGCATGGACCTCTCCAGGCCAGAAGACACATGTATGTTTAGGGCAGAGATCAATTATTAATCTGAGCTGAATATTTATATGTATAAATACATAGTAAATTAAAGATCTGGATATTTGAACTATCTGAATAATTTTGTTTCTCAATTACAAGTTGCCTATATTTAGGTCACGACTACCAGTAAATAACACTTTTTGATCCTATTGGTATAACACAATAAATATAGACAGCATACAGGCAAGTTGTCCGCTGGGCCTGTGGTGTTCTGTGCAGGCACATCAAGCAATGGCTGTTGTGTCAGCCCTTAGAAGACTTTATAAATGAAGGAGGAATTTATAAAGAATTTGAATGGCCCCATTTTGGTCACAATAAAAAAATAATCACAATCACAAATTGTTTTACTGTATAAAAACTTGTTTGTGAAGTTTACATCATATATATATATATATATATATATATATATCAAGCAGATCTGCATTTATGGTTAATTCAATTCAGTTTTATTTATGCAGCACTAAATTATAACAAATATTTCATAGCACAGATAATACCTAACTCAAAACACAACGTTTCAACTTTAAAAATATATATATATAAAATAATATATATTGTTAAAGTGTGTTAAATGGTGAATGCTGTGCTTGATACACGCCAGCAGCCTGATCTTGTTGATCCTCTGGAGGGATCTGGAGAGAGCAGCAGGTGTAGTGGAAGACAGACAGTGCTGTGTTCTCGTGGAGCCTGTGGTGACCTGCAGTATAACACTCTCAGAGACTCCATGAGGCCTGACGCATATGCTGGGAGAAGCTCACGTTTAGATCACATTCACTGCTGCTGACCATGCTTTTCCATTTGGCCTCCTCCATCATATCTGCATCTCCATCAGGAGTGAAGCTGCAGTCCAGTAGAGGTGGTTCATAACAGCTGGCCTCCACTGCTTTAGATCTTCACACTCCCATCATCCAAAGTCTTGTAAACACACCACATGACAAAAAAAGTTACCAATTAGTTGTACAAACAATGACACTAAGCTGTAACTAGACTTGACGGTTATAATATTAGCATTATTTAAATAATTATGTTCACTGATTTGGTAATTAGCAAATGGTAAAATACAAGACTTACGGTGCACAGTTGACATCTTCGCGGAGCAGCATGTCTGACGGATCCGTGAGCATCATGTCTCCCGCCGGCGGTCGAACACAGGCGGACCGGGACCCGATGAAGCTGCTGTGTGCACCGAGTCTCACTAGGCTCTTGCTTCGGTATCCCATGTGGAACTCATGTCGCCGGGATTTTTTTTCACCATGTCATGTATCACTGCAATCTAGAAGTAATCTATAACAATTTAAACTAAAATGAATGCTTCATCATGTTTCATTTATTTTGACAAATAATTTTGTATTGTAGTGTCAGGGGCATCATGCACTCATTTTTGAGGGGGCACGAGTGAAGGTGGGGGGGGGGGCCTCGTCCTAGTCATGTGACATACATTAGCCACAGTACCACTGTATAACTGATATAGGCTTATGTCCTACTGGAAAAACCCCCAATAAAACCATCACAGAAAATTTTAATGGTTTCCACTACAAATACCATTACAAACATTACAAACCATCAACTTTTAACCATAAAAAATGGTTTTCTGTTGTGTGTTTTGGGACATATTCCATTAAGATTTATTGGTTTTAACAAGCCACCAATAAAAGGCAACCAATTACCAGTAGAGACTAACAGGGTCCATTACAGTTTCCAGTAAAAAAAATACAAGTGTCATTATAACCAGTAGAACCATTACTAATTTTGTAATGGTGTCTATTGTTTTTTTCAGCAGGGGTTTTATTAAATTGTTTTAATTTTTTATTCGATATATCCCCAAAATATATCATGAAATATCTCGATTCTCAAATGTGTAAGTAAATGCATTTTGCACCTTCATAGATTATGTTAGTTGATCTATTATGGGCGATGGGCAAAGTAGCCTACATCTATTAACTATGCATAAAAGCCCGTCTTCAATCTCACTTCTGTACCAGATATGGGTGTCATACCATAAAATACTTTTAATACGACTGACTTTGTATTTGTGAATGTGAATTTAACAAAAACTTTGTAAGTTAATTAGCCTATAACACTTTCATTGTAGCGTTTCAAAACTGGCTCTATAGACTTTATACAGTTCATTATCTTATTAAGTTCATTATTCTTATTATTCTCATATCTTCTTCGTCATGTTCATCTCTGCAAGCAAGTTGTGACAGACCACAGAAATGAAAGGGGAAATTATCTCCATAAACATTGCCACTATAGAATATTTCTTAGCCCAACGGGGCTACAATTTTTTATTTTCCAAGGAGGAAGAGACCTGGAGGAGTTCATCAGCACCAGCCGCCTCCACATCTGTGATGACATTGTGCTTCTAGAGGGGTTTTGGGTGGGACTGGACGGGCTGGTGATGCCCGGGGGAAACTCCTGCTGGACGCGGCTGAAGTCAGAGTTATGTTCTGTTTTGCCCATGTTTCTTTGTGTTTTGGTGCTGTCTTCCTTGTTTGCCCATTTGTTCTAGTTCCTCAGTTAGTTTGATTAATAATTTTGTTCACCTGGTGTCACATTTTCACATGAGCAGCAAATCATAAAAAGGATGAGGGAAAGAAATAGCTTAAAACAACTCTCATTGTGTAATGTTATACTCAGAAATGGATTTACTTCAATGTTTTTATGAGAAGATGTATATAAGAAGGTGCTCAGGTGTTATTCTGGACACATCAGCTCTGAGATCTTCAAACTCTACAGAATTTCTTCTTTCTGTCATTATGAAGAAACACCTTGAAGAATGAGAAGCCTGATGTGTGTGCAGTCCTGGTGATCTTCTGCTATGTGCAGCTGACTTCAGAACGTTATTTTGAATCAAGACAAAATATATTAAAATATATAGTTTTTTTCAGTCAGTTTATGGCACGTTTAGCTTAATTTGTTGCAATTACACAGGTTTGGCTAATGTTGGTTTTACACCAATTCTCTCCTAATACTATATATATATATATATATATATAAAAAAAAACAAAAACAAAAACAAAAAAACAATTCTAAATATATTTTTTTCTATTCAGGTTTAAGACAGTTGCAGGGAGAGAGTTCAGTTCTGTGTAGATCCAGAGGCCAGCTGGGTGAATAGATATGTTGCTGAAATGAACAGCAGATCAACCGTCTAAAAGAATATTCAATCCTTGCACTATTTCTAAAGTGTATTGGATATTTTTAATGAAATGATTTGTGTTTGGGTTAAGATGTCCCATAAAATATAAATGATAAAATTACTTCCTTGTAGTAACATTTTTATCCTCTAATATATAAATTTTTATTCTTTTTTTTTTAAATACTTCAATAATTGGTAAAAATAAATAATAAACAAATGAAAAATCCATGTCTATGCTGAACTAGAGGATCTGCAATACTCACACTTGATTTCAGTTAGTCTAAAACGTTTACGTGCCATTAGGGTTAGAAGACAAAGTTTTATTTTAGTCAGACTCAAAATAACATTTCATAGTGAATGGAAATCTTTAAGTAGATCACAACATTTTTGTCACTAACTGTGCATGAAAAGCTGCCCTTTTCCTGTCATTATATTTGCATATTTTATGTCTGTGAATCGGTTTAACTGGTGGCTGAATTATTCTAACTTCTCTATCAGACCAACAAGTGTCACTAGAAACAAGAAGTGGTTTTGTTTTCTTAGAGCAGGGGTTCTTTGTCCAACATCTTATGTTTAGTGATTTAATTAAAAACTTGAACCAGTTAATCAAGGTCTTTAGGTTTATATGTGAATAAAAGGTGAAGGTTTAGCACCTGATATTGACAGCAGAATTCAGAATTGATCATTAAATTCTTTAGATTTAGTTCATTTAATGCTGAGCTTGACAGGCCTGAAAAGAGGAAGCTGTGTGTTGTTTTCCTGAAGCACGTTTTCAGTGAATCTGAAAGAAAAGTACTTGACACATTTTCATATTAATGACAAAGCAGAAAAAAGATGAGGGAAAGAAAGAGCTAAAAACAGCTCTGATTCTGCAATGTTGATACTCAGAAATAGATTTCCATGAATGCCATTATAAGGAATACATCTCCTACCATGTATATAAGAAGCTGCTCAGACGTTATTCTGGACACAACAGCTCTGAGATCTTCAAGCTCTACAGAACTTCTACAGATTCTTTCTGTCAGTCTGAAGAAACGTCTTGAAGAATGAGACGCCTGATGTCTGTGCTGTTCCTGGTGATCTTCTGCTCTGTGCAGATGACTTCAAGCGGTGAGCGCTCTTTTTCAGTTTTATTTTTGAACGAAGACAAAAAGTATTGTTTTTAGATTATTTATGGAAGTTTCATTTGTTGCATTTGGTGATTTAAAATGTTGTGACATGATTAAATTGAAAACTTTTGTCTTATTTCTCCACATTTTAGCTGTCATTTCAATTCATGCAGCACAGGCTAAGTGTTGTGGAGAGTTCACTAATGTGAAGATTCCTGTGAAACGCGTGGTGTCTTACTACAGGACCAGCAGCAGCTGTCCCAGACCCGCTATTGTGTGAGTGTCATCTTAGCTATTATTTCATTTTCAAACTATAAAATAAACCTCAATAAGACACTCTTCTGAAGTCTTTGACTTAAATCATGTTTATGTATTTCCCCTTCAGGTTTAAGACCATTTTAGGGAAAGAGTTCTGTGTAGATCTAGAGACTGCCTGGGTGAGCGGCCATATTGATAAAGTGGACAAAAGAACAACAACTGCTACAGAATCTAATGCTACAAAAACATCAACTGAATCAAGTGCTGCATCAACAACTGCTGCTACAGCAAAGACTCAGAGCCTTACGGTCTAAATTAAAGAAGCTAAACTGTTTCTATTTGATCTCTGCATTTCTTATTGTATTTTCAACCGTATTTCTGATGTGTATATGAATATATATTCTACAACTAATGTATGTAAATGAATCCAGCTTTTTTTTTAATAAAATATAAATTAATGAAAATTATCGTCATGTAATTATTATTTTTTTCCTTTTATGGATTTAGTATTTAGTCTTTATTTACATTGTATTTAGACTTTAGTTTTATTTAAAGGTCAGTAGTACATGCATATGTGTGATACAAAACATCTAGTAAATAAATATAAAACATGAAAAAAATCTAAAGTAATATTCAGTGTTCAAATCCATTCCATTAAGTTTCTTGTAGACAACAGATTTGTGCAAATCCTCAGAACATAAATTAATTTATATGACTGGAAATGTTTCAAAAAGATATTTACACATTTTTTCTTCTTTTTTTTTTTTTTTTTGCGGGTGTTTATTCAGTCACCTCCTCATTAATAAATCATTTTATTGCAATCTAATATGGATCAAATGCAAAGTGAAGAAAACTGGTTTGTTATTCTGATGCAATTGAGGTTTCATGTTGAGTGCTTAAAATTCATCCTCAAATGTGAGATTAGTGAGTCTGATCTCGACCAAAATATACTTTACAGTGCTGTACAATAAAGAGATGCAAATGTGACACAATACAAAAAGCAGTGAACCTTAGGAAAAGTTGTGAGCGTGAGAAAATGAGTTTTTTTTTTTCAAACTGCACAATGACTAAAATCAAATATGTTTTAGCAACACATTTCCCTTCTCATGTAAGCAGTAAAATACTATATACTCGGTATTAATAGAATTAGAAAAATCAAATATAGACAGTAGGGTAGAGTGGAAAACTGTGTAATTAGTTTTCTGTAAAATTAAGGTTAAATGTGTTCAGCAAAGTTATCATAGTTTTAGTGAGACTGACATAAATTATAAACCAAGTATGAAAAATGTTCAGAGTTTTCATGTTATTAGATTTTTTTAACAAAAATTAAATTTGTACCAAGGTGGCGTTTTAAAATGCCCCCCAGTCTGACAAAGCAAAAACATTTACAGCAAAATCAGAATACAGACAGTTTTAGCTTAAAATAAAAAAGAATATAATCAATAATTATGAATTACAAAATTATAATAGCTTATTTGAAAAAATAAAAAATAAAATAAGTTAGGTGATGGTAGCTAACTAGCTACCTGATGCTAACTTGAGGTAATTTTTAAATATAAAGTCCAAATATTTTGATTCAACTGTAGGGAGTGAAATTATTTCCTTTATGAAATTAACTCAGGAACTCACAGATGTCATTCAATAAAGCCATGAAACTAACCTGGAGAAGAGATCTCCATAGACAACAAAAGATCTCCAAAGAGAACAGACAACACCACCCTAACCAAACTTATCATCTTTGATCATTTACGACCCCCTTCTTCACCCTGCCATCTCTGCATCTCCCTCTTTCTCCCCAAAAGGGTTCACTCAAAGTTCATTAAGAATATGCAAATACCACATATCATATATCTTGTGAACCTGTTGTTTTTCCCTTTCATGTTTGGTATCATTTTAAAGGTCTCTGTGTGATTGATTAGTAAAATGGTCTCAATTTCACAGTAGACACTTATATTATGGGAAATATTGGAAACTTAAGTTAACTCTGTGCTTCTGTTGTGTGGGCGGTCTCCTTTCAAAACCTGATAAACATTGCTCTACATCTCCTACTGAGGCTTCTCATCCCCCATACACAGATCTGATCTGTTTTGGGGCAGAGAATAAATGTTTATGGGCCTTTTGTTCTGGTAGTATTTAAGGGAAAACTGCAAATCAGTCAGCGCCATTTGTAGCCAGATCAGCCCGTAGTGTGGAGGGTATTTAATATGTTCCATACTATGTATTTTCTTCTTGAATTCAGGTAAACATTTTACTCTTAGATTCATCTTTGAACAACTGATGTTATGTATTTTCTTATTTTTGAATTGGCTTCTTATTGTTTAATGTAATTGGCACGACACGTTTACCTGACTAATAATAAATTGTTATATTTGATTTATTCTGAACTGTCCTGAAATCATTATGACTATTAGACTGTGAGGAGGCTTTTGTTACCGCAAATCTATGGCCAGGATAGGTCAAACTGAAGGCTCATGAATGAACGGAGCAGTAGGCACATCATCGGAGACCTCAGATTTGTACGGGAAAAGACTAAGTAAACTACACTTTTTGTCATAAGCAAGCAGTTGGCGGCAGACAATTAGGTATTAGTCTACCTACATCCTCTGACTAACATCGGACTGGCGAATTTGTGATCGTGAGACCGGTGCCTTCGTCCGACGCTAAAGGCTCAAAAGAGACATTAGGTCCCCAGTGAACGGATAATTGAAAGTATGGGATGTCGAGGATAATCAAATATCTAAATTAATATATAAGCGATATTTGTGATCAGTTTTTAATTAGTCTAAATTTAATGATCACTTGGAATTGGAGTCAGATCAGAATTGGAGCTGGATCAAAATTGAAACTAAATCCTGATAAATTCAGAAGCGCAAGTAAAAGACCGAACATGCATTAAACCTTCGACCAGGCCGCTGGATTCCGCTGTTTGGACTTGCGGGTGGATCCTTACACAACCAACTAGTTAGAATACATCTGATGGAAAAACAAAGGATTTGATGTTCAGAACAGAATAACTACAGTAATTGCTCATTGCCCCCGGGGGTGTTTTACCCCACAGACTTGAGAAGAAAAAAAATGTCCTTCTGAAAATACAATTATATTTTTATTAAATAACATACTCCCCATCTACAGGCCCTACTGTTCTCATATCATATATAAATGTGAAGTTCTACAAAACAACAAGCTTTAAAACACTTTATTCTCTCTCTCTCATTTACTGTGAAATCCGTTTTCTCTTCGGTAGGCTACATCACCAGTCAGCTTCATGGTGAAAACTTCTACATCACTCTTGTCAACGTAGTCCATCGTTACAATAAAAATTTATCACTGAAAAAAAGGAAGCTGTGTTTTGTTTTCCTGAAGCACATTTTCAGTGAATTTGAAAGAAAAGTACCTTCCACTTTCTTACATGAACAACAAAGCAGAAAAAGGATGAAGAAAAAAAAAGCTAAAATCAACTCTCATTCTACAATGTTGATACTCAGAAATGGATTTACATGAATACCATTGGGGTGAAGGTAGTTTAAATAGTATCCGTGCAACCAAATCGACCATAATTGCTAGAAATTAAGTGTCCCCAACTGAGCAAGCCAGAGGTGACAGCGGCAAGGAACCAAAACTCCCTCTGTGACAGAATGGAGAAAAAAACCTTGGGAGAAACCAGGCTCAGTCGGGGGCCAGTTCTCTGACTAGACGAAACCCGCAGTTCAATTCAAAACGCAGCCATGTCAGATTGTATAAAGGGCTTATCTGATTCTGGTGGTCTCGTCCCGATGGAGCATTTTAATTTATTATTTAATGTATTTGTTATATTTGTGTTTTATTCATTATTTGAATACTCTATTTTTATAATATATATTTGTTAGTTTATTATAATTTAAATTTATGTCTCTGGGGCTCATCTAGGTGTCCTGGTCTCTTCTGACGATCAGGGCTGCAGACATCATCTCTTGGTGCTGATCCACCATCTGATCGGATACAGACTGAGAAACAGAATAAGAAAGAAACAGACAAATATTAGCGTAGATGCCATTCTTCTTATGATGTAACGAGTACATTGTGTGTTATGGGGAGTGTTCCCAGTTGAAGCGTATTAGTGTGTTATGTGTAAGCCAGGTTAAAGAGATGTGTGATTAATCTAGATTTAAACTGACAGAGTGTGTCTGCCATGTCATGTATATGTAATGGTTTCCACTACAAATACCATTACAAACATTATAAACCATCAACTTTTAACCATAAAAAAAAAAGGTTTTCTGTAGTGTGTTTTGGGACATATTCCATTAGGATTTATTGGTTTTAAAAAGCCACCAATAAAAGGCAACCAATTAGAGACCAACAAGGTCCATTACAGTTTCCAGTTTCCAACAAGGTCCATTACAGTTTAAAACCAATACAAGTGTCATTATAACCAGTAGAACCATTACTAATTTTGTAATGGTGTCTATTGTTTTTTTCAGCAGGGGTTTCATTAAATTGTTTTAATTTTTTATTCGATATATCCCCAAAATATATCATGAAATATCTCGATTCTCGAGATGAGCCCATCTTCGACCTCACTTCTGTACCAGATATGGGTGTCATACCATAAAATACTTTTAATACGACTGACTTTGTATTTAATGTGAATTTAATAAAAACTTTGTAAGTTAATTAGCCTATAACAATTTCAGGTTTCACTTTATTTTGATGGTCCCTTTAACACATTCTATTGACTATAAGTAAACCTGCACCTATATTTCTACTAACTCTCATTAGAGTGTTAGTAGTGTATTAGTTGACTGGTAGGGTTAGGGTTAGATTAAGTTGACACGTTCTTGCAAAGTTACTTATAGTCAGTAGAATATCTGTTGGGAGACCAACACAATAAGGAGTTAGTAGATATGAAGCAGACAGTCTACTAATACTCTTATGAGAGTTTGTTGACATGTAGTTGGAACATTACATAGTGTCAACAGAATGATCAAAAGGGACCATCAAAATAAAGTGTTACCCAATTTCATTGTAGCGTTTCAAAACTGGCTCTATAGACTTTATACAGTTCATTATCTTATTAAGTTCATTATTCTTATTATTCTCATATCTTCTTCGTCATGTTCATCTCTGCAACCAAGTTGTGACAGACCATAGAAATGAAAGGGGAAATTATCTCCATAAACATTGCCACTATAGAATATTTCTTAGCCCAACGGGGCTACAATTTTTTATTTTCCAAGGAGGAAGAGACCTGGAGGAGTTCATCAGCACCAGCCGCCTCCACATCTGTGATGACATTGTGCTTCTAGAGGGGTTTTGGGTGGGACTGGACGGGCTGGTGATGCCCGGGGGAAACTCCTGCTGGACGCGGCTGAAGTCAGAGTTATGTTCTGTTTTGCCCATGTTTCTTTGTGTTTTGGTGCTGTCTTCCTTGTTTGCCCATTTGTTCTAGTTCCTCAGTTAGTTTGATTAATCATTTTGTTCACCTGGTGTCACATTTTCACATGAGCAGCAAATCATAAAAAGGATGAGGGAAAGAAATAGCTTAAAACAACTCTCATTGTGTAATGTTATACTCAGAAATGGATTTACTTCAATGTTTTTATGAGAAGATGTATATAAGAAGGTGCTCAGGTGTTATTCTGGACACATCAGCTCTGAGATCTTCAAACTCTACAGAATTTCTTCTTTCTGTCATTATGAAGAAACACCTTGAAGAATGAGAAGCCTGATGTGTGTGCAGTCCTGGTCATCTTTTGCTATGTGCAGCTGACTTCAGAACGTGAGGGCTTTTATTTTGAATCAAGACAAAATATATTAAAATATATAGTTTTTTCAGTCAGTTTATGGCACGTTTAGCTTAATTTGTTGCAATTACACAGGTTTGGCTAATGTTGGTTTTACACCCATTCTCTCCTAAAACTATATATATATATATATATATATATATATATATATATATATATATATATATATATATATATATATTTTTTTTTTTTTTTTTACCTTACCAACAGCTGGTAAAATCAAACATTTTTCAAACTGCAAAGTCTCACTCTTAAAAAACAAACAAACAAAAAAAAAACAATTCTAAATATATTTTTTTCTATTCAGGTTTAAGACAGTTGCAGGGAGAGAGTTCAGTTCTGTGTAGATCCAGAGGCCAGCTGGGTGAATAGATATGTGTCACGAATCCAGTCTGTGCTCTTCCATTCACCCTCCACCAGAGGTCACTCGCTCACCACATGGACTTCACACCACACATCACAATGGACTCCAATTTCTAACCCGTGTTTCCTGGATTAACCCTTTCTGTGCCATTCCGTGATTCTTTTCAGTTCCTGTATTGTTCTGCGTTTTTCACTTCCCTAGTGTTAGTTGCGATACGGAACTTTTGTTGTTTTCTAGTCTGTGTTCCTAGTGTTTACCCCTGTCTCCCGGTTCGGACTCTGATTATTTCCCTTGCCTGGATTATAGCTCATGTACCTGGATTACCTCTCTGCCTAGCCCCTTTGGATACTGTTTGCTGTCGACCGACCTTTTGCTTGCCCTAGGAATACTCTTTGTCTTGTCCCTGCCATACCTGTTTGCCACTGCTCGGCCCTGCCTGTATTGATGACCATGCCTGTAAATAAAAGCTTGCAGTTGGATCCGCATGTCTCACGTCTCATCAGCCACGTTACAATATGTTGCTGAAATGAACAGCAGATCAACCGTCTAAAAGAATATTCAATCCTTGCACTATTTCTAAAGTGTATTGGATATTTTTAATGAAATGATTTATGTGTTTGGGTTAAGATATCCCATAAAATATAAATGATAAAATTACTCCCTTGTAGTAACATTTATCCTCTAATATATACATTTTTCTTATTCATTTTTTTTAATTTAAAAGTCCGTATTAAAGGTAGATACTTCAATAATTGGTAAAAAATAAATAATAAACAAATGAAAAATCCATGTCTATGCTGAACTAGAGGACCTGCAATACTCACACTTGATTTCAGTTAGTCTAAAACGTTTACGTGCCATTAGGGTTAGAAGACAAAGTTTTATTTTAGTCAGACTCAAAATAACATTTCATAGTGAATGGAAATCTTTAAGTAGATCACAACATTTTTGTCACTAACTGTGCATGAAAAGCTGCCCTTTTCCTGTCATTATATTTGCATATTTTATGTCTGTGAATCGGTTTAACTGGTGGCTGAATTATTCTAACTTCTCTATCAGACCAACAAGTGTCACTAGAAACAAGAAGTGGTTTTGTTTTCTTAGAGCAGGGGTTCTTTGTCCAACATCTTATGTTTAGTGATTAAAAACCTGAACCAGTTAATCAAGGTCTTTAGGTTTATATGTGAATAAAAGGTGAAGGTTTAGCACCTGATATTGACAGCAGAATTCAGAATTGATCATTAAATTCTTTAGATTTAGTTCATTTAATGCTGAGCTTGACAGGCCTGAAAAGAGGAAGCTGTGTGTTGTTTTCCTGAAGCACGTTTTCAGTGAATCTGAAAGAAAAGTACTTGACACATTTTCATATTAATGACAAAGCAGAAAAAAGATGAGGGAAAGAAAGAGCTAAAAACAGCTCTGATTCTGCAATGTTGATACTCAGAAATAGATTTCCATGAATGCCATTATAAGGAATACATCTCCTACCATGTATATAAGAAGCTGCTCAGACGTTATTCTGGACACAACAGCTCTGAGATCTTCAAGCTCTACAGAACTTCTACAGATTATTTCTGTCAGTCTGAAGAAACGTCTTGAAGAATGAGACGCCTGCTGTCTGTGCTGTTCCTGGTGATCTTCTGCTCTGTGCAGATGACTTCAAGCGGTGAGCGCTCTTTTTTAATTTCATTCTTGAATGAAGACAAAATGTATTGTTTACAGATAATTTATGGCAGTTTCATTTGTTGCATTTGGTGATTTAAAATGTTGTGACATGATCAAATTGAAAACTTTTCTTATTTCTCCACATTTTAGCTGTCATTTCAATTCATGCAGCACAATCAGAGTGTTGTGTAAAGTTCACTGATGTGAAGATTCCTGTGAAGCTGGTGACGTCTTACTACAGGACCAGCAGCAGCTGTCCCACACGAGCTATTGTGTGAGTATCATCAACATTATCTCATTTTCAAACTGTAAAATTCAATTTGTATGAGACACTCCATTAAGAAACTTTGATCTAAATCTTATGTTTGTGTCTTTCCCATCAGGTTTCAGACAAAAGCAGGGAGAAAGTTCTGTGTAGATCCAGAGACCACCTGGGTGAGCGGCCATATTACTAAAGTGGACAAAAGAACAACAGTCTAAAAGAAGCTACACTGTCTTTATTTGAACTGTGCATTTCATATTGTATATTCAAACCTTGTGCTATTTCCAATGTGTATATAAAATATTTTATTTACAGAATAATTTATGTGATCGGTTCAGTTATTTTAATAAAATATCAGTGATAAAATTATCATAATGCAGTATTGTTTTTATTCTCTATTGCATACAGGTATATTACATTTGATTAAAATGTTTGTTATTATGAAACAAAGCATTTGTTTTAAATATCTCAGTCAGTATTATAGATGAATTATAGATGATACAGTATTAAAGTAGATGATAAATGCTAAAAATTCTTGCTTTTTTCTGCTGATGTCACAAACTGCCAGATTTAAACAGGTTTCGCTCCTTCACAGAAAGACACTATGTCACTCATAATCACACAAAGGTGCTCAGACAACCTTTTCAAGCTCATAATTTGTTTCTTTTATTTTATTGATATCCAAATCACAATCACAGAAGAAGCAAATAGGAAATCGAATGGCCTTTTCAAGCAACTATGCTTCATTATTTTATAGGCCTATAAGAGACCCAAACCACAGAGTTACTATGATATAAGTTTATACTGCAAATATGCACACTAATGTCAACATACGAATATGAAAAGCGGTCATCTATTGGTAACTGGTAATGTTAAAGCTCTACTGCTGTTTCTGTTTCACTGTTTTTCTGTTTTTTGTGTCTGTTTCTCACATAAAAGCACATACAGTTCAAATAAAAATTCATTTTAATTGTCCCACTAGAGCCACAATGTTTTTAAAAAAGGTGTATTTGGGAACTGTAAAGGTTGTTGAAGGTATTTGTGTGATAATATTAGTGTCATTTCTCAAAGTAGAATATCTACATATTGTCTATATTTTTATACAAGCATAAAATTGTGATTTTGTGTTTCTGGTACAGAAGTGAGGTCGAAGTGTGTGTGTCGAAGGCCTTATGCTTAATATAGTAACATAGCGGTCCTGATTTACAAAGAGGCACTATATCACTATATTAAGCATAAAGCCTTCGACACACACGCTTTAACCTCACTTCTGTACCAGAAACACAAAATGCTACGCTCTCTTCAGAGACAGTATTGGAGGATATTTGCTTTTCTTCCTCATTAATACTCAGAAATGGATTTACATGAATGTCTTTATGAGGAATATGTTTCCGACTATGTATATAAGAAGGTGGTCAGACATTATTCTGGACACAACAGCTCTGAGATCTTCAAGCTCTACAGAACTTCTACAGATTCTTTCTGTGATTGTGAAGAAACATCTTTGAGACGCCTGATGTCTGTGCTGTTCCTGGTGATCTTCTGCTCTGTGCAGACGACTCCCTTACCAAAAAGTAGTATACTTCAAGCTTATTTTATTAAGTATACTTAAGTAAAGTTCAATTATATTTTTAAGTATACGTTATGTAGTAAGTATACAAATATCAGTGTACTTGTAGTATACTCTTAAGTGCACTATTTCAATGGGACTAAATTGGCCCACTTTCTAGTATAGAAAAGTATACTTTTAAGTATACTTTAAGTATAACAGAAGTAAACTTTGAGTACACAACTAGTTTACATCAAAGTTTTTAGCTTGTACTGCAACTATACTAAAAGTGAACTTACAGGTATACTGATAGTTTACTAATTAAATACTTGTAGTAGCATTTTTCATCAACACCCCAAAGCTTGACAGCCATTATTACCTCTTCATTTTATTCCATAATGTTACACAGTTTTGATGCTGGTTTTATGTCTGATGATTGTGTCAGATTACACATGGAAGCATCTGTTGTTTTGGTTTCTTCTTCACTTGTGTGTTTTTTTTTTTTTTTTTTTGGAAATTCTGTACAGACAATGTGTACTAGCGCTCCCTACTGTACAACAATGAAAACACTTATTCTACCAGCACAAGTATATATTTAGACTTTTTCTAAATATAAGTCAAGTATACTTAAATGTCATTTTAAGTATATTTCTGAGAAGTACATAAAGCCTATTTCTGAGAAGTACATAAAAAGTAGACTAAAAGTATACTTTCCTATTTTTAGCCTATACTAATAACACACTTGAATAAACTTCTTTTTCGTAAGGGCTTCAAGTGGTGAGCACTTGTTTTCATATTGAATTTAGACCAAAGTATTGTTTTCAGAATATTTATGGCAGGTTTAGTTTCATTTGTTGCATTTGGTGATTTAAAAATATAGATATAACAGCTTGAAGCTTTTTATTTTAAAGACAGTAGTAAAGATAGATGGTTAATACAAAAAATTAAAATAAATAAATATTTAAAAAATCCAGTAAATATAAAAATAACTGCAGTGCTCTGCTTCCATATCGACAGCAATTTCTTCAGAGACACTTACTAAGCAACTCCTAAGATACTAGTAATTTATATGACTGTAAATGTTTTAAAAAGACAGTTACACACTAAAAGGGAAGAAAATTGGTTTATTAGCTTACTGTAAATAAACATCATGCAACTGAGGTTTCATGTTCAGTGCTTAAAATTCACATTTAAATGAGACTATCAAGGCCAGTCTTGAGCAAAATGTTCAGTCTGGCTGTTGCAGCGCATTACAATACAAATGTGCAAATGTGATGCAATGGTGGAAAATGCAGAGTGGGTGATTTTAAAACCACACATAGTGAAACACATAGTGTTTTCAGATTAAGAAAGTCTATAGGTTTCATATGATGATGTAACTGCCTCAGTCTGAGAAATAATTCTCACACAGTTATAAGGAGAAGTGGTCTCCCTTATGAAAATTAACCATGGTTTTACTACAAATAAAACCAAAAAACATGATAAACCACGGTAACCGCATATTAATCATAGTTTTACTACACTAACCATAGATTAACCATGGTACTCTATTTGTAGTAAAACTGTGGTTATAATGGTAATCAATATGCAAATAAATCATCGATACTACACTTTTACTATAAACCATGATTAATTATCATTTCATATGAAGTAAATGAGTAAATTTCATATAGGCTAATAAATGCAGATTGGTATGAAAACTGAATGTTAACAAGGATTCATTTGAAAGTCTGTAAAGTAATTCATACGTAAATAGGATTTACATTTTAGGTGTTGTTAGTATGTGTCACATGTCGACCTAGTTTCTTCTGTTTCCCTCATTGGTTAATGAGCCCCACACCTGTTTCTGTTTTCCCTTTGATTACTTTGATTATTTAAAGCCTGTGTTCTTCCTCCAATGTTTGTCTGCTATTGAGTTAAGTTAACTTTATGTGTTTTGCTACGCCTTTCTCCTGAATTTCTATACTGTGGTTTATTATTAAAGACATTTGTTTGGACTCTACTACTCTTCGTGCGATTCCTTAGCATACACAAATGTAACAGTATGTCAGTTATGTTTAGATGCTGTAAATACATCAGTATTGTACATTTCTGTGTCTATTGCAAATGTAATAAAATGTACATTCTGTATAGAACAATTTTACGAAAATACAAATTCTCATGAGATCACACTGTAATGCAATATCGGAGACATTGCAGACGTCTCTTTTTCTCAGAATATTTGCCCCTGTGAAATATTCAGACACAGTTAATGCTGAGTAAGACAACTTGAAGGAAACATAAATTGTTTCCTTATAACACTGAGGAGAACTAAAACAGACGCAGAAAGAGGATGAGAAAAAGAAACGGGTCATTTCGGTCATTTCATCATATGTTGGTTGTCAGTCATGTATTTACTTGAATATCTGTTGGAGAAATATCTCTTATACTCAGTAGGCTATAATAAGTTCTTCTGTGCATGCTCTGAAATGTCTTTTCTCAGAATACTTACCCTTGTAAAATATTCACGTGGTTTCTTTAAAAGGATAATCCACCTAAAACTAAAAATGTTGTGCAGAATGTTCAAGATGCTATTTTCTTACAAAGTTAACGACCATGACCATGGCAGTGTCTTAAAGGAACAGTTCACTCAAAAATGAAAATTTGCTGAAAATTTTCTCATCCTCAGACCACCCAATAGGTAAATGAGTTTAGTATTATATCACTTGCTCACCAATGGATCCTCAGCAGTGAATGGGTGCCGTCAGAATGAGAGTCCAAACAGCTGATAAAAACATCACAATCATCTGAACTCTCATTCTGACGGCACCCATTCACTGCAGAGGATGCATTGGCAAGTGATGTAATGCTAAAATTCAAGAAATAAACGCATCAATCCTGGATGACCTGAGGAGGAGTACATTTTCAGCAATCAGTCATACTTTTCTGATTCAAATTAGATCAATGTATATTTTTATGTGAGTGACTTAAAAAATGTTATGACCCATCTTAAAGAAAAAAAGATAACAGACTAATTTGTGAGACTTGTCTGAACAGTTTTTGCAGCGGCTACTGATCACCATCATTAGTCACGTTCATTAATTAATTCATTTATTAATAATATGTCCTTTTGAATTCCACAGAAGAAAGAATCTCATACAGGTTTGGAACAACAGTGAGACACAACAACAAAAAGGGAACAGATATGGATCCTCATTCAGTGTTGCTTCAAAGTTCTGTGAATGTCTTCTCCAAGAACTTCTCTCTTCTTCACTATATAACAGGGACCAAGCAAGTCATTCAGTACACACTTTTAGACCAGATTTTGTGTGAGCAGATACTCCTGAAGAATGAGGATCCTGATGTCTCTGCTGCTGCTGGTGCTGCTCTGCTCTAATTCAATCGATTAATTCTGTCAACATTTTTGCATGTCCATGCATTTATTTAAATGCTGAATATTAATTCATAAATTCTATCAATAAATAAATGTATATTAAGTTTACTTTTTTTAAAAGGTAAACTTTTTGACATTTTGACACTAGTTCTAATACGTATTAAATTCTTTCAGCTCCTAATGCACTTGAAGCACGATCAACATGCTGTTTCCAGTTTTATAAAAAGAAAATTCCTCTGAAACTGGTGGTGTCTTTTTACCGGACCGAAAGCAACTGTCCCATCTCAGCTATTGTGTAAGTGTCCTCTAAAGATTTTCAGAGCCAAACTGAATGAGTCCATTTGGTAAAATCTTTTACTTACTAGTTGTTTTGATGGTTTTTGGCCCCAGGTTCCGGACAGCTGCTGGAAGGGAGTTCTGTATGAATCCAAACACCAGCTGGGTGAACAGCCATATTGCAAAAGTGAACAGCAGAACAACAACAGCTACTACAGCAAAGACTCTAAGCACTACTGTATAAATACTGTATCTTGTTCAGTATTTAATGGGGAAAATGTTCATAATTATTACTCTATTATTTCTGTAGATAGATTATTTATCATGCTTTTATTAGAATAAATGTTATTATTAATATGTAATTTGTTTAAATTACATTACATTGTAACTGCATCAAAAGCAGTTTTCTGTATTTAAATAAATGTGATGTTGCATTGTTGTGTTTTGTGGACTTTAACATGTCTTCTTTTATAATAAAAGTGAATTAAAGTTGTCCTCTGATGGAGATCTTTCATAATCTTAGCTGATTCAAATAGTGAGATTTTTTTTTTTCCAGCTCATTTTTGAGAATGAATTAATAAGTGAGTGACGTGACATACAGCCAAGTATGGTGACCCATACTCAGAATTTGTGCTGTGTTGAGTATTTTAAAAATGTATTGTGTATTTCAAAAATAGTGATTAATCTGTTGTGGTCATAATGTACAATCTGCATCATAATACGATACTTTGAATTACAAACTGACAAAAGCAGGTTTTCCAGTTTATTAATTAGTAATATTTTCCATTAGTAATAATCAAGCGTATAGCGTTAGTTCTGGCAGGTCACGTGAGTCAAGCTTGCATCAGCTGACTCTCAGCTGATCACATCTACCTATAGGTATACGACACCTATCACAGCATCCCTACATAAGCGCTATTCAGTATTATTCAGCAGCTTTTGCTTGCTCGGGAGCAATTACCCTCCTCCATCCCCAACTCCTCCTTTCGCCGCAGTCAGGACTTGGCTTCTGATATTCCTGTTGAATCAGACTCCCTAATCTTGAGTAATGTGTTACACTAAATGTAATTAAGTACATTAATGATCTGCTTGGTTCTGTTCTGTTAACCCTTGGGGGTATTATTATTGCTCATTCATGACAGGCTGCATGGATGGGCAGGGAGTTTTTGCCCAGAACAGAACCATACCGCCAAACCAAACTGTATGCTAAGTGTCTATCATTTGACGATAGTGGTCCTGACAGAAACATTTTTTAAGTATTATATAAAATGATAACATATCAATTATTTAATTAATGTAGTGTTTATCACACCTACTAATTTTCTCTCTCAGTATAAATGAGACATAGCAGCTATTATTATAAGAAAAGGATGCATTTGTGGATTCACTCTCAGAGGTAAAGGTAAGACAGCGGTCACTGGGTCGGTATTTCAAAAAGTACACCTTACCTAAAGGGTCCATACTGGTATCCTAAAGCAGCCAATGAGAATCTCAGCACCTTAGACCCAGATGTCAAGGTGCAATTCAAAATTAATATTACTAATATTAGTAGTTTTGAGTATATGGCCAAAATTTGAACCGAAACCGCTACTTTAACAGAAACTTTGCCATGGATTAAGCTGCCAGTAAGTACGAGAAATTATCTAGGTTTTCATGTAAACTCTGTCACTGGGGTGGTACCTTCTTAAAAGGTACAATTTTGTACCTTTTAGGTACTTATATGTACACTTTAGGTAACCAACTATGTAAACGTAACAAAACCACAAACGTAGACGATTCTGCTGAAAAAAACTATAGAAACCATCACAGAAATTATAATGGTTTCCACTATAAATTCAATTACAGTCATTACAAACCATCAATTATTAACCATTAAAACCATTAAAAATGTTTCCTGTAGTGTGTTTTGGGCAACATTCCATTAGGATAGTGGTTTTAACAAGCCACTAATAGAAGGCAACAAATTACCAGTAGAGAAAACCGATTCAATTCCCATTATAACCAGTAAAACATTACGAAATCTGTGATGCTTTCTGTTATTTTTAGTAAGGCAGTTTGTTTGTTTTTAGCTACATTTATGTGACAAACTCACATATCCTTAGTAAAACTGTAAGTGGATAAAAATAGAAATAATTTTCATTTAATTTCAAGGTGTAGCTGGAACACCATGCACTTCACACAATTCACTCTCTTAGAAACACTTTCACTTTCATCAAACGTTTTATGTTAAAAGTTAAAGACGCTAACGAATGAACAATACTCGGGTTCACCAACACAGACCACTAGGCCTTTTTTAAAGTGCCTATTCTGATATAGAAGTTGGGTATTTCCTGTGTGAGATGCAATGAGCTGCATTTTCACAAATGCATTTTTAGCACCTAACTGCTACGCCAAATAAAGAGGAATTAGAGGGTTCAGAGATGAAGGCTTTCTACTTTTCTACGAAAAGATTGTTACAGGCTCAGAGAATCAACAAGGGGATTTCTTTCAACATGAAAACTAATTCATCTCTTGCTGACAATTCACCACATATTCTTCTCTTGACGTATCCCTGGAGAATGAAGACCTTCATGAAGACTTCATTACTGTTTCTGATACTGTACAGTGCTTCATTTTAATAATCAAATCAGATTGTAGCTGTTTTTTTTTTCTTTCTGAAAATATTGGATAACTATTACTTGCTCTGTATTTAAAACCTGAAGAATAAAAACTGGTAGGATACAATCCAAATGTGTTGTTCCACAGAATATATTGCTAGTGTAATATGCTAGGCTGACATTGTAACATCTGCTGTCTTCTGAAGCACAATCTTGTCTTTGAGTATTTGTAAAATTCTGCTCAGAGTAATATTACACTTTATCTCGACAACAGCTCAAAATCTTCAGATCTCTGAAAAGTGTTGTTTCATTTTCATAGACTTTCCAATTCATCATTTTACATTATTTTTAGCACATACTGTATTTCATGCAAGAACTTTAAACAAACATTTTAAATGTGGACTTTTTCCCTCAGGGTTATGACACCTAAAAGTCAATTTTGTGAGAAACCAGATGAGTTTTGGATAAACAAAATGATAATGTTTCACCTTTTAAACTACAATAATCTCTTTTTAAATATTTTTTGTTTCTGTCTCTTCATTAACAGAGCTGGTGTGACAAGACAAGCAACTCTCCCCTACCTACCTCATCCCAACAGTCCACCTCACTGATCCCCGGCCAGTCTCAAAATATCACCCCTCAAATTCCATGCCCATCCCAGCAACCAGTTCGTCCATCCTGCTAAAGGTAGATGCACCACCCAATCCTCCACCTATCCACACACCTTATCATGCTTGTAGAGGACAATTTTCATTTACATAAAACAGTTTTGAGTTCTTTATCTTATCTATATTTTTAGATGTTCATCTACAGTATTGCTACTAACATTTAGTGTTTACTCACATTCATTTAGTTTTAATGCTTTTTACTGTAATTTGCTGTAGGTTTGTTACACTTCCTAGGAAGACACAAATCTGTGTGAGACCTGAAGATAACTGGGTCCAGCGGTTCATAAACTACTGTTACGTTCCACGTGTGTTTTGTTCTGTTTTCACTATCTGTATACGTGGGGTAATTTGCACGTGTTGGCCATTATGTTCATTTGCTTCTTTTTCGTCCCTAGCTCATTATCTCTGCTCGCAGGATTGCTGTGATTGGCTGAGCCGGACGTCAGTCATCATGGAGGCGACGTTCCAGAACCAATCGGAGGCCGTTCAGCTGGTTTTAAGAGGATGGCGCGTTCATTCGTTGGCTCTGTGTAGCGAACTGTGTGGTGTGCTATGTGTTAGTGTGTTTGTTTTACATCATGGGAAGACGAACGGTAGGTCAGTATGCCGCGGTATACACTGCCCGTAGGTCTGTCTCTGTTAAGCACACTAGGTTAGTGGTGAGCGCCACCCTTTGTACTTTTGTTATTTAGTTAGGTTAGTCAGCGCTGCGTGCGTGAAGATTTCGGTTTCTTTTTCACATTTTGCTTTGAGTAGGATTAGGGTTAGTTTAAGGATTATTTTTGTTATATTATGTTTTTTTTCTTTGGCGCCACTTTTGTTGTTTGTCTTCCCAATTTTTTTTGCATTGTACATAGCTCATCAATTACTGGAATTGGTAGCTTCGGCTTTCATGTGAATAAACCCAGTTTTTTTTTTCCTTGCAAAGATTCTGTCATGTTCTTCCAACCTACTTCCCATCATAGCAGCATTTTAATATGTTGATGTTACGATATATTCCCTGGACCGTTTTAAAGATCGTAACACTACACAGACAAGAAAAGTGCTTCTATTTCAAGTAAATGAAATTTTCTACACACACACACACACACACACACACACACACACACACACACACACACACACACACACACACACACACACACACACACACACACACACACACACACACACACACACACACACACACACACACACACACACACCCCGCATATATGAGTACAGTTGTAAAATACATCTTCAGTATTGCACTGTAAGTGTTAACATGGAAATGTTGTAATGTATATTAATAAAATGTGTTGATCTCATGATCTGTATGTCAGTAATAACCCTTAAAGATCTGATTTAAACTTTAAAGTAGCTATTTTATTATTGCTTATATTAATACAGAGAATATTGTATATAGAATTTGATATAGATTTCCTTTGTTTTATTGTCCAAAGTGTTCTGTATATTTATATTTGAAGTGGTATTGTAGTGTTTTGCAGACATTAACATGATTTAAGATGATTCTAAAGGTGTCTTCTGATGGTGATATTAATACATAATCTTACATAACAGTTGTTTTTGTGATCAATAGTGATTGATCTGTTATGGTCATTATGTACAATCTGCATCATAAAACAACACTTTCATCTAGTTCCTTTATTACAAACCTTAATTACAAACTGATAAAACCAGGCCAGTTTTTGAAACTGCAACATTTCTGTTCACTTTTATGGGTTGTTTAGACCATCATGGCCAAAACAATGAAATCCTTCATTAAAAAAAGCAGTCCATTAAACTATGCAATGCATATTTGAAATAGCAACAGATTTCTATGGTGTTGCAGTCAAAGTAATATAATACATTAGAATTAAAGTTAAACACAAAACATGCACTTACATCCAAACAGATGCTAATGAATGAAAAGGATTCACAGCAGAACACTAGGCTGCTTTTAAGGTAACTGTAGGAGCTCATTTTAATAGGAAGACTTTTGTGGACAGAAGCAGAGTATTTACGTGAAATGCATTATTTTAGCACTTTTAAAACCACCTCCACATAAAGAGGAAGAAGGTACAAAAACAGCGCTGTTTTGTACTTAGAAAAGGCTGTGTCACTGGTCCAGAGAATCAGCTAAGGGGGATTTCTTTCAGCATGAACTAATTCACCGGCGCCAAGTCGTGGCCTAATGGTTAGAGCGTCCAAAGGTTGCGAGTTCGAGTCTCAAGCAAGGCACCGAACCCCTAACTGCTCCCCAGGCGCCGCAGCATAAATGGCTACCCACTGCTCCGGGTGTGTGTTCACTGCTGTGTGTGTGCACTTTTGATGGGTTAAATGCAGAGCACGAATTCCGAGTATGGGTCACCATACTTGGCTGTATGTCACGTCACTTTCTCTATATAATGGACTGCTGGCAGTTCACCACATATCCTCCACCTTCTCTCTGTCTCTGGAGAATGAAGACTTCATCACTGTTTCTGATGCTGTGTTGTGCTCTGCAGCTGACCTCAGCTAGTAAGTGTCTGCTTCTGGCACAGAATGTAAAGCATTTCATGCTCCAGATTTAAACTTTTCAAAAGTAAACTTCATTTTTTTCTCTCTTTTCTCTTTCTTCATCTTTCTGAAAATATTGGATAGCTCTTATTTACTCTGTATTTAAAAAAAAAAAAAAAAAATTCAGATCTTGAAGAGTTCCAGCCTCTAAAAGCCATATTGGTCAAAAATCAGATAACGATATTGAGTGAATGCCCTCCACACATAGTATATGTTCATCAAGTACTTTCACTTCAAATGCGCTAAATCCCAGCCTCAACCCATTCAGAAATACCGGTACTTACATAGAAACCAATACATAGTAGCCAGAAAGAAATGCTAATTTAAAAAAAAAACGTCAAACATACTTAGAGGCTTTTGCATCTGAACTCTTCATTTACAAATTAATACCTAAATAGGGACATATTAGTATACTTAAAGTATGATGTAAAGTTCACTTAAAGAAAACTTACGAGTATACTTGCAGTATAAAACTACTGAACTCGTAGTTTACTGAGACTATACTTCAAAGTACTAAAAATGCTACTACAAGTATTTGATATTAGTAAACAATCAGTATACCTATAAGTTGACTTTTAGTATAGTTGTAGTACAAGCTAAAAACTTTGATGTAAACTAGTTGTGTACTCAGAGTTTACTACTGTTATACTTACCTAAAAGTACACTTTTATATACTAGAAAGTGGGCCAATTTAGTCCCAAGGAGGAGTATTGAAATAGTACACTTACAAGTATACTACTAGTACACTGATATTTGTATACTTACTACATAAACTACTTAAAAATATACTTGAACTTTACTTAAGTATACTTAATAAAATAGACTTGAACTTTTTGGTAAGGCTCTACATTTAGAAAATAAAAATAAAACATTAAAAAAATTATAAACATTATAAAATTATCATCATGTAATTTAGTATTTAGTCTTTATTTAGATTGTATTTAAACTTTAGTTTTATTTAAAAGTCAGTAGTAAATGTTTATGTGTGACACACATAAGGTTAGGGTTAGGGTTAGGGTTAGGGTTAGGCAGCTGACATCTAGTAAATAAATATAAAACATAAAATAAATATAAAAAAGCAGTATTCAGTGTTCAAATCCATTCCATTGTTAAGTTTCTTGTAGACAACAGATTTGTGCAAATCCTCATAACATACAATTAATTTATAATTATATATATATTTTTTTGCGGGTGTTTATTCAGAGTCACCTCCTCATTAATAAATCATTTTATTGCAATCTAATATGGATCAAATGCAAAGTGAAGAAAACTGGTTTGTTATTCTGATGCAATTGAGGTTTCATGTTAAGTGCTTAAAATTCTTCCTCAAATGTGAGATTAGTGAGTTTGATCTCGACCAAAATATAATTTACAGTGCTGTACAATAAAGAGATGCAAATGTGACACAATACAAAAAGCAGTGAACCTTAGGAAAAGTTGTGAGCGTGAGAAAATGCTGAGTTTGTTTTCTTCCAAACTACACTTATATGATGCAACACCATTTGTTTCATTCACAATAACTCTGCTTAGTTTACTTCTTTCTTGTAAAAACTGGCTCTATAGACTTTATACAGTTCATTATCTTATTAAGTTCATTATTCTTATTATTCTCATATCTTCTTCGTCATGTTCATCTCTGCAAGCAAGTTGTGACAGACCATAGAAATGAAAGGGGAAATTATCTCCATAAACATTGCCCCTATGGAATATTTCTTAGCCCAACGGGGCTACAATTTTTTATTTTCCAAGGAGGAAGAGACCTGGAGGAGTTCATCAGCACCAGCCGCCTCCACATCTGTGATGACATTGTGCTTCTAGAGGGGTTTTGGGTGGGACTGGGCGGGCTGGTGATGCCCGGGGGAAACTCCTGCTGGACGCGGCTGAAGTCAGAGTTATGTTCTGTTTTTCCCATGTTTCTTTGTGTTTTGGTGCTGTCTTCCTTGTTTGCCCATTTGTTCTAGTTCCTCAGTTAGTTTGATTAATCATTTTGTTCACCTGGTGTCACATTTTCACATGAGCAGCAAATCATAAAAAGGATGAGGGAAAGAAATAGCTTAAAACAACTCTCATTGTGCAATGAGGTGTAGCTATATAGGAAGGTGCTCAAATGTTATTCTGAACACACCAGCTCGAGATCTTCAAACTCTACAGAACCTCTTCTTTCTGTCATTGTGAGAAGCCTGATGTGTTTGCTGGTCCTGGTGCTCTTTTGCTCTGTGCAGATGACTTCAAGCGGTGAGTGCCCTTTTTTATTTTCATTTTTGCATGAAAGAGAAAATGTATAATTTTCAGATTATTTATGGCAGTTTCATTTGTTGCATTTGGTTATTTAAAATGTGGTGACATGATCAAATTGAAAACGTTTGTTTGATTTCTCCATATTTCAGCTACCATTGCACTTGAAGCACAATCAAAGTGCTGTGTAGTTGTCACTAACTTGAAGATTCTCTGAAACTGGTGATGACATCTGGACCAGCAGCAACTGCTGTGTAAACATAACTATAATGTGAGGATTCCTCTGAAAAGGCTGTGATCTTACTGGACCAGCAGCTAAAGGCAGATACTTCAATAATTGGTAAAAAATAAATAATAAATAAATAAATACATGTTTATGCTGATCTAGAGGGCCTGCAATACTCACACTTGGCCTCTTGAGAACATGTGCATTCCACCGGAAGTAAGTGATCAAATTTTCCCAAGTCTGAAAAATGCCGAAAGCATTGTGTGTGCTGTTCCTGGAGCTCTTCTGGGTAACGCTTTAGAATACTTTTCCATCATTAATGAATAACTACACAAAAACACATGAGTAATGCAATATTATCACTCTAGTAACTACTAGTAACTAACAAGCAGTGATGGGAATAACGGCGTTATAAATAAACGGCGTTACTAACGGCGTTATTTTTTTCAGTAACGAGTAATCAAACGAATTACTGTTTCCCCCGTTACAACGCCGTTACCGTTACTGACAATAAAATGTGGCGTTACTATATTATATTATTAGAATTTAATTTTTCAGTTCATCTGAATGGATGCGCAGTGTAGCTGTATTTGACATAAACTCTAGTGTGAAGCACGACTCGCCATCGCTTTCTCTCACACACACGCACGCAAAGAAAGATACAGAGCAAGAGAGTCTTTCATAACTTGCAGAATTGACGCGCTACATGTAAACGATATTCTGTGTTGTATTTTCCTGTCAAAATAACGGAGTTCCTTTAGAATTCTTCAGCTTTTAAGAACTGCCGCTTTCTCTGGTTGTGGGCGGAACTAATGCGCAAACGACAATCTCATTGGCTGGCGCTCACCTATTATTTTGATTTCAGCAAATCAATTCGAGCGAACTCAGACAACGTGATTAATATTCATGAACCCAGCAGCTCATTAATCGTTAGTGCGTTTTATATTGATGACAAATATGCATTCATACTTGGTTATTCTAATTACTAAAGTTCTATCATCATATAATATAAAATTATCATAATATTATATTATAATGCTTGAATGACTGATATTAATTGTCAGTAGATAAATAGTGTAGATTAATGTACAATGTTTTATAATAATAATTTCTTCTTTTTAGTGTCCATTTCATTAATTTAACATGTTTAATATTGGGGGCATCCAAAGTTATTTGACATTTGAACATTTTGTAAAAAGTAACGCAATAGTTACTTTCCCTGGTAATTAGTTACTTTTATAATGATGTAACGCAATTACTAACTCAGTTACTATTTGTGAGAAGTAACTAGTAACTATAACTAATTACTTTTTTAAAGTAACATGCCCAACACTGCTAACAAGCAACTCTGATTAATGAATTAGTAACTAATATGCTTAGTCGAATGTGGTACTTTTCATACCTCCCCAAGAACTACTACAGGTTGATAATTAATATGAATAATACATAATGTATTATTAATTCTAAAGTAAAGGTCATGGTAACCCACTAGTAATGACTCAAGTATTACCAAATTCTTCAGAAGGAATTACTAATTATTTGGATCAGTCTTCTAAAGTGAAGATTGTGATAACTCCCTAGTAATGACTGAAATCATTGTAAACTTTTTAGGTTTTTGTAAGGTCCTGGTTAGTAATTCATTTAGCTAGATTTGGTAACACTTAAATCATTACTAGTGTGTTACCGTGACCTTCACTTTAGAATACTGATCCCAGTAATTAGTAGCTCCTTTAGAAGGATTTGGTAATACTTGAGTCATTACTAGTGGGTTACCATGATCGTCATTTTAGAATTTAATTATTTTAGAATTTTTAATTATTCATTATGCATAATTCACATTAATTATGAACCTGTATAAAGTAGTTCTTAGCAACAAAAAAAAAAAAAAAGTAGTAAATATAGTGTACTATTTATTGGAAACACCTCTATCTTATACAGGATTTTCACTGACAGGTTATAGCAGGGATGGGCAGCTTTGATAGTGATGAGAGCCAGCATTTTTTCTCCTTTATACCAAGGGGCCAGATTACTAATCCACGTCCACACACCTTTTACATCATCTTACTCAATTTCCTTTTTATTGAAGAACAAAAGTATAATTAATGTAATTTGTTTTTAAAGATTTTATTAACTATAAAACTTGTGCAGTTATTCTAGTTCAGAAGGGAAACTCTGTTGTCAGACAACAATATTACCCCAACAAGCCAATGTAAACATCTCAATTGCACATTGCAATAGCGACACTGTCACGCGGGTTTGCTTTGCACTAAACCATGAAGATCTTGTCCAGGCCCTTGTGTTTTTACTTTACAGTTTGTATGTGTTTAATATTGTTCACAATGTTTAAATGTTTATGTAGTCTTTGTTTGTCACAAAGTCTCTTAGCTATGTTTTATGTAAAGGGTTCACTCCAACACATGAGGAGCCTGAGATATAAAAGGGTTCACGGCAGCTTATGCACACACACACACATGCATGTAAATAAACACCTTCCTCAGTGCACAGTGCATCATGTAACTCCACATGTATAAATATACAGAAAACTGTTTTTGATGCAGCTAATGTACAATATAAAACAACACAAATAATTAATGATCAAATCAATAATTTCTTCTTGATTAATAAGAGCATGATAAATAATACCACCCCATGCAACCCTTGTAGACCCACCCCTGCATATGAAAGTGTATTTATCAATATCAATATCAATAATAATTTATTCCGGTCATCACAGACAACTTATCACAAAGTAAATAAAAATACATAGTTACCGAAAAAGGTGTAGGCAGAAGCCTTGCTTATTATGCCTACCCTTTATACATAATTAACTAAATAGGCGACACTTTTCACTAAGTTAAATAATACAAAGTAAACAATATTACAAAAACATTTCCCAAAAATATACAAACATAATTCACAACTAACATAACATAAATACACACTCCAACTATTACTTAGATTCTTTAACAGTACAACCACAAATTGTTAATACTAAGTCATATAATTATTAATAATCTTATTTTTATACATTTTCTTAAATTGACAAAGTGACTTACATACTTTTAGTTCCTTATCACATTTATTCCATAAATTTACCCCTATAACAGATAAGCTCCTATTTTTTACATTGGTTCTTGCCCTTACTTTCTTAAACATATACAATCCTCTTAAATTATACTGACTTTCTCTTATTTTGAACAGCCTCTGAATACAATTTGGAAGTAAATTATTATAAACTTTATACATTAACTGTAAAGTATATAATTGAACTAAATCTACAAATTTTAATGCATATAAATCAATAAACAATTTATTTGTTGGTTCGTAATAATCAACCCTTTTAACAATTCTAATAACTTTCTTTTGCAACATATGTATTGATTTTAAATTGGATTTATAAGTGTGACCCCACACCTCCACACAGTAAATAATGTATGGAACTATGAGCGCACAGTACAATATATATAAAGTTTTTTCATTCAAAATATGCTTTGTTCTATTTAATATTGCAATAGATTTGGACATCTTTGTTTTTACATAATTAATGTGTGATTTCCAACATAATTTATGATCGATTATAACACCCAAAAATTTATTTTCATACACTCTTTCTATTTCCTCGTTATCAATCATTAATTTCACTTTGTTGTTACTTTGTCGATTACTAAATATTATGAACTTTGTTTTACTTAAATTCAGTGAGAGTCTGTTATCGTCAAACCATTTTTTAAAAACCCTCAGTTCCATTTCCACTGTATTTAGAAGCTGTTCCAAAATTTTCCCAGAACAATATAAATTAGTATCATCAGCGAACAAAACCATTTTTAATACTTTAGACACTTTACAAATATCATTTATGTACAGTATAAACAACTTGGGGCCTAAGACCGAACCTTGCGGAACACCACAAGTAACTTTCAATAAATCAGATTTAACATTATTAATTTGTACAAATTGATATCTGTCATTGAGGTAACTTTTTATCCAAGCAAAAGCTTTTCCTCTTATACCATATCTCTCCAATTTCATCATTAATAATCCATAATCAATAGTGTCAAAAGCTTTTTTTAAGTCTAGGAACACCCCCACAGTATAATCATTATTATCCATTGAAGAGGAAATCTCTTCTACCAGTTCCATCACGGCCATTGAGGTCGACCTGTTTGCTCTAAAACCATACTGATGATCACTCAATAATTTGTGTTTATCTATAAAACCATCTAGCCTGCACACAAATATTTTCTCTAAAATCTTCGAGAACTGGGAAAGAAGAGAAATTGGTCTGTAGTTGGAAAAACGTTGACGATCTCCATTTTTAAAAATAGGAATAACTTTAGATGTTTTCATATTACTTGGAAATATTCCTGTTAAAAAGGACTGATTGCAAATGTGTGTAAATGGTTTTACTATATGTTCTATAATATTTTTTATTAACGACATGTCAATATCATTACAATCAGAGGAATGTTTTTTTTTACAATTATTAACAATATCTAGTATTTCCTTTTCATCAACTCCCCTTATAAACATTGAATGATCATTACTGGAGATTTTCATTTCCTCTATCTTATCCCCAGTTCTTTGCTCCGAGATCACTTTTGCTAAATTGCTCCCAATATTTACAAAATACTCATTAAATTCATTGACAATGTCATTCATTTTATATATACTTAATTTATCATCATTAACAAAATAATTTGGATAATCTACTTTTCCAGTATTCTTTTTAATTATACTGTTAAGTACTTTCCATGTTGTTTGTATATTATTCTTATGCTTGTCCAATAACTTATTATAATAATCCTTTTTACTAAGTCTTATAATACTTATTAATTTATTTTTATATATCTTATATTTATTTTCCGCTTGTATAGTTCTAGTCGCTATAAATTTCCTGTATAATGCATTTTTCTTTTTGCATGCTTTCTCTATTCCCTTAGTAATCCATGGTTTATCCTCATTTTTTTTCTTCTTTACAGTCTTGAACAAACAATATTTTTCACATTTTTCAATTAATATGGACAAAAAAGCATCATAAGCACTATTTGGATCTTTACTTACATAAACCTTACTCCAATTTTGATTCTTTAAGTCCTCACTGAGAGCAGCAATAATTGTTGGTGTTCTATATCGAATTAATTTAAGACTATTCATCCTACTACCTATTGTTTTATCAAATAATCTTTGAAGGATTGCAAAAACTGGAAAATGGTCAGTCATATCATTTATAAATAATCCTCCTACTATTTTTCCTCCAATTTCATTTGTATATATATTATCTATTAATGTAGCAGTATTTTTAGTTATTCTACTAGGTTTTGTAATCACAGGAAATAGACCTTTACTATATAATGAGTCAGTAAAATCAGTAATTCTCTTATTTCCATTTGGATTCAACAAATTAATATTGAAATCTCCACATATAATTTGTACCTTGTTCTCATTCCATTTATCGAGCATACCAAATAATTTATTCATAAACGTATCCGTACACGATCCTGGTGATCTATAGACACAACTGATAATTATATTTTTAGCTCTTTCAATATCGATTTCTATGGTTACACATTCCAGAAGATTTTCTATAGTCACTGACATACTTTTAATCACGTTACATCTTAACGCTGAGTCAACATACAAAGCAACTCCTCCTCCTTTTTTATTAACTCTGTTTACCGTAAACAAATTATACCCTTCCAATTCAACTTCATGTATTTTCTCATTATCAAGCCAAGTCTCTGACACAGCAATCACATTAAATTTATTAAACTGACTCAGATAATCCTTAATGTGTATGAAATTTTTATGAAGACTTCTACTATTTAGATGTATTATTGATAATGCCCCCTTCATATTCACATTTCTATTAAATTTATCTTCTGTATAATACTCACAACTGTTGTTGTTAACATCATTAAAAAAGTGATTTTCCGGGTCAATATCATTTTCGATCTCGTACATTTTGTAGTCCACGTGATTAAAGGATTTAAAATTCAAGTTATTGTACTTACAGCGACTTTGTAAGATGTCAGACACACAGTCCATTTGGATATTAACCAACTCCCCATCATCAACATCACTAAATGGGAACAAAAATTCCTTATCCATGTCCATCATATCGTTAGTCCTTTTATGAATATTCCTTCACACAGTCTACACTTATCCATACTGATCCAATTCATAGCGATCACTGACAGCGTGTTCTTTAGCTTCTTTAGGTGATCCTATTTTGCCGTTACACAGTCATCATTTATCCAAACTGATCAAGTTCTTTGAGTTCTCTTATTACGTAAACTTTAGCTTCTTCAGGAGTTCCATTTAGCCGTATCATCACTTTGCAATTTCTTGTCCATGTAGCTTGTATCTTGTTCTGTTTCCTCAAAATGCGTGCACATCTAGCGATGTCAGCATTCTTTTTAGTAAGATGTTCATTCAGGTACACTCCCGTACCCTTCAACTTCTTTGCCTGCCTCAGTAACTCGGTTTTATGTTTCCGATTCACAAACCGAACAACTATTGCAGGTTTTGCTCCGCCATCCCTTCGTGGAAGGGTATGACAGGCCACAACATTATCGCTCTGAATGATCATTTTCTGGCTTTCAAAGAACTTGATTACTTGGTTTTCCAGCGTTTGAAGTTCCTCTGGCAGAGCACCTTCACCATCTCTGTCTCTGGCCACTGTACTGGCGTACATTCGGTATATATTTCACATAGGAAAACCCTTCTTCTGACTAAATACACAAGTCTTATTAAAATGACCTCCCACAGACTCCATGAAACAGCATAGTGCTCTACTAACATGATCGAACCCATGACCGCATGATCACGTAATTACATATCATCGTATAACGCAATGCTCTACCAACCGAGCTACACGAAACCCGAAATATAACGCAGATAAAAGAGTACAAAACATTAATATGAAAATGTCCTGTTGCCGATAGGGGCACAATTGTAGTATGCGCTCTGATAGGTCGTATTTCAGGGATTTGGACCTCTATGATTTGGACAAACGACCTATACGGGCGTATTGGTTGGAGGACAGGTTGTGCTGTTGACACCACACAGTCCTCATGTCAACCCGTTTCCACCTGTCACGAATCTGGTCTGCACTTCTGTTCATTCTCCACCAGAGGTCACTCATCATATTGACTTTCACACCATACATAACACTGGACTTCATTTCCCATCATTCATTGCACTGATTGCACACACAGCTGTAGGCACTTATCACACGCACACCTGATCCCACGCACACACTAATCACACACACTATTTCAACCCTGGACATTCTCTCCCTCGTTGCCGAGTATTGTATGCGTTTACCGCTCCCCTAGCCGTAGCTACTCTACAAAGCCATTGTTAGTGTTCCTAGTCTTTCATTACCTGTTTTCTAGTCTGTGTTCCTAGTGTTTACCCCTGTCTCCCTGTTCGGACTCTGATTATTTCCCTTGCCTGGATTATAGCCCATGTACCTGGATTACCTCTCTGCCTAGCCCCTTTGGATACTGTTCGCTGTCGACCGACCTTTGCTTGCCCTAGGATTGCTCTTTGTTTTGTCCCTGCCATACCTGTTTGCCATTGCTCGACCATGCCTGTATTTATGACCATGCCTGTGAATAAAAGCTCGCACTTGGATCCGCACGTCTCACGTCTCGTCAGCCACGTTACACCACCCTATAAATAATTTTCTCCCTGCTCATATGCTATTTTAGCACATACAGGAACACCTAATGGACTACAGCCAGTTCACCACATACTCTCACCCTCTCCCGTTTGGTGTATCATACCTGGAAAATGAAGACCTTCATGAAAACTTTAGTATTGTTTCTGATGTTGTGTTGTGCTCTGCAACTTAGCACCTCATTTGGTAAGTGTCTGTTTCTGTCATTTGTTCTCTGTCATGGGATGTAAAGCATTTCAGGCTCCAGATTCAAACTTTTCCAAAGGAAAGTTCATCTCTTTCTGAAAATATTGGATAACCCTTACCTATTCTGTATTTTAAAAACATGGAGAATTAAAACATATTGTTTAAAAATGTGTTTAACTGCATTTTACTAGTGAACCCTTCACTTTTCCAGAAGCAATAAAGAGCGCAAACAGAATCTGTTGCTATAATGCTACCAATATCAAAATACCTCTGGCACGGCTGGATTCTTATTTCTGGGCAAATTGCTCCACCAAACACATTGTGTGAGTATCCTCTATCAATGTTTAGATGTTCATCTATATTGCAACTAATATTTAGTATTTACTCACATTCATGTTGCTTTTGTCTGTTATCTGCTGTAGGTTTGTAACAGTTATGAAGAAACAATTCTGTATGAACCCTGAATATAAGTGGATCCAGCAGGGCATAAACCACATAGACAAGAAAAGAGCTTCAAATTCAACTAACTAACCCAATCACACCTTAGTGTGCGGAGTTAGTGTAAATAGCCTTTGCCAACAAGGTGGGCTATTTGCACTTCGTGTAAGTAGACACACCGTTAAAGTGGAAGAAATGTTCTACTCCTACATATTGCATATAGAAATCATCATATGTTAAAATTTCCTTCATTTATTGTCCATTATTGAAGTATATCTATCTTTTATTTACATACTTACTATTTACATAGCCTAACAGTTTAGGTAATGTTGCGGTTTTATTATATTGTTTGAAGCAGCAGTTATTGTAACTAATATTTACATCAAACATTTTAAGTCTTTGATTTATTTCTTTCCAGTGATGCTCAATGTTGTTTCCAAACAAATTTCCTAAATAACATCTTACAAATACTAATTTTAAATGTTATTTATGAAGTCTGTTTTATATACAAATATGTTAATATTCCAAATACATTATTATTATTATTATTATTATACATAAATTGGGACACAACCACTAGAGGGAATGTTCCACTAGAGGGCACACACACGCACATCATTACAGATAATATGAATCAACTAAGTTTAATCAATAGCCTAAATTCTGCTCATTTTACAGTGACTTTGTCTCCTGCTTTCCGCTCTTCCCAGGTATCATTTTGTGGACAAAAAGCCCTCTGAATCTTACCGCAATCTGAAGCTGTGTGTATGGAAGCCCACCTCTTATTTAACCTCGGCTTCATGCAGTCCGATCTCACGGCAATTCGTACATATTTTACGAAGTGGCTAATTCGTACAAATTCGTACGACCTCACTCGAATACATTTATACGATTTTTGCTAAATCGTACATATTTTAGGAGTTGCCAATTCGTATGAATTTGTACGAATGACCTACACCTAACCCCGCCCCTAAACCTACCCGTCACTGGGGTTTAGAGAAATCGTACTAAATTGTATACGAGTGAGGTCGTACGAATTCGTATGAATTAGCCACCTCGAAAAATATGTACGAATTGCTGAGAGATATATCACGAATCCTGTTCAAGCACTTCCGTTAGGTCACCACCAGAGATCGCCTGATCACTATTATGGATTCTTGCACCACACTAACTGTTGCACTTCACCCCGGACTACAGTTCCCATCATCCAATGCACTGATAACACATATACAGCTGAATTCAATCAGATATGCTACAAAAGCCATGGACTTCCTCTTTCTCACGGCCGAGTATTGTAAGCACATATCGCTACCCTAGCTGATAGTTACTTTATGGAGCCTGTCTTAGTTTTCATAGTCATAGTCTTGCCTTGCCTGTTTCGGATTGTGTCCCCCCCCCCCCCCCCCCTGAATTATTGCTGTGTACCTGGATTATCTCTCTTTGTCTTGCCCTGTTGGATACTGTTCACTGATCGAAGACCCACGCTTGTCCTAGGAATACTCTTTTTCTTGCCTCATCTATGACTGTTTGCTGTGTATCGACCAATGCTCGTTTCTGACCATGTCTATGAATAAAGCCCTGCAGATGGATTCACACGTCTCATGTTCTGATCACTCCATAACAGCAACAAATTAGCAGTAGAGAAAAGCAGTTTTAAAACCAATAAAACCGATTCAATTACCATTATAACCAGTAAAACCATTACGAATTCTGTGATGGTTTCTGTTGTTTTTAGTTAGGGATTTGTTTGTTTTTGGCTACATTTATGTGACAAGCTGCATGTCCTTAGTAAAACTGTAAATGGATGAAAATAGAAATCATTTTCATTTCCTTTCAAGGTGTAGCTGGAACACCATGCACTTCACACAATTCACTCTCTTAGAAACACTTTCACTTTCATCAAACGTTTTATGTTAAAAGTTAAAGACGCTAACGAATGAACAATACTCGGGTTCACCAACAGACCACTAGGCCTTTTTTAAAGTGCCTATTCTGATATAGAAGTAGGGTATTTCCTGTGTGAGATGCAATGAGCTGCATTTTCACTAATGCATTTTTAGCACCTAACAGCTACGCCAAATAAAGAGGAATTAGAGGGTTCAGAGATGAAGGCTTTCTACTTTTCTACGAAAACACTGTGTTACAGGCTCAGAGAATCAACAAGGGGATTTCTTTCAACACGAAAACTAATTCATCTCTTGCTGACAATTCACCACATATTCTTCTCTTGACGTATCCCTGGAGAATGAAGACCTTCATGAAGACTTCATTACTGTTTCTGATACTGTGCAGTCCTCTGCATTTTACTTCAGCTGGTTAGTGTCTGCTTCTGTCACTTTTTTGGTTGTAAAGCAAAGACTCCATATTCACACTTTTCCCTTCATTTTGATAATTAATCAATTCTTTCTGAAAATATTGGATAACTATTACTTGCTCTGTATTTAAAACCTGAAGAATAAAAACTGATGAAATCTCTGGTGAATATATTTTAATAGTAAGATACAATCCAAATTTCATGTTCCACAGAATAGGGCATTGTAATAGGTTGACACTGTAGTGTAACATCTGCTGTCTTCTGAAGCACAATCTTGTCTTTGAGTTTTTGCAAAATTCTGCTCAGAGTAATATTACACTTTATCTCGACAACAGCTCAAAATCTTCCGATCTCCGAAAGGTGTTGTTTAATTTTCATAGACTTTCCAATTCATCATATAATATTATTTTTAACACATACTGTATGCAAGCACTTTTAAATGTGCATGTGCGAAAAACATTTTAAATGTGGACTTTTTCCTTCAGGGTTATGACACCTAAAATTCAGTTTTGTGAAAAACCAGACGAGTCTCGGATGAAGACAAAAACGTGAGATTTTTCATTGAAAATGCAACATATGTAGCCAAAATGATAGTGTTTCACCTTTTAAACTACAATACTTTCTTTTTAAATGTTTTTTGTTTCTGTCTCTTCATTAACAGAGCTGGTGTGACAAGACAAGCAACTCTCCCCTACCTACCTCATCCCAACAGTCCACCTCACTGATCCCCGGCCAGTCTCAAAATATCACCCCTCAAATTCCATGCCCATCCCAGCAACCAGTTCGTCCATCCTGCCAAAGGAAGATGCACCACCCAATCCTCCACCTATCCACACACCTTATCATGCTTGTAGAGGACAATTTTCATTTACATAAAACAGTTTTAAGTTCTATATCTCTCTATATTGGATATAATTTCTTCACTCTGTATATATAATGGGTTGAATCACATTTTACTAGTGAACCCTTGACTTTTTCAGGCTCTTTAGCAGTTCAGATGGCAAACTGCTGCTTTAATGGATTCAGTGTCAGAATACCTCTGAAACGGGTCGATTCTTATTTCTGGACAAGCAGCAATTGCCCCCTCAGATGCATTGTGTGAGTATCCCCTATATATTTTTAGATGTTCACCTATAGTATATTGCTGCTAACATTTAGTGTTTACTCACATTCATTTAGTTTTAATGCTTTTTACTGTAATTTGCTGTAGGTTTGTAACACTTCCTAGGAAGACACAAATCTGTGTGAGACCTGAATATAACTGTGTCCAGCAGGCCATAAACTACATAGACAAGAAAAGTGCTTCAATTTCAAGTAAATGAAATTTTCTTCACCCACAGATACAGATACACACACACACACACACCGCATATATGAGTACAGTTGTAAAATAAATCTTCAGTATTGTACTGTAAGATTTCAGAGTGTTGACATGGAAATGTTGTAATGTATATTAATAAAATGTGTTGATCTGATTTAAACTTTAAAGTAGCTATTTTATTATTGCTTATATTAATACAGAGAATATTGTGTATAGAAGTTGGCATATGTTAACACTTTCATCTAGTTTCTTTATTACAAACCTAAATTACAAACTGATAAAACCAGGCCAGTTTTTGAAACTGCAACATTTCTGGTCGCTTTTATGGGTTGTTTAGACCATCATGGCCAAAACAATGAAATCCTTCACAAAAAAAGGACAATAGCAGTCCATTAAACTATGCAATGCATATTTGAAACAGCAACAGATTTCTATGGTGTTGCAGTCAAAGTAATATAATACATATATTAGAATTAAAGTTAAACACAAAGCATGCACTTACATCCAAACAGATGCTAATGAATGAAAAGGATTCACAGCAGAACACTAGGCTGCTTTTAAGGTAACTGTAGGAGCTCATTTTAATAGGAAGACTTTTGTGGACAGAAGCAGAGTATTTACGTGAAATGCATTATTTTAGCACTTTTAAAACCACCTCCACATAAAGAGGAAGAAGGTACAAAGACAGTGCTGTTTTGTACTTAGAAAAGACTGTGTCACTGGTCCAGAGAATCAGCTAAGGGGGATTTCTTTCAGCATGAACTAATTCACCGGCGCTATATAATGGACTGCTGGCAGTTCACCACATACTCTCCACCTTCTCTCTGTCTCTGGAGAATGAAGACCTTCATGAAGACTTCATCACTGTTTCTGATGCTGTGCTGTGCTCTGCAACTGACCTCAGCTAGTAAGTGTCTGTTTCTGTCATATTTGTTCTCTGGCACAGAATGTAAAGCATTTCATGCTCCAGATTTAAACTTTTCAAAAGTAAACTTCATTTTTTCTCTCTTTTCTCTTACTTTATCTTTCTGAAAATATCGGATAACTTTTATTTACTCTGTATTTTCCAATCTTTTTTTTTCAGATCCTTTAGCAGGTGAGATGGCAGACAGTCGCTGCTGCTTTAATGAAATCAATGTCAGAATACCTCTGAAACGGCTCGAGTCTTATTTCTGGACAAGCAGCAGTTGCCCCCTCAGACGCATTGTGTGAGTATCCTCTCGATATGTTTGGATGTATACTCATATTGTACACTTGTACACTTATATTATATTTAGTATTTACTTCACTTTCATGTAGATTTAATGCTTTCGTCTGTAATGTGCTCTAGATTTGTAACAGTTCCTAAGGACAGCGTTCAGACGAAAGAATTCTGTACAGACCCTAAAAAAAAGTGGGTCCAGCCGGCCATTAACTACTTGGACAAGAAACATGCTTGAAATGTAACTAAATGAAAATTTAAATACATTTTCAACATTTCTACACAGATATACATACACACACATCTGTATATATGAGAAAAATTGTAAAATATACTTGCTACTGTATTGTAACATTTCAGAGCGTTATGTTTATGTAAATGTGTTGATCTCATCATTATCAATAGGCTACTGTTCTGTACATTTTTAATGAGCTGTATTATAACTACACTGTAAAAATAATTGTAAATGTAACTGTAAAATTTTGTAAAAACGCTAGGGACAAAAACTGTTAATAGATTAACAGTAAGTTCCTATAGCTACTATATACAGGGAAAAACTGTAAAAGATCTAACCGGACATTTCATGTAATTTTACAGTAAAATGCTGTTAATTGTACCGTTTTTAGAAGTGAAAAAGAACAAATCAATGTATAATTTACAGTCAAAAACTGTAAACTGATATTCCCAGAATTCCCTGCACAACACTCCACATTTGAAAGTATTTTGTTTAAATAATCATGTTTTTTTAATAGTTTTTGTTATCAGTTATGCACATTTGAGATTTATGTTATCTTCTGTTGATTAATGAAAGTTTATTTAAGTAAATAAAGCATTATTTAAGTATCATGTGTGTTACCATGATGGTGCGTGTTTGCATGAATGACTCTGTGCACCTTCTATATATTAGTATATACTTCTGCTTGTGGCGAAGCTACTTGTGATGATCTTTGATTCTTCATGTGGCTTTCTCTTTTAACACCTGCATTATTATGCTGGTTTTTAGTATGTTAAAGGTACAAAACAGATTTTAATAGCAGTGTGCGTTGTTGAATTTACTGGTTTAAATTCTCATTTTCTTGTTTGTAAATTACACTTTTATACAGTTTTTGGCCATAAATGTGTTTACAGGTCTTCATTTTTTTTTTTTTTTTTTTTTTTTTTTTTTGCACAATTATTCTGGCAACCACAGTTGCCAAAATTATTTTGTAAAAACTACATAATTTTTTAGTGTAATAGAGAATATTGCATATAGAAGTTGTCATTTAATTAATTAAATGTCTTTATTTTATTTGTCCATTGATGCACAATTTTGTCTCCAAGTAGATTTGATTTAAAAAAAAAAAAAAACACAAATATAATTATTTTATTTATGAGGTCTATTTTATGTATATAAAAAAATGTTTATCGGATTGTAACATTACTATTCTCAAGGAAATAGAATAGCCTTTCGTTATGATAAATAGGACACGGTGCGACTACTATTTGAATATTCCACGAGAGGGCAGAAGTGGCCTACATCATTACAGATAACACGCTCAATCTTCACTCTCAGAAATAAAGGTACAAAAGCTGTCACTGGGGCGGTACCTTTTCAAAAAGGTACACTTTTGTACCTATTAGGTTCAAATATGTACACTTTAAGTACTTATTTGTACCTTTAAGGTACCAAAATGGACCCTTTAGGTAGAAACGTGTCTTTTGAAAAGGTACAGCCCCAGTGACAGCTTTTGTACCTTTATTTCTGAGAGTGTATTAAAAATAGTCCCCCATTTTCCTTTTCATATCTGATATCTCAGGTGCTTTTTTAAAATATTTTTATTGTGTTTTGAAGAATCACGTATACACCTGCCAAGATCCAAAGCTCACTAGTTCTTGTATTGCTGATAAATCACTGTTGATAAACAACTGTAAAATAACAGCATATAGGCTACTGCTTTCATATCCACAGTATGATTCTAGACTACAGAGACACATACAAATAAACATATAAATAAATAATGACTGTTAATGCTTTTAATTAAAGACATTTACATAGACACACACAAAAGTCAATGATATTTTTATGGGAGAAAAATAACGTTTATTGTGTTTTGTTTTTTTTTCAGAGTCATCATTATATATAGGCCAACGTGTGTGTGTGTGTGTGTGTGTGTGTGTGTGTGTGTGTGTATATGTATATATATATATATATATATATATATATATATAACAACAACATTTATATTAATTGAAAAATATCTTTGATTTCTTTCTTTCCACTGATGCACAATGTGATTTCTAAGTAAACTTAAAAAGCAACTCACAAATATCAAGTTAAGTTACCTTTTATTGATATCGCGCTTTAGATAGTTTCAAAGTGGCTTCACAGTGAATTATTTTTTTTTAATTCAATGATGCAAACAAAATTCAACTCTGCTGTAACGAAGCTTTGTTCAGTTGAAATCAGTTCATTGTTTATTTCTGTTTAATAACTGTGTAAAGTCCTGAATCACAAGTGAGATCTTTTTTATTTTATTTATGAGGTCTGTTTTATGAACAAAAGGTTATCAAACATTTTAACATCCCTGCTCTAAAGGAAATAGAATAGCATATTACTAATATTATGATAAATATGGCACGTTGCAACTACTTTGTGAATATTCCACTAGAGGGCAGACGTACATCATTACAGATCGCCTGTTAATCTGTTCTTCCAAGTCTGTCAATAATTAAAAATATTTCCACATTTATTTATTTATGAGATCTCAATACTGACATAATATTGTGTGTGTGTGCGTGCGTGCGTGCGTGCGTGCGTGCGTGTATGTTTAAAGTATTGCTTATGCATCTCCCGAAGCAACTTCACGGCACCTTTGCCTACAAATACCACAATCCTTTGTAAAAATCCAGTGATCCAATGAAAATCGAGGGTGGGCGGGATTCTATGACATCACAACAAGCGGCCAGTCGCTGACCAATAGGGCTTGCGTTCTCTAGGAGGAGGACAATCGCCTTTCATGCTCGCAGCATTGTAACATTTTTCCCCGGCCGATGCTCACATGCTTGTTTTTGTCCTGTGCACGTTTACTTCCCTTAAAAATCTATTCATTTAGTCAAAATCCGAATCAGCCATTAGGGTTCATCATCGCTTCTGCACTCGACCCCTTTTGAGTCGACTCATCTTTTTATGCCTGATCTATTGGGATTCAGAGTGGGTGTTGTCACAGGACAATGATCGAGAGACCCGACTCAGCTGTTTCCAGCGTTGCAGTGAGTACAGTTTTCATGCATTTGCCCAAATCTGTCCAGAAAATACATTTAAGGCACATCTGGCTTATGGATTCATGGATTTGCATAGTGGTGGGCGAATTGATTCCTAGCGTGACTGTCCCTCTAATCATCTATGTTATGGCAAGCCGCTTTCACATTTATTACTTACAACTAACTAGCATCTAGTGTTATTACTCATTTCAACAATAACTATTAAATAGATGCTAGTACTTTTTCCCAGTGTTATCTAGTAGGCTACATATTCAAGTACTAACTATTACTCTTTCATTACATACCTCTATTATTTTTCTGCTAGTCATTATTCCAAGTAACAAGTCACTGTTTCTCTGTTAATGATTACAAATTGCAAATTCTGTGGTAGTTGTTTGTAGTACTAGTAAAAAGGTAACAACAACAGTTGGAGTATATACAATACACAGATTCCCATAAAATTAAATAGCTAATATTTGCAACTTGTCATAGCAAAGTAAACTTGACTAGTAGCCTATATTAAAACAAGTGTCTTCACTATATTACTAGTTACGTTAAAGTACTTGCTGTTTTTGAGAAATAAATGTGAAAATAGCTTGCCATAATCAGGGATCCATAAACTTGATCCAAACCTGTATTTTATTGATAAACAACTATTGATAAAGTGAATTATGTCACATGTGCCTTAGCTCATGTATTAAAACGTTGTAATTTTATCCAAACCGTATGAAAACTAAGAAATAAATTCTTCAGAATCATGTTTTTAGACCCGAACAACCCCTGCATTTTAAACATTACCCTCTATCAATAAAAGTTTCCTCATACCATAACATAGTTGAGGCATATGTGAAATGATGAATTACATATTTTAAAAATGAGGGGGGGGGGGGGGGGGGGGTTGTGGTTGAGGCTGCACACATAATAATATGTTGAGTATGCTGATTACTATTGACCTCAAGACAGTTGATTGCGATTGCAGATGCATACAAATGTGTTTTTGGAGTGCAATAGTTGGGCTGTTAATAGCTATTTGGAGCAAATGAGAATGACAGGCTCTAAGCATGATGCGCAGCTCTCTTGCGGAGAGCAGTGAGTGGAGATGCATTTCAATGGGGTTAGAGAGAACAGCTGCCAAAAACTGTCACCAAGCATATATCACAATCCCATTCGTGTGAACTTAAAGGAAACTGACTTCATATGTCTGCTTAAAATCAAAATGGGGCCATTTGGTTAAGAGTAATTGCAAAAATAGCTCATAAAAGTGAAGTTGGTTCCGAGAAGAAGTCTAGCATAATTTCTTTGCAAAATGCCAATTGATATTATAAACGTTTATAACTTTTAATACTCCAAGTGCTTTTTGGGGCCACTATATTTAGGGTCCTCATACCAGCTGTGTTATGCATCCTTCATAGGATGAATGAATTGCACAAATGTGACCCTGGACCACAAAACCAGTCTTAAGTATCAATTTTTTCAATTTTTTTCATTTTTCATTTTCAAATGAAAGCTGAATAAATAAGATGTATGGTTTGTTAGGATAGGACAATATTTGCCAGAGATACAACTATTTGAAAATCTGGAATCTGAGGGTGCAAAAAATCTAAATATTGAGAAAATCGCCTTTAAAGTTGTCCAAATGAAGTTCTTAGCAATGCATATTACTAATCAAAAATGAAGTTTTGATATATTTATGGTAAGAAATTTACAAAATATCTTCATGGAACATGATCTTTACTTAATATCCTAATGATTTTTGGCATAAAAGAAAAATGGATCATTTTGACCCATACAATGTATTTTTGGCTATTGCTTCAAATATACCCCTGCGACTTAAGACTGGTTTTGTGGTCCAGGGTCACAAATATTAAACATATTCTGAATAGTAAGCTTGTGAGCACCCACACTGTTTCCCACCTACGCTATCTGCATCGTTCAATCTGTCCCGTTCTCCACATTTCACATCTGAGTTAGGATGCTAACATGGAGAGGGGTTCGATAATCAATGATTTGATTCACCCATTTGGTCAGATGTTTTGTTGTTTGCCATGTTGGGCATCAATGACATCAATCTTACAGTTACGTAAGAGCGCTAGAAGAGTGAAAGCATGGAAAATGCCCTGAGCTGTTCACAGAGCACAGCTATTTATAGACTGCTGTATGAATTATATAGTATAGTTTTGAAGAAGATGCTGTTTCTTTTTGCGCTGAAAGTGTCCATAAACTGTCAGAGGTTTCATATCAAATTCATTTTGATATTTTGGTCTTTTAAAGGGATAGTTCACACACAAATAAAATCGTCGTCATTTATTTATGCATGTTGTTCCAAGGCTGTACGAGTTTTAGGGATGCACCGATATTCAAATTCTAGCCAATACCATATGATAATTTTTTTTTCTGATTATGTTATGACCAATAAGTGATAAATGGTTTTGCTGTTTGTGCTTTTTACATAATTAAATTGTTTTTTTCATATTACAATGTTGTTGTTGCAGTATTATAATGTACAATATAAAAAATGAAATAATAAAAGAAAACACTAAAATCATTACATTTTGGCAATGCAACATTATGATATAAAATCTGAATAGTTAATACTTTTTTAGCTATTTTTATGAAGATTCATTGGAGATGCATGTTACATCGATACCATATCGGTTATTGGCCAATAATTTTTCAAATTGATCAGTATCGCCGATAACCAATATGGTACAGATGTATCATGCATCTCTAATAATTTTCTTTCCAAGTATGGTTTTTTGTGTTTTGTTTAAATGTATATATTTTGTCTAAATGAAATATAAAATACTAAAATTGCCATTGCAACATTATAATATACAATATGAAAAAATATTTTTTTTATATTTTTCTAAAGATTGCATTTGACAGTATTATTAAATTAGTGTTTAAAGATTAACTTTAAGTGAGCATTAGCCTATATAATGGAAAAGGTAATATACATGTAAAAACAGGGAAAAGAAGATTATTTATTCTTGAAAAAAAAAAAAAAACATTGGAGATGTTACATCAGTACCATATCAGTTATCGGCCGATAATTTTATTCTAATTTATCGGTATTGCTGATAACCGATATGATACCGATGTATCGTACGTCGCTAATGATTTTCTATCCAAGTATGCTTTTTTGTTTAAATGAATGTATTTTGTCTAAATGAAAAATAAAATACAAAATCTGCCATTGCAACATTGCAATGCACAACGTGAAATATACTTTTATATTTTTCTAAAGATTGCATTTTAACAGTATTATTAAATTAGTGCTTAAAGATTAACTAAGTGAGTAATTAAGTGAGCGTTCTATAATGAAAAGGTAATATAAATGTAAAAACAGGGAAAATAAAATTATTCTTGAAAAAAATGCATGTTATCGGCCAATAATTTTTCTAATTTATTGGTATAATAATTTTCATACCACGAATCCTGACAAAAAATTGTTTCCCAAAGTATCTATTGGGTTAGTTTTGGTTTAGATTGGTTTAGTACATATGTGGTTAGGCCCAAAAGAGTTAAGTCGCTCTGATAACTGTAGCCCTCCCCATTCAAAATCTCTCTCTCTAAATGATCAGTATGGCCCCTACTAGTTAGTTTTCCATTGGCCTACCATGCATGAGAAGCTCAGCGGAGCTAAAGCAGAGCAATCAATTGTGTTTGCCTCGCCTAGCGTGTGCTTCAGCGCTGTGCTTCCGAGAGCATGAGATTACAAGAGATGGAAAGTGATGGAGAGAAAGGGATGCAGGAGCTCGAGAAGGACTTACGGCTGGACAAGGCGCTGGCTGTGATCTGGAGCGAAATTCACTGTCTCCATGACGACATTGAGTTCATGATGGATATGATACGAAACGTAAATGAGCATGTGGGCTTCACCTCATCCCATGTGTCCTCCCTTCCCCAGCCTCAAAGTTTGTGTTTGGGCTAGAAAAGCGCTCAACCTCTTTGTTGGCCTGTAGCTGTTTTGGTGTGTTACTTTCATATGTGCTGAACAGATCTGTTTACTTATCCTCAAATTAGCAAAATTCCATGTTATCCTTTGTTGTGGTCTCCCTGCATGTGAGATTAGGAGTCGCTAAGTCATTATCCAGTGTAACTAATGTTAATATTAGCGTAGCCTTTAATATCTTTCCTCTGAAGTCCTCTTGAGCCCTGTTTTGAGAGGGATAACAGTAATAGAGGAGCCGTTCTGCTCTTTAATCAGTGGAATGTGGAGTAAAGCTGTGTTCTCTTCCAGCAGAGGAATCTGGAGGGTTATGTCGGCTTTGCCAACCTCCCCAACCAGGTGTACAGGAAGTCCGTGAAGAGGGGGTTTGAGTTCACACTCATGGTTGTCGGTAAGTCGCAAAATTCTTCTGCTCACCTGTGAGAAAGTCAAATGTTTGCAGATTGAAGTTTTTATAAGATTTTAGACACATAGCAAGTAAATATTGTGCTTCTGTTTCCAGCTAAATTACGTTTGGATGTAATTAAGATTAACATTAATAGGGTTGACACATTTGCAGTTCAATTTTCAAGTATTGTGCTCAAGGTTATGAAACTACAGTATGTTTATTAAAAATGAATGTTAATGCTGATTTTTCTTTTTAATCAAAAACTGGATGTAGTTGTGCATTTAGAAAACATTCAGGAAACATTCATATAATGTTAACAGTTCAATACAGTTCAATTTGACATTGCAAGTCTTGTGTGAAAGGTTGTGAAACTAGTTTTTTATTATTAATTTAATGCTGAAATGTAGAAATGTTATATATTTAGTTCTGTTTGGATCTATTGTTTATGATGTAATCATGGCAACATAGTTATAATACTAATGACATGAAAAGATGAAAACAAAAAAAAGGTGAGATTTTAAGTTCACATTCACATATTGAAAGGATGGCGATGTCATAATTAAGTTTTTATTTTTTTATATTTATGGTATTCATATGATGGTAACAGGGCTGTGCATAACCTGGGAAACAAAATTTGAAGTTATTTTAATAATACACACAAATAAAATCTTTAAAAAACATAGGCTTTTAATTCCATGCATTTTTTATCTAAAGTTTGATGATAATATTTGAGCGAGAACAGGCCTAAAACTGCATAAAAATAAGAAGCAAATGAAAATTGTAACAAAAAAAGTACATAGTAATGTTGTCATCAGCAATTATTTGAAAAAGTCTTTCTTCACATACATGAGGAACACAAATGGCACTCGCTTTTTAAAAATGACACACAAAATTGATTGCTGTGGTTTGTTGTTTGCTTTACGGGAATAATCCCGTCTGTGGCTTTGAATGAAAGTGATTTTTTTTGCTGATATGCCCACATAGAAGAGTAGATAGATGAGAAACGTTTGGATGATCAATACTGTTGTCACCATCACATGCACTCTCTGTGGTTTGGATGCTGTGACTAAAGCTGTATTGGAAATATGGATCTCGGTGACATAACTGCTGCGGAGCGCTTCACCATAGTAACTGGCGTTGTGTCTGTTAGCACTTGCAGAGGGTTTGCTTTCCAGCTCTGGTGTGAAATAATCTCTTTATTTTTTCTGTTCCTCTATTCCTCTTCCAAGTTGTTACTCATTCTGTGTCTTTGTCTCTCACTCATTCCCTTCCTCTGTTATATAGGCAGGTTGTCTAGTTTGTGGTTTCCTGTTTGGTAAATCAGCCTTTTGAGACACTTGTACTGGTGCCAGGAGTTGAGCCACACTAGTCTTTGTAGAAAGCTAGTTGTGTTGACTGTTAAGTCAGTTTACAGTGCTCATAAGTGTAAATGTGCGGTCACATTATCAATATTTTAGGAAAATTTTACATGTTAGAATGGTCCATTGCAATTACAGTAGCAAAGTTACTTTCAAACCAAGCAGCTTTCTGTTCGTCAGAGCGCTGACGTTGTGTGACCAACTTGAACACGAACGAAATCTGCAGGGGGATCTTTTTTTTTTTTTGAACACACATATTTCTAATGAAATAGGATTTTAAATGTTTCAGTAAATGTGACCTTAAATATTAAACTTCTATTCCCACTGTTTTGTTGACAGTTTAGTCTTTAGCTTATCTATTTTTGTTTTTGTAAACATTTAAGACTACAGTTTGAAATTTTATAAAATGTTCAGAATTCTGGAACCAAGAATAATTGCATACAGAATAGCGATACTGTAAAAATACAGTATAAAACACAGTAAAAACAGTAATGTTGTGAAATATTATTACAGTTTAAAGTAACTATTTTCCATTTTCATATATTTAAAAATTAAATTCATTCTTGTGATGGTAGAACTGAATTTTCTGCATCATTACTCCAGTCTTCACTGTCACGTGATTCTTCAGAAATCATTCTAATATGCTGATTTGCAGCTGGATAACAACAAATTGTGTTTTTGCCGACACCAAACATTTGAACGGTAGTGTATTTATACACTGAATAGCGCCACTGATCTCAATAAATGCTAATCTAGTAAGTGTCAGTATCTGTCTTTCAGTTAATAGTGCTTCTCTTTCACTTATATTGAAATGCCACATTTTACCTCAGAAACAAGTTTCCCGCTGCACATAAATTCTCTCTAAACAGCATTTTGAATATATGTTCCACAGACTGAGCTGAAAAATGTGATGTACTCTAAATATCTGTGTGTACATGGGGTTTTGTATCTACTTATTGAACTGAAAACTGTCGTCTTGTTCTCTTGTCACTCATCCTGACAGACACCACAGGGCTTTGGCTGTGGACTCCATTTTTCCCTCCAAATTTTCAGGGAGGAAAAAATCTGTTTCCTGTCTTTTCTGTCCCTCTCTCTCTCTTTCTCTCTCAGTCTCCCTTGTGTTTTTTTTCCTCAAGCATTTCCTGTCTTGAGCTTTCCCTCTCAAACCAGCTGGCAAAATGTTTCTTCAGGGAGAAACCATTGGAAAATGTGAAGAGTTTTAGAGGTTCGGTTTTCAAATTGAGTTATCTGAGGCGTGTTTGAGGTGCAAGAACAGGCCACAAAAAGATTCACGAAGTGAAATGAAACCTTGAAGTTTGTAGTCTTGTTAAAAATATGGTTTAGTATGTTTTATTAACTGTTATTCAGTCTGTGTGGTAGAACTCACACCTGTACAAGAAAAAAATCGTAAAATTTCATGAATGTTTTCATTAATTGCGCTGTTTGCATTCCTTCACAGTAACAACTCCAACAGCTGTGTTTGGACAAAACTTGAGATGTTTTAAGTGATGATTTTTCTAATCAGTAGCTGAAGTCTTCAGACCTGACATGTTGTTGAATTCCAAGTCATTCAGAGAGATTTTCAACAACACAGCAGCAATTTATCTGGTGTGGCTGCTCTAGTGTAGCTACTGCTTGGAGCTGCCACTTTTCTCGTACATTAGCGTGCTTTAGGTCCGTTTAAAAGGTCCCTGCCTGAAACACAGACACACACAGGGAGAAGATTTTAATCCCTGGATTATGAAGCCAAAGCTTCCCCTCACTGGCCTGCCAACAGGTCATCTAACAACCCGGTCATAGAGCTAAGCCTGTCAGACAGTCTTAGCCCACACATGCTAATGTATCTGCCAGCGCACAAACAAACACTGGCGTATCTCTGAGTTTTCAAACAAACACTCTTTTAAAGTTTCGTTCAAGTTTAAAAGGGGAATATTTGAAGTTTTTGTGTCTTTTGTGCAGGATTTGTTCTCGGCTCTCGACGGCTATGAGTGTATGAAGTAGAGTGACACCATTGTGCAAATCCTCTCGCACTCATGCCATTGATGAGTTTCATCATGTTGGAGAGATCTTTGTTTAGAAATAAACAATTAGGAATTTGACAGTATGGAAGATATGTGTGATTTGTAGAAATGTTGAAGTGACTATTCAGTTTCCAGTGCAGTCCACTTTGCTAATTATGAAAATGAAGCTTTGACTTATAAGTATTTATTTAGTTAGTTAGTTAAAGTTTTTACAGATTCCTGAAGTATTCTTTGGTTATGAATCATCTAACATAAATTTATTTTATCTTTGGTATTGTTTTTGCAGTAGTTAAAACAATAAGATTGTGAAATATTATTAAATGTTTTATAATAGAACATTTGTGCTGCTTAATTTTTGTGGAAACCTTGATTTTTTTTTTTTTTTTTTTTTTTTTTTTTTTTTCCCAGGATTCTTTAAGTAAAACATTAAAAAGATCAACATTTATTTGAAATAGAAATCTTTTGTAACATTCCAAATGTCTTTACTGTCACTTTAGACAAGTTTAATGCATCCATTTTGTTTAATTAAAGTTTATTTCTTTCAAAAATGATCTTACTGATTCCAAAGTTTTGAACGGTATACAAAATGTAATCATTCTTACCATATTTACTCACAATTTACTACAAATAATACCACAGATATTAAATTATAGATTACAAATGATTGATTATTGTCCAGCAGTGTATTTGATTTCTTATAGCAAATTCAAAGTAAGAGATAAGAAAAGAATTTCTTGCAAAATAAATAAATAAATTAATAAAATACATACATAAACTTATTGTATTTGACATTTCTGTCACTTCTGAAATGATGGCTACACCCCTGGTGTGACAAAATGTCAGCCTATGCATAATATTTTTGAAGCTCTTTTTTAAAATCTTGGCTTACATATCACATTTAAATAATCATGTGAATGCACTTAAAGAATACAGAATCAAATCGTTAAAATTGAATTTAATTGTGAATCCTCTCGAATCATTCTGAATTTGCAAAAATCATTCTTGAATCGAATCGAAAAGCTATGTATCGTGAATCGAATCGATTCGCTGTTTCCTTCGGTCGCGCGGCTCGGTCAAATAATCCGCGCCGTGCTGTAACATCGCACTGTTTCGTCCCACTTTCAGTGCGTTAGGCTTCCCATATTTACGGCTAAACACCGGTTCTCTCGCTTTATGTTGCTTCTACCGGCTGTTTGCCACTGTTGATATGCAATGCAGAGAGACGTATACGTGACACCCTCTTCTGGAGACTGGGTGGGAATATGCAGCTCATTTGCATTTAAAGCCATACACTCCAAATCAGCTCTTTTTTAGACACACCCCAAAAATTACATTTTCTAACTGTTATATACATAACCAACTGAGCCTATACATAAACCTTGTGTGTTCTGACAGTATTAGCGGAAAATATAACTTATTTCAGTAATCAGGCCCTGTTTAACAAGCTTTTTAGTGTGTGCGCTTCGGGTGTACAGGCTCAGAAACAGCGCGCGTCAGAACAGCACGTGAATGAAACATTTAACCAGCAAGGCTTTAAAGCGCATGCAAATAATGTACTTTTGTGATTGCGAATAAGTGCAGTGCCCGTGAGAGTAATTCTACCTCTGAGTTAACACGAATATGAATGTGCTTTGTACAGTATATTGATATGGCAGCACCGGAAGTGCAGCTGATAGAATTTGTGCTGTAGCACAATACTACGATATTTCTTCTAAAGCAGATTGTGGACGATTAATTTTCCACAATTAAAAATTGTCATATCGTGCACCCCTATGTGAGCCCATTTCGAGCGTTTCAGTCTTGCCGTGATGACTGATTGCACGCAAACATACCGCACATGTGTATGGATATCACACACACATCGAGCAAACATCGGCCACATCATTCAGTGAAGGAAAATTACAAGCAGCAGCTTCTAATTCGTCATTAACATTGAAATATACAGAAATAAAACAACGCAAGTATCGATAACAGTATCGTTTGTCCTGAAGCTTATCGGTATTCCTGTATTGACCCAATTATGAAAAAACATGATTTTTTCAAAATAAGTCAGGACACTAAAAATAGAGCTGAAATACGGGACTGTCCCGGGAAAAACGGGACGTCTGGTCACCCTACTTCTGAGAAATATCATGTGGACAGTGCATATTAAACAGGGTCCCTGTGGTTAACTTACCGATTTTTAATTGTGTGAAGACTGCTATGAATAAGAGCAATGGCTTTTGGAGAACCATTACTCTACAATCTGAAGCATTTCTTAAAGCTGTTGTATATAATATTACAGATTCAGAACAGAAATTGATGCATGTGGCAGAGACATAGCTTAGGGCAGAATTATGTGCGTTTAAGAGTCTTGTATTGCCGGTGGGGAACATCTAACTCATTTCCACCATATCTGCATGTGATTAATGTAGAGTGTGTATGCTGATCGAGCACGTGCAGTGTGTAACATCACACGTGTCACCTCATGGATCTTATTTTCTATGTAGGTCAGATTGATTTTCCTATTTGAAGTTACTAGTGTATATATATATATATAAGTGTGTGTGTGTGTGTGTGTCCATGGGAGTTTTTTCAAAGCGTTGCTGATTGTTATCTCAGGCTGTTCGGAGATGAACTCTGACCTTTGTTGCCGAACAATGGATCTTATCACTACAGGAGCCCCTCTCTGAAAACCAGCTAAACACACACTTGCTATCACACTTGCATTCTCACATCCTTTAAAATCAGTAACTGTATTAAATACTTGATCCCAAAGCTCTAGTTTGTTCTGGCTTGTTCAGATTAAAATAGTTTGTCCTGCTGTTTATTTGAACAGCAGTTCAACTTTGTTTATGTGTTGGGGTATGGGGCCTCTCTTTCACTCTCTGTCCGCTATGTGTTTGTTAAAGGGTTAAGCAACTGTATCGCAGCAGTGCTTGAGCCCCTTTTATGAGGGGAAAAAAGTGAGTGAGTGAGCGAGCGAGCAGAGAAGACAGCAAGAGATGGGATAGCTGCTGGATGGGGTGGGGTGGGGGGGTGCTGGGCAGTGGAAAAGAGGTGGAGGTGGGGAATTGTCAGGATATCTGATCCCAGTAATGGGCCCTGGGGTGCTTTCTGGCCCAGAGCGTGATGACAGGAAGAGGTAAAAAGATGAAAGTCAAGAAGAATGTGCGGAATCTCTTGGAAAGTTTGTCCATTCGTCCCAGTCCTCCCATTCACCCATCCATTTAGGGTAGTATAACAATTAGTAAGGGTAGAAAATTAATCTTTCAATCTAAATAGGGAAGTTTAATTAATTGATGATCAATTAATTATCATAATTAACAATCCATGTTAAAGCACTTTTCAAAATTTTTAAATGGATAGTTTACCCAAAATTTAAATTCTGTCATCATTTACTCACCTTCACGTCTTTTTAAACCTGTATGACTTTCTTTTTTTTGTTGTTGTTGTTGAACACAAAAGATATTTTGAAGAATGTCGGAAACCAAACCACAGTAATTAAAAAAAAAAAAAAAAAGTTTATATATATATATATATATATATATATATATATATATATATATATATATATATATATATATATATATATATATATATATATATATATTATTTTTCATTTTAAATGTAATATTTTAATGTGTTTTTGTAATTTTTCTATTTTTATTTAACTTGATTTTGAAAGTTTTATTTTTTAAATAATTTTTAATTTAAAAAAAGTATATTTTATTATATATTTATATTTTAATAATTTTACTTTGAAACAACATGAGAGTGAGTAAATAGTGACAGAATTTTATTTTTAGGGGTGAAGTGTAAAGATTTTTTTTGGGCCATAGATTTTTTTTAAAGACATTATTTAAAAGACTTGCAAACATACTGCACAAAATGCTGGTGATTAAAATACTTTTGAACACCATTTGCCCCCAGTTTTTCAAGCTAAATGCAAACCGTGTTAAACTGGGTCAGGAAGTGATGCTAGCATGCCCCTTTTATTCTGAAATGTCTCTTCCCCTTATAGCCTGTCTGGGTCTAGTTCAGCGTAAAGCCAGTGGAAATAGGGTCTGTTTATCTGCACTATGTGGTTGTGCCAGTCTATTAGCACTGCTATAGACTTTTTCCTCTGTTTAATGGGTTTCCAGTGTCTCTGTGTTTGTCCCTGCTGGAGAAGCACATGTGCTGTATGCCTTTTGACTGGAGTAGAAAGACGATAAAGGGTCCAAAACGAGACAGGGAGGTGAGTTCACTCCATTCATCCGTGGGTCTGATAAAGGTCAGCCAACTGTGAACTAGACCTGGATCCTTGCTGTGTGACTGAAGCGTCTCATTTTCAGAGATCATGCGGACCGATATTTAATTAAAAGAGGGGATGAGGCTAATTGGGTCTGGTTTTGCCCTGAGGGGGTGAGAGGGAAAGAGAGGGAGAAACAGAGCGTTAGAGATATCTGGAGCTGGAGGCTAATCTACTTATTTTCACCCGTTAAAGCAGTGGCATTGGGATTTCATGAATACATCCTTCTGTGCGTGTGTATGTGTGTACTAATACTAGTGTGTAGTTTCTGTAGAGCACAAGCTTTACTAGTCTAAACTAACCGCTGGAAATGGTTTGAGCAAACAAATTTGCAATGAATTTTGATTTTTGCATGTTTTCACACAAATTTTTATCAGTTATGTCAGTGGTTCTCAAACCTGTCCTGTAGGCATACAAAATGTGCAGTGCTAGGGGTACTTCATGGAGAGGTTTGAGAACCACTGAGTTATGCAATCATAATTAAATTGCAACAATAACAACAACAGTTATTTATTATATAACAATTTATTATTATTATGTTTATGAAAAATATTTTTGTGGTCTGAATGGTTGCAAAATGTATTTTTGTCTTAGTTTTGGGATTATATCTAACTTTTACCTGTGTAACCCATTGATTTTATTATTAAATAAAACTATTAAAAAGTAGTTTTTGATAATTGAAAAACAGATGAAAAAATATATAAATATTAGATAAAAATCTTAAAATGAGAAATGTTGCCTTAGTAACTAACTGAAATAAGTTAAAGTACTAAAATCAAATAAATAAATTAAAACTTATATATAAATATAATTTATTACATAAATAACTTAATATATAACTATTTTAAAAAATGAAAAGAGCATACAACAAAATTTATACAATTTTAAAATTAAAATGAAAACTGTTAAATATTTTGTAATATTTATAAATAATATAATAGTGGCCTATATAAATAATACTAAAATAAAGCTAGTGTGTCGGTGCCAATACCCTAGTGCTGCTGCGTTACGGGCGTCCCGAGTTCAAATCCCGGCTCAAGAATCTCTCTCTCTCTCTCTCTCTCTCTCTCTCTCTCTCTCTCTCTCTCTCTCTCTCTCTCTCTCTCTCTCTCTCAATTCACTTCCTGTCTGCTCTCCACTGTCATATCATAATAAAGAAATAACGCTAGTTAAACATGTACATTTTCAATATATGGAACTTGCTGTACATGATAAAACAATCAATTTAAGTTTCTTTGAATTTGTTTGAAATATATTCAACTGTCATCGCTAGTTAGCATAAGTGTTATCCTGCGTATGTTAGTGGAACAAAAAAAAAAAGAAAGAAAGAAAAGGTGCTGTTTCCCCATGGTCTTGTTGTTGGTACATGGCTTCCATTAAAATGCCAGTGTAAGTGCAGACAGACCAAACATTACTTTGTCTCTCTCTATCTGTCTCTCCTCCCCCCTTTCCTTCTCTTCCACTGGTCGCCTCAGTTTCAGGTTGCTGACGTCCTCTCATCTTCCCCCCCAACCCCACACACACAGATACTCTCACAGTCCAGTCCCTCTGTCTTGTTTAGGTAAGTCTTTGTAGCCAGAGGCAAGGAGGCGTAAATTTACTTAGCAGACAGAGGGTGGGTTTGGTATCTGTGTGTTATCTCTGGCATAGCACAGAGAATCTTAAGTGTGTATGTGTCCAAATGTTGAACCATTTTGGCTCCATAGGACACACTGGTAACTGCTCATACTTTGGAAAATTTGGTTGATGTTATAATCAAGCCTAACAATCCAATCAAATATCAATGAACAAATCTAATTACTTACTACTGAATGTTGGTTTCTTCTTACAGTTGGTAAATGTCCACATTGGGCTTGGTGTAGTAAATGAATAAGGCAAGATTTGGAAGCTCAGTTGCAGAGGATTGTCAGTGGGAAGATTGTTTATTGAGAGGAGCTTTCAACACCCCCTCTTGAAGCCTAGGATCAAGCTTGTGTCAAAAACGTGGAGTGAGAATGTGTATTTGAATGAGTGAAGATGGTGAACACTGGTGGTCTTTTCTGCTAGATGAGATTCAAGAGATGTTCAGAATGACACAGCTTCTTGCTCATCAGTTGTAAAGAGAAGTGCGGAGTTGGCTAGAGGGAATGCAGCAAGCAATGTTGTATTATTACTTTAGAATAAAAGAGCTTTCTCTCTCTCAGTCTTCCTCTTTGCCCACAATGTTTTCCCAATATACCCATGAATCTGCTGTCATTTGATTGCTGTCTTCAAGAAGTTCTGGCTAGGGTCCCACATGTGCCATTAGTTGGCTCAAAAACAACAAACTAATTGTGTGTTTCTGTGTGGGTGGATGGATGTGAGAAAGCTTGTGAGGATCTGGAGAGAATCTCATATTCATCACCTCCTGTTTTTAAGTATGGGTGTCTCCGTCTGTCTCTTGCATTTGGCATTTCATTCTGGAACAAGTTAAGCACAGCCACTGAACATTTTTGTTTTCTACTTTCCTGTTCTAGGTGAGTCTGGACTGGGCAAATCCACGCTTATCAATTCCCTCTTTCTGACAGACCTGTACTCCAAAGACTACCCTGGACCATCTCAAAGGATCAAGAAGACTGTTCAGGTATGTCCTCTTTAGCTGACCTTTGACTTCTGATACTGATCTGGTGATCTTCCCTTTATCTACCACTATCTCTATGTTAGTTTTCTCTCTCTTTCTTCCCTTACCTTTGACCCTTTGATTTCCAGCCACCATTATCTTCCATTATCTTCCACTGTCTTGCAGCCAGATGTGACAGAGAGAAGCCATGAGGGAGGCTTCTGAGGTCTGGTTTCTTAATTCTTACCTCGGACCAAGAGTTTGGCAACCTTTTTTGTTGTGAACAAAGTGCACCATTCGAGATGAACTGTGCTACCTAACTGTGCAACCTTTTGCGTAACGTAGCAAACCAATCTGTTTTCTTGTATGCCCCCACTGTTATGCTGCAGGAACCAATTTTTGGATTTTGTTGTCGAAACTGGCCTGCATGGTGCTGTCAGCAAGTTGGGCAAATAAACATCCAGTCGGGATGTTACAGTTACAGTTGGGACCCCACTGCTCTACTCAGTTGAGCAGCATAGTTTTGATACTTTTTAAGTGCTTCTTGTTAGATTAGCTGCATGACTCTGAGGAAAGATTGGGCCTTATTGCATTAATTACTCTCACGCACTCAAGATTGCTTTTTGTCTTGGCAATTTCAAGTCAACCATTGAGACAGCTGGAGTGCAGAGCACCAAGCAGGCTCAAGCAATCACAAACAGATTCCTGCCTTCTGAAGGTCCCAGGCCAGAGCAAATGCTCCCAGACTTCCCAGAGGAAAGAGACAGCAGAGTTTTGACCTTATATGGATTTGATAAACAAGATGAGAACAGATGCTGAGGCTGGAACATCAGAAATGGGGGAGGATACACTGAAAAGGGCTTGCGGTATGATGGAGTGACTCAATTGGAGTGTTTTTTGAAGAGGATGGGAGGGGCAATATGACGGGGTCTAGATTCCTCTGGAGGCAAGTAGGGTTCAGTAGAAGGTCAAGAATTTTCCCACGAAACCCAACACCAGCCAATGACTTTCCCACCACCCTTGAGATGGGACGTGTTCCGAGACGGCCCGGCCCTTTCTGGTGTTTTAAGTGCAGCTCTCCTTTAAGATCTCCTTTATCTTGATGAACAAACTCTGTCTTTGTTGACATCATGACTAAGTTCACTGTTGAGGTTTGGAGCCAAGCTGTTTTGGACCTTAGTCAAGCTTGGATGACATGACATGTCCTTTCTGAGGCAAGTTATTTCACTTAGTGTCCAACTTGAAAAAGCTATCCAATCATGCATGTGCATCTCCTGTCTACTTGAATGGGGAAAGATTAAAGTTTCAACAACTTGTCTGCCATACTTATTTTGCAATAACACAGGGATGTCCAGTTCTGCTCCTAAAATGCCACTATCCTACAGAGTTTAGCTCCAATCATAATAAAAAAAAAACACCTGAACCAGCTAATCAAGGTCTTCCAGATTACTAGGAACTTAAGTGTGTTAGAGCTAAACTCTGCAGGACATTGGCCCTCCAGGAGCAGGATTTAACGTCAAATCACCAATAAAATCTGACTGATATCATAACTGGTCAAGCAAATGCATTTGTTTCTTGCAGCCACCATGTCAAACCCTGTCCCCAGTGATGTCCCTAGTCCTTGCAGTCCTCCTCCAAGTCCACACATTAATGATGTAATGCCACATAGACTATCACAGTGCTTCCCAACCACGTTCCTGGAGGCCCCCCAACACTGCACATTTTGCATCTCAGCTTTGTCTGATACACCCAATTCAGGTCTTGGAGTCTCTACTAATGAGCTGATGATCTGAATCAGGTGTGTTTGATAAAGGTGACATGGAAAACATGCAGTGTTGGGGGGCCTCCAGGAACATGGTTGGGAACCACTGGTCTGTCATATACAAGTCAGCTTTGAAGAGAGCATCATTGAACACTCTTGAGTGCCCTTCTGAAACCTAAAATGACAAATGGGACACCCTACAACCTCACGGACTTCACATACACAGGACAGTGAACAGGGCTTCAAATGTGATTTATTTCCACTTTTTTTTTTTAATGAGAAGCCTGTGTTTTCATCATATTGTATCTGTTCACATGGATCAAAGTTTGGGGGTTGCTTGTTTAGGATTATTTGCTTTTCTCAACCAACCAAACACAAACTCCACATCATCTTACAGTTTGAATCCAGTGACTGTGGCATTTGTCACCCAACATCTAAACAAATCCTTTCTCATTTGGAGAGGTGATGTAAAACCATGGGACATTGCTTGTTCCCACTGGAATTTGGTGGAAGATTCATCTGAGGCGGCACCTCTTTTTTTTTTTTTTTTTAACCACAAAACTACTAGAGATTTTAGATTTGAACTCGCCACTTGGCATAGTTTTACCTGTATTTCACAAATGAAATCTGACACTTTCAATATTCTCCTGTCCATGCTTTTCTCTTCAGACCCCATTTAACCTTCTCTGGCGCTTTCCCTGGTGGCAGGATGCTTTCCGCCATGCACTTTGTCTTGAGCTGTTCCACCATGAATGCCCGTGGTATAAATTTGTCAGCCTGGCCAAAGGCCGTGTTGTGATGTGTGGCTGTCTAGTCCTCTGTGGTCACCTCAGGCAGGACACAGTCAGCGCCGGGAGTATTTATATTCCAAAACAATCTGCAGTGTTTGTCATAGCAGCCACACAAGGGCCACTCTGGTTGCGTCGAATGAAAGTCTTGACATTTTTGTGGCTTTGTGTTTCTACATTTTCATTTATTTCTTTTTCTGTCTTGTTGCAGTCTGAAGTGGCCTGATGTGCCTCATAAACATCCTAGCATGAGCGAGAATGAAAGAGCTTTATTAAGGTTCACTCCATTCACTTCCATTCCCCTCATTTTTGCTTTCTCTCACTTTCTTCTCCTCAAGTCTCTCCATTTTCTCCGTAAGAAAGAACTGCGAAAGGTTGTGGCTGTTTTTGCTAGTGAGAAAGTGTATGTGTGAATGAGACTGCAGTTTTAGAAAAAGAGGGTCAGCCAAAAATAACCAGGCCTATGAGAATAAGCCGGTTTTTACTGAAAGCAGCTGAAATAACTTCAGAAGATGATCAAGCTGAATCATAGTGACATTGGAGATGACTATTTCAGTGTCTCACCTTGGTGCCTAACCTAGAATGCAACTAATGTAGAAGATGATGCAGAAACTCTCGTGAGACCACATCTGTTGCTAGCAAGGGGAAGGATGATGATTTATAACTTGACGTCATTTTAAAAACATGAACATGTTTGTTTGTTTGTAGCAGCAGTGAATTTAAAGATGCACCTTTTTAATACAATAAACTAGTCAATCTCACTATTTGTTGGACAACTACTTGACCATTACTGTCCCAAATGACGCACTATACATTTATACACTATGTACTTATACACTATGTACTCAACCATGTAGTGTATGAATTTTCTAAGGTTATTTTGTCATTAATAATCAGCAACTAATAGCCCCTCCCCCTTCGCGACGTAATTAAAGCTGCTTCATTTTTTCAGTTATTTAAGTGCATCATCTGGGTATTTAAACGCACTACTTGCACTCTTTATACTACAGAACATCATAGAATAGTGCATAAGTACGCAATTTGGGACGCACCTTATGTTGTAAATGCTTATTTGTTATTAGCATCTTTTGTATGACATACATCTATAACATTCATCAATGTTTATGTTCTAGAGTCGTCTATGACCTTTTGGTTTGATGCAGGTGCAAAAGTACAAATTTTTATGCGCAAACCAGTAACAACCAATCTCTCCACACTCATATGTTTGTGGTTTGAGTTAGTTAGCAGTGATGTTGTGCCAGTGACATGAATCTGGAACAAACAGGCAAGGTTGCTGTCCCAGGCTAACTCGCATATCCTGTGGTGACAACTTGTGGTCCTGCTTTCAGGTGGAACAGTCCAAAGTGCTGATAAAGGAGGGGGGCGTCCAGCTCACGTTGACCATCGTCGACACACCAGGCTTTGGAGATGCGGTGGACAACAGCAACTGGTAAATTTAAGAATTTTTGGGGCATTTCAGACAAATTCATGTTGGGTGTTATATATGATGGTTTTAAATCTGTTTTTACAGGCTGTGATGCAATGGTTTCTCAATGTTTGCATCTGACTTTGCCTTTCATCTAGCCTTCTCTTCTTTCTTTCAGCTGGCAACCCGTCATCAACTACATCGACAGTAAGTTTGAAGACTTCCTCAATGCTGAATCCCGGGTAAACAGGAGGCAGATGCCTGACAACAGGGTGCACTGTTGCTTGTACTTCATCGCCCCCTCTGGTCACGGGTAGGTACTGCACCCTGAACAAACCAAGCCTGGCATGAATCAACCAGCTTAAAATAGAAGCACCACACACACACACACACGTCCTGATTTACACATTTTGCACTTTGCTCAGGAGTGGGATGATGATGGAATTTTGTACATGAATACCGTACGACTGTGGTACAATGAAGGCATCAGAACATCAGACTGTGCATTGATTGAAATGCATTAACGGGTGAAATAGGGAGAGACACAGGACATATGAGCACAGATGGAGATGCATACTACCCACACCCAGATCCAAAAGCCTTACATAATGCCTGCTAAACTGGGCTTGATGTATGATGGGCGTTGACTCATTTATTTTTGAAAATGATTAGCTTATTTAGCTCATTTTTGCTGAAAATGATTCTTTTTTTAATATCAGAAATGAGATTTGTGATAAATTTATTGCATTTATTGAATTTTTTTATTTTAGTGGGTGTTTTTTATTTATCTTTTCAATGCAGTTATCTGTTGTTTTGTGATTTTTAAAGGAATAGTTCACCTAAAAATGAAAGTTTTGTCATCATTTACTCACCCTTATGACATTCCAAACCTTTCTTATGTTGAACGCAAAAGAAAATATTTTGAAGAATGCTGGTAATCACTTCCATACAGCGGAATTCAATGGGGACCAACAACTTTTTGGTTCTTCGAAATATCCTCTTTTGTGTTCAACATAAGAAAGAAACTTACACAGGTTTGTAATTTATCATTTTCTCTGAATAGACAAACGAAGCACTGTTTACTTCTATATTTACATACAGTATAGTGTGACCCCCGTAGCCCTGTGTCTACAAACAGCTATTTTCTTGCTTGCCCTTTTTGAGACGCCACCATGAAGCAACATTCATATCTCTGTGACCTTTGTGTTGCATCTTCAGTCTTGACATTCCTGAAATGTATAAACAGCCCCTCAGCTGGCCCCCAAAGCCACACACACACACACAAACAAACCCTGCTTAGTGTAAGAACAGCCTCTTTGTCTGGAATCCCGAACGAAAGTGATGCAAAGAGAGACAGAGTGAAGCCCTCATTCCCTCCATGACATAATTTTTCTGGTTTGGAAGGAAACGATGAAAAAAAAAAAAGTTCAGTGCTGTGTGGTGGCGGCTCTGTGCTGACAGTGGCCCCTCTGCTCTGGTCTGTTTATTCATGCCCGTTTCTGGTGCCTGACTTGTTTCAGTTCTATTGCATCACTTCAAAGGACACAGATCATTTTTGTGGTTGGTTTATGTGTAGACTTACCCAATGTTTTACTTAACCTTAATGTTACTGACATTGTTCATTATATTCATATTACCCGTGTGCAAAACTATGTGAAAATGTGCCTTTTTATTGTTTTATATTTCCCCCCTCGTTGTTCCATGTAGTTTTCGTGGTCTCTTATGTATTCACTCAGTTCTAAAATTATTTCCATAATGCACTATACTATAATAACCTATATTATATACTCTATACTTTTCTATTTTGTATTCTATGCATAGAAAGTTATACATTTGTAAAAAAAAAAAAAAATGTAATAGTCACACCCCTTTATTTATTTATTTATTTATTTATTTATTCATAATTTTTTGTTTATTTACTTGTATTTAATTACTTATTTATACTTTATTTCAATGGATTTATTTATTTTACTTGTCTTTCAGTATTTAGTAGTAAAACAGTAGTTGTATCAACATTAATAGATAAATATTTTAAATAAAAAAAGTAATATTGTCATAGTATAGATTTGCCACTTTGTACTGCACTGTAACTGTACCTTGCTGTACAAAAATTAATTTAGTAATCTAAATAATAATGCATTAGCACCAAAACAAGTGTAAACTGTTCGATGCAATTCACTTGTATTCTGAATCTTTTTTTTTTTCAGACTGAAGCCTCTTGATATCGAGTTTATGAAGCGTCTTCATGACAAAGTCAACGTTATTCCACTCATCGCCAAGGCCGATACTCTCACGCCAGAGGAGTGCCAGCTGTTCAAGAAACAGGTGTGTGTGTGTGTGTGTGTGTGTGTGTGTGTGTGTGTGTGTGTGTGTGTGTGTGTGTGTGTGTGTGTGTGTGTGTGTGTGTGTGTGTGTGTGTGTGTGTGTGTGTGTGTGTGTGTGTGTTAATGTGTGATTTCATACATTTTACAGCTGATTTGCCTTTTACAATTTTTCTCAAGTACTACAAATACTAGTGTCCTCTCATCATTAGATTATGAAGGAGATCCAGGAGCACAAAATCAAGATCTACGAGTTTCCCGACACAGAGGACGATGAGGACAGCAAGCTGATCCGAAAGATAAAGGTAAAGACACTTTCCATTTGCTTAATACCAAGCACTAAAAGAAACTGTACATTGTCAGGACTACAGCAGATAATTACAGACAACATTAGTTCATTCATTATGAACTAAAAATGAACCAATATATTTATCAATTAAAATGATCAAAGATTCAGAGTTGCCCTGACTCTGAGATCCCTAAATTTGGTAAATGATAGTTTATAAATATGCTAAAAATGTATATATAATTTGTGCATTTAAATTTTGTACATATTCTTTAATTTTTTATCATTTATAAAAAATAAAAAAAGTAATATGTAGCCTTTATTATTTATTATAGACGTTACTTAGACATTTTCTAGGCCTAGAAAAGTAATTGCAATGTCTTGAGTGAATATATAAATTTCTAATTATCCTCTGAAATATATAATCTATTAGAAATAGATTTTTGCATGGATATTTTTCTTTAGAATTCTATATGTATTTATATAAAAGCTTGATCAACTGGAAGATGTCACAGGATGAATCCTGAAGATCCTGTAAAAATATTGTTCATTGTTAGTTCATATTTCCTAATGGATCAAGTGTTAACATGTACAGCCTTATTATGAAGCCTCACATAAATCTTCAATTTTGAAATTGACAACAGAAAAACAATGAGACATGTTTTGTCTCAAACACGTCTGTAATTATCCCAGCAGCATCCACAATGTTGTTTGTTTCTCTAGGTTAGCTTGAGGTTATTCTTGATGACATTCAAACTGCTGCAGAACCAATTTAGTTGACTGACCCGTCTGTGGCTCTGAAGTTCAATGTGAATCTACGTCAGACCCCGTTTCTCTGTGTGCGGTCGATACAGGCTCACTTTAATTAATTGTGGTTCGTACCTACAGGAGAAGATGCCTCTGGCCGTGGTCGGTAGCAACGTGGTGATCGAAGTTAATGGCAGGAAGGTTAGAGGGCGTCAGTACCCCTGGGGTGTGGCAGAAGGTACGTGCCTCATCAGCATGACCTATATGAGTTTGTTATGAGGACTGTACCATTTCTAAAGAGAACAGGGGTGTTCCTCTGTGTGTGAAACTAGTGCATGGGCTTGCTGGACGAGTTGTCTCTCAGGTCAGATGTCCAACCTGAGGGGTTCTGGAAAAGGGATGACGACGAGGTGTTAGGTTTTCCAGAGAGAAAGATTGTCACCCCCTCTTTTCATCATAGGCCACAAATTACTTGTTGTGGTGGTTTTACTTCCCTCACATTTCTTTCTTTACAAAGCTCTCCTCCCTGAAAACTTTTTCATTTGGAATTGTTGTTGTGTGGTGAGCGAGTGTGTCTTTTTTTCCTCAGTTGTTTACGTGTCATTCTTTCTTTTCTCTTTTTTTCTTTCTGTCTGCTCTTTTCCATGACTGACAGAGGGCATTATTGGTAAACAAAACCATTTTTCATTTATACGCTCTACGTTAAGGCCTCCCCCTCTCCTTCCTCTTTCACCTTTTTGCTGCTCAGAATCTTTGCTGATTGTCAGATTTGTGCTCTACAAATAGTCATGGAGAAACCTATAGAAATAGAGCAACACTGCTCTCTAACATGTTTATAGGTTCTTAATTACCCTCTATGTAGGGCTGGACGATATAGCTAGAAAAATAGATCTCAATATTTCGAGTTAGAGTTTTGCTAATATTTGAGATATACAAAGGAATCAGAAAGTGTGAGACTAAACATGAATACTTTTGTTGAGATTTAAAAAATAATAATTTAGTAATAAACACATTTTTTAAAAAACCTCAAAATGCTTTTGAAAACTAGAAGTGGGTGTGTGTATTTATAGAATATACATGTGTGAGACCAATAGGAAATGCACTTTTCTGATTTAATAAAAAATATAATTTATATGTAATACAAATAATATATCATTTTTTATCACGTATATTTCTTTTTTTTTTTTCAAGGACTTCTTTTTCAAGAACTGTTTCATTGTATATCGTTACATAATGTGTATGTGCAATTACATATTACTTCATATAATAATAATAATATAATATCAATAAAAACAATTATAAACAAATATAATTGTAATTTTTAGTTTGGAAATATAACGATTAAAAATATAGGTTTTTCTCTAAATGACCACAAGAAAGAAAAAAATACTTCCATGATGATTATATTTACTACTGTGGCAGTGTTAATAAGCAGCAATATGTGCAGATATTTCGCAACTCATAGATAAGGAGGGAACACAGAGCTAGACTAATAACCACAAGTTAATATTTATGATGTTGCTTAATTTGATTTTGCCAGGCAAAAATCATTGCAAATACATCATAAATATTTGATATATCACCCAGCCCTACTCATATGTTTAAACAAAACCTTGCATCCAGACATGCATGCCTCCCATTACTTATTTCCAACCCCCATTTTGGATTTAAATACGTTGAGGGATACAAACTGTGTACCCCTGAGGTCAAAACATTTCTTTTTTTCCTTTTACATACTTAATTTTATATATAGTACATTGACATCATCATTTATAAGCATTTTTGCCTCAGAACTCTGATGCGGGGTTGACTGAGTGCTAATGTTTCCATTCTAACCTCTGATCAACACTGTCTTAACATACGACCCAATATATGGGGCGCCGTTTTGAGGCACCATCTATACCTGTCAGCATCAGGAGTTTGCCGTCCCATCAAAGAAGAAACTACAAATCCCATGATCCCTTTAGACATAAGACTCCACCCCCTGCCCCTCCTCCTAGCTCCATTTGGCTGGTCTCTCTGCTTGTCATCGCTATGCCATGTAACCCTTCCTACAACACACCATTTTTAGTCGTAGTAGCCCATGAATCACAGGTTGAGTGGGTGTTCCCTCAGGAGAGACTTTAGTCCCGCCCCTCCAACTGCTCTCTCACAGGTAGGTGGTTGTAGCAGATGATTGACACGTGGGGCGGTCAATCAGCATGAGTTCTCCTTATAGGTAAGATGCTCGCTTGGTAAAGCATCGTAGGGCTCTATAACTGCTGTAACAGTGCAGGTTAGACTTGTAGAAAACGTTTCATCCTTTAACCATCTTTCAGAAAACAGTGTCTCTGGTCCTTTTCCAGAATACCATGCAATGACAACGATGTTTGATCATACATACCTGTGTATGATCACATAACAGCGGTCTGAACTGCTAACCTGCTGTTAATTTTTGTGACTGTTTAACCTTTTGACATATTCTGTTTTGATGTTTAATTACTAAATTGTGTTTTGACCTGTCTTTTTAATTTTTTTTTCCGTTTGTCTGATATTGTTTTATTGTTACCTGATTAATTTTGTTCTGTCAACAACCTCAGTGTCTGATCCTGTTTGCTTATAAGTGTATGATTTGTCACTGTATTATGTTTGTTTATTTAATGTATTGGGATGCATTGATATTAAAACTCTCGCTGATGTAAGCCCATTAATTATATTCATGTTATGGCCGCTAATTGAAAAATGGCTAGTTGTAGAATTCTGTATTATTTTCTAAAAATAAATTCGGAATACAGAAAGCTCCTCACAGCATGTTCAAATGTTAAAATTGATAAATGGCTAGTGGTATAATTTTGCACTATTTAGTATAAATAAATTAAGAATACTGTACAATATTGCTCATCACATTACGACTAATAATTAATAAATGTCTAGTAGCAGAATTCTATACTCTTTTATTTAAATAAATTAAGAATAAATACTAACAGCTAAAATAAATAGTTTAAAATTCAGTTAAATTAAGTTTCAACATTATCTTTTACAATATGTGACGCTTGACCACAAAACCAGTCATAAGGGTCAGTTTTGCAAAATTGATAAGCTGACTAAATAAGTTTTCCATTGATTTATGATTTGTTATGATAAGACAATATTTGGCCGAGATGCAACTAAAAGAAAATCTGGAATCTGATGGTGCAAAAAAAATCTAAATATTGAGAAAATTGCCTTGAAAGTTGTCCAAATGAAGTTCTTAGCAATGCATATTACTAATAAAAAATTACGTTTTCATATATTTACAATAGGAAATGTACATTTTGGCGTAAAAACAAAAATGTATTTTTGCCTATTGCGCCAGCCCATGCTACTTAAGGCTGGTTTTGTGGTCCAGGGTCATATTATGATTTTTCAGATTTACTTTAGATGCAAAGGTTATCTATTTGTAAAAATAGAGGAAAGTGAACATGCAAAATTACATTTCTAGTATTGACCGATATTGGTAATTTAAAAATAAACTTCAGATGCTAACTGATATGGTATTGATATATCATGCATCCCTATTAAAATGTGTTTTTGACTGCATATTTTATTAAAACAGAGGTCCAATCTCATATTAAGTGTCTATCATTACTACATACATCCACAAAAATAATGCATTTTCATGTCAACTTTTATTGTTACAATTAACAGTTTTACAGCATTATATGTTGTAGTCCTGCACATAAATATACAAGTAGTGCCTACTTTTTTTCTTGTTTAATTGCTTTAAAGTTGTATTTTGACATTTTAAATGAAAGCTGAAAAATTAAATATAAGAGATTTTAAAGTTTTGAAGGTTTTGAATTTAAGTCAGTGTGATACTATTGAGCTAAAACATCTATTTCTTCCTGTTTCAGTGGAGAACGGTGAGCACTGTGACTTCACGGTCCTGAGGAATATGCTCATCAGGTGAGAAACAACGTGATGTGTTACATGAGAAAGCTGTGGTCTATCCAGGCTCGGCCTGACAAGCTTCCAGCATCAAGTCATTGAAAGTAAAATACTGAATTGGAGTTTTGATCAAAGTTTAACCTGTCATCAAACAATTCGTTGCAGGACTCACATGCAGGACCTGAAGGACGTGACCAATAATGTTCACTATGAAAACTACCGGAGTAAGAAACTAGCAGCTGTCACCTGCAACGGAGTCGACTCCACCAAGAACAAGGGCCAGCTCACAAAGTACGAGAACAGTTCTGTTTTCACCTTTTCCTGGGATCAAACCTCCAAACTTTGTAGTCTAGTGGTTAAAAATTCTTTAAAAGTCTAGTCTTCAAGGAATAGTTCACCCAAAAATGAACATTTTCTAAAAATGTACTCACCCTAAGGCCATCCAAGATATAGATGAGTTTGTTTCTTCAACAGAACAAGTTTGGATATATTTACCTCTCTGCAATGAATGGGTGCCGTCAGAATGAGAGTTCCTAAAACATCACAAGAATCCACAAGTCAAGTCCACCAGTTAACATCTTGTGAATCAAAAGTTCCATGTTTGTAAGAAACAAATCCATCATAGTCAATTTTAATTTTGGATTCTGACGGCACCCATTCACTGCAGAGGATCTAATGGTGAATGCTTATGTAATGCCAAATTTCTCCACCTCTGTTACAATTACTGTGATGTCTCTCTTGTAGGAGTCCCCTGGCCCAGATGGAGGAGGAGAGGAGGGAGCATGTGATGAAGATGAAGAAGATGGAGACAGAGATGGAGCAAGTCTTTGAGATGAAGGTCAAAGAAAAGAAGCAAAAACTGAAGGACTCTGAGGCAGAGGTGTGTATGTGAGAACGCTTGTGTTTGGTCTCTATTTTTTTCCCATTGCACTCTATATTTGTCATGGCTAATACCACAAATACTTAACTGAAAATCCTTGGGCATCTTTGATGCAGTTGGAGCGGCGTCACGAACAGATGAAGAAGAATCTAGAAGCTCAGTATAAAGAGCTTGAGGAGAAGAGGCGCCAGTTTGAGGAGGAAAAAGCCAACTGGGAGGCCCAGCAACGCATCCTGGAGCAGCAGAAACTTGATGCATCAAAGTGAGACTCTCGCTGTTCTTTCATCTCAATCCCTCAGTGTCTTTCTCTTAAAATAGTCTTTCTGTAGCTCTCTGTATTATTCAGTCCCTAAATTATGCAGTAAACTTTTTTTTTTTCTTTTTTTTTTTAATAAATGCAGAACCGCACTTAGATTCCAGGCTGACTGTCCCATTTGTCTCTTACATCCAAAAATCTGGATCACGTTGAAAATCTGGATTCAGAATCAAATTTAACCTGAAATTAATTTTAGCATTTTTAAAAAGTGTAACACAAAATTAATATAGTTAGTTTAGTTTCATGGACTACCATTCAAAAGTTTGTGGTTTTTGTATTTATTTTCAGGATTTTTGATAGAAAGTTCAAAAGAACAGCAAATATTTAAAATATATATTTTTGTAACATTATAAATGTCTTTTCTGTCACTTTTGATAAAGTATTAATTTCTTGTATATTGTTGCAAAGCATCAGTAAACATGAGCGGCAGCATTAAAACAGAAAAACATTAATGTTAATAAAATAAATTAATTAAGTACCAGTAATGGAAAAATATTATATATATAACTACATTTTATCAGCTATAACTAACAATTTACTATTTAATTGAATTTCTTCACCAATGATTTTGTCTTTTTGTGTTTTTCAGGACAATGGAAAAGAACAAGAAAAAAGGAAAAATCTTTTAAAGAATCACGAAACTCCATTCCTTATAAAACCAGAAACTCCTTGCATCTCTTTTGATGCTGTAATGTTCTATGACCCCATAAGAAACACACGCAGGAGTGCTATGGTACAGTTTACTGCACATTCATTGCATGAATGAAAGCTATGAAAATATAGGGTATTTTTGTAGTCACGTCCACACAGAAATTTACCGCCCTCTTTTGGTTGACTACAATAGTACACCACATGCCCAGTATGTTTTCAACCTTTTGATTAGAATGAGAATATATCGACCAACATGAACTTTAAAACTTTTAATTCTGGTTATTACAAACAATACGTCATATTTGTAATCATTTTTGACAGAGCAGACAGACATTTTCAACTCACACATTCGCACATCGTAGTGTTAAGAAGGTCTCGTGGTAGGTTTGTATGGGTGTGATGGAGGATGAGACAGACGGACGGAAGCAAGTGCAACGAGTTTATACAGAGATAAGCATGTATGTGTTGAAAAGCAACGCTATGGATAGATGGTTTACGGTCTTTGATTTCTGCTAGTGTGTGTGTGTGACTTGTGTGTTTCTTTGGGGTCATAAACATTTAAAGACTTGTTTTAACATTATTGCACAGTTAAATTATGACAATAACAGTTTTCCATGTTTTTAAACCCATTTGCTGGCTGTGTACGTAGATAATTGTGTCCCTACCATAGATGGTGTAATACAAAATGGCATGATTGTCAACATTAATAACAATAGTCATTTTTTTGGTATGGATGGATATAAAGTAATTCCAATAATATTATAGGATGTTGCTCGAACATTCTGCCTTAAAATTGCAGACTGTTTCTGCTCATGTTTTGTTTTTTTATTGTGAACCGATTATGTCAGATGTCCCTCGATCTATTCCTAAACTGATCTGAGACCAGTTTGTTTCATTTTAATAGTTGGGACTTGGATTTTTAGTTGTTGGGGCTGGTCCTAGATCAGGGCTTGATGGTCAGTTTTAACCTGAGTGAGTTCAGTATCTAAACAGATGTTATTTTAGCCATACTTACCCAGATTACCCTTTATAATAAACTCGCTTTACATTCCAAATGGAAATGAGAATGGAAGAGCTCTTTTGTTTCTGTTGGATAGTTTAGATTTATAACATGCAGGCTCCAGGTCTAACACATGCCAAACAGCGTATAGACAGCAACGTGCACAAAACTCTCAATGCAAAGGGCAATAAAGAGTCCCCGTATGCCTCATGTGATCACACACACTTATATATTTTGCAGGTTTGTCATTATGCAAGTTTGAAAACACTCTGTTCTTCCTGTCGTGGATCGCTAAACCACACAGACGCTCTACGTGTTTAGTTTAGTTTAAAGTTTTAGTAGAACAGTATTCTGGGAAAAAGGAAAAAAACTTTTCTTTAACCACTCTACACTTTTTTTTTTTTAACAGTAGACCTGAACATGGCTCTAGACATGTTTGTTTTCTTATTATTTTTTGTATATGTATACAGTTTTCAATTTCCGATTGTATTTCTTCATGTTTTATCTTCAACTGTTATTCTTTCTGCCTAACTGTACAATATTAAACATGAGATGTTATGCTGATACGGGTCATGTTGTCATGTTTTCTTATTAGTATTATCAGTGGTCCAACACGTTTTTTGAGGTTTTAAATGTATATTTTATTTTGTGTTAGTACTAAAAACATTAGCATGAATCCATACTTGACACATATAACAAAAATCAACAACTCTGCTCCATCAGAAAACAGTAGAACAGTATTTGAAGGTTCTTATGGTTCTTTGTAGCACTTCACATTTGTAATGAACCATTTTCTGATCGAAGAACCATGTTTGGAGAACAGAACTTACAAAAATTAGCATAGTAAACGGACAAGTCTTTTTGAGAAGTATTCTTCAGCTAGGTGGTTGTCTTTGGGGTAGGATCTGTTTTCTTCAGTAGGGTTTTTGTTGGGGTGGTTGTCTTTGGGGTAGGATCTGTTTTCTTCAGTAGGGTTTTTGTTGGGGTGGTTGTCTTTGGGGTAGGATCTGTTTTCTTCAGTAGGGTTTTTGTTGGGGTGGTTGTCTTTGGGGTAGGATCTGTTTTCTTCAGTAGGGTTTTTGTTGGGGTGGTTGTCTTTGGGGTAGGATCTGTTTTCTTCAGTAGGGTTTTTGTTGGGGTGGTTGTCTTTGGGGTAGGATCTGTTTTCTTCAGTAGGGTTTTTGTTGGGGTGGTTGTCTTTGGGGTAGGATCTGTTTTCTTCAGTAGGGTGGTTGTCTTTGGGGTAGGATCTGTTTTCTTCAGTAGGGTTTTTGTTGGGGTGGTGGTCTTTGGGGTAGGATCTGTTTTCTTCAGTAGGGTTTTTGTTGGGGTGGTTGTCTTTGGGGTAGGATCTGTTTTCTTCAGTAGGGTGGTTGTCTTTGGGGTAGGATCTGTTTTCTTCAGTAGGGTTTTTGTTGGGGTGGTTGTCTTTGGGGTAGGATCTGTTTTCTTCAGTAGGGTTTTTGTTGGGGTGGTTGTCTTTGGGGTAGGATCTGTTTTCTTCAGTAGGGTGGTTGTCTTTGGGGTAGGATCTGTTTTCTTCAGTAGGGTTTTTGTTGGGGTGGTGGTCTTTGGGGTAGGATCTGTTTTCTTCAGTAGGGTTTTTGTTGGGGTGGTTGTCTTTGGGGTAGGATCTGTTTTCTTCAGTAGGGTTTTTGTTGGGGTGGTTGTCTTTGGGGTAGGATCTGTTTTCTTCAGTAGGGTTTTTGTTGGGGTGGTTGTCTTTGGGGTAGGATCTGTTTTCTTCAGTAGGGTTTTTGTTGGGGTGGTTGTCTTTGGGGTAGGATCTGTTTTCTTCAGTAGTGTGGTTGTCTTTGGGGTAGGATCTGTTTTCTTCTGTAGGGTTTTTGTTGGGGTGGTTGTCTTTTGGGGTAGGATCTGTTTTCTTTGCTAGGGTGGTTGTTGGTGGTCATTTGCTGACATAGGTATTGGCAGAGGGCTTGTTGGGTGATTTTGCCAGGATATATTTTGGACATTAAGTGATGTAAGTTTTTTCCGGTCCTGTCACATTATCTCTCTCAATGAAGAGACAAAACAAAAATTAAAATAGTTCTGAACATTAAACATTATTTTGGATACAAATGCTGCATTTCCAATGATAAAGCTCACTTTTCTCTGTTTTTCGAAGCACTGTCTAGTTGCACACAAAATTTGCATATAGATGTTGAAACCCTGAGGGAAAAAGTTCACATTCAATATTTGCTAACATTTTTGTGACAAAATATGCTAAAAATATATATTGTTGTGTGGAATTTTTAAGTGTATAAAACTGAAATAACACCTTTCCGAAACTGGAAAACCTTGAGCTGTTGGTTAAACAAATAACAACAACAGCTTTTATACTAAATACAAGTGATTTCATTGCAGAACAGCTGTATCCTTGTCTTAAGTTGTGTGCATATTTTGTAAATATGTAAATAACTCATTTAAACTACAAGAGAACCTACTTTGAGTCTCAGAAGTCCAGGCCATTAGCAGGACCAGTCCAAACACCAGAATACAAAATCTTCTCATGGTTTCTGATATGAAGTTGATTTGCAGGCTTTGGTGATGAGTTTTTTTGAGAAATCTGAGTGAATTTGAGTCTGCTTTTCGCTTTAAATATTTTCCCAGGGTGATGTTATAGAAACTCAAATCTGAGGTCTGATAAGCAAGCGCCCACCTCTACTGAGTTTCTACAACCAAACACAAAACTTCTGGTTGAATGTAGCATGTTGTAAAAAAATTTAAAAAAAAAAATTAAAAATCATTACAAAGATGCCATTCTAATTTACACATATTTAGGCTACGTGTGTGAGTGTATCAGCTTAGACATAGAATGGCATCTTTGTACACTGTAAAAAGTGATAAGTTGACTTAACTTAAAAAAAACTGAGGAAACCCGTTGTCTTAATTTTTAAGTAAATGATCATTTAAAAAATAAGTTAATTGAATTGTCAAGTAATATGTCTAAAAATTACTTTTTTTAGTTATGTACTTGGCAACAGGTTTCCTCAATTTTTTTTAAGTTAAGTCAACTTTCACTTTTTACAGTCTAATGATTCATTTTTTATTTATTTATTTTTATTATTATTATTTTTTTTTATGTAGGCCTATGTGTGAATTAAATCCTATTTTATATAAAGGGCAACAAAGAGTACCTATATGTCTTATGCATTTAGAAACTATATCTTTTTCATTTTTGTATTTATGCAAACATGTTGCTTTGTTTGTATATGTAGGCTATACATTCATTTAATATAATAGGCCTACATGAATATGCGCATATTCAAATGAGTCTGACACCAGGTAATCTCATTGCATTTTAAGATTTATTAGGATAGATTGAGCATTAAATGAAGACAGTTTAACATTTAGATTCTTGCAATATTAATCAGGAGATGCAAAAATACTTTTATTAAGAAAGGACAGTTGTATAAAGCAGTAATAGTATTATTTTTGGCATAATGTATTGTGTTTTTATTAAGCAAGCTGATTCTCCATTACTTTCTTTATCCAAGCCTCGTCCGGTCTCACACAAAATTCGGTTCTAGGTGTCGTAACCCTAAGGGAGGAAAAATTCACAGTTTCACATTCACATTTTGCTAGCATACACAAAATCGGTTTTATCACTTGTCTACAATTTAAAAGGAGCATATGGCAGTTTTTCTAAATTATATATTTTAGTTAAATACTTACACAATGCCAGTGACAGGGCAATGTGAACTTGTCTTCAGAGCACTCTTAATTTTTGAGGCTGGAATTGGAAAGTCGATAAATTTGAAGCAACAACTCTCAGGAACTGCATGAGCAACTGCTGTTGGTGAGATAAAATATATCATTATGTACATTTTCTAGTTTTAGGAGAGAACCATAAAATTGACCATATGCAACCATGTACACTGTAAAAAGTGATAAGTTGACTTAACTTAAAAAAATTGAGGAAACCCATGCCTTAAAATTATTAAGTAAATAATCATTTAAAACAATTAATTAAGTGAATTGTCAATTCGGGTTTCCTCAATTATTTTAAGTTAAGTCAACTTATCACTTTTTACAGTGTATAAAAGAGGCTAATTAAATATAAATATGATTTTGACTTTATTCATCCTTCACAATAAAGGTCCTTTCTAGAACTGGATGGTTAATCAGCATATTGGTTTGTTTCTGGGTTCTGTTAATCTCTCTATATATGTTTTGTTGCTTACCGGAGAATACAAATTTAATTGAGGAACATGCAAAGGTTCCACTACGCTGTAAAAAGTGAAAGTTGACTTAACTTAAAAAAAATTGAGGAAACCTGTTGCCTTAAAATTATTAAGTACATAATAATAAAAAATTTAAAAAAAAAAATAAAAATCAAGTGAACTTGACAATTCAATTAACTTATTTTTTTTTTAATGATCATTTACTTAAAAATTTTAAGGCAGCGGGTTTCCTCAATTTTTTTTAAGTAAAGTCAACTTATCACTTTTTACAGTGTACGGTATCTTTTGTTTCTAATTTGATCCATTTTATTCACTTAAACTTTATGTACAACTTCATGTCTTATATAGATAACAATTTAGTCAGAAGCAAAACTGTAATTCAAGAGAACTTACGTTGAGCTTCAGAAGTCCAGGCCATCAGCAAGACCAGCCCGAACATCAGACACAAAGAAGATGCCCTCATGATTTCTGATTTGAAGTTGATCCTCAAGCTTTGATAATGAGCTGTTTTAGTAGTCTGAGACAATTTGAGTCTGCACCACATTTTTAAATGCTTTCGGACGTGATGCTAGATAGCAATTCAGATCTGTGGTTTGATAAGGAAGTGTACTGCAGTCCCCCTCCTCTTCATCAAAGCCCACACGGAGAATCACATTTGCTGTACTGGGTTTCTATGCGTTTTTGCAAGCAGAGATCGTGAGAAGATAAAATACAGGTGTCAGAAGTTTACAGCACGTCTTTTTACTGATGCTCATTACAAGAAATTTAAAAAAGATTTTCAAACTTGGGTAACGTGTAAAATAACATCTGCATTACTCTCGTACCATCCTTTATGTCCAAATCACAAAAGGACTATAGGCTAATTCATGGATTCCGTGTGGCAAATTCACTTTCCACAGTCAGCATTTACAAAGAAAAAAAGTAGGCTACATGACCACTGACATGGGTTTTCAGTATGCAAATATTAAACTAGAATGGAAACGTGTTGTAGTACACAATGGAAATGCTTTGTAATACCTTCATGTATAATTCATGAACAAAAAGAACATTTAACAGATTTCATAATATAATTATGTATTATATAAATATTTAATCAAATGAAATTTGACATGTTCTAATGAATAATTTAAAAAAAGATGATATAATTTGAATATCAACTTTAATTAACCTTATTACAATATTATAAATATTAAATATTTTACATCAAAATAATATAACTCTTATACTAATAAGTTTAGATCAATTTAAATGATTTTACTTTTCTATTATGAATATGTTTCACTTATTCAGATGATTATACTGATGTGAAATTATTTTGATCAAGTTTTATCTAATTTGTTTTTATATACAGTAGTGCTGTTAACTGCTTAAAAAAATCATTATCATTATCAAACATCTGTCTGTCTGTCATTGAACCTGTTATGATCTTATGTCCATGTTCTTGCTCTATTTAGAATACATATTACATACAGTGTCATTCTTCTATAGAAACCATAAAGTCGCGTGAAGTTGTAAGATGAAGGTGATGCATCTCAGTAAACATCAGCTCAGCCTGATAATGATCAAGATCTTCGTGTTCAGCACTTTTGGCCTGTGGTTTTTTTTTTGGTTTTTTTTTGTACGATTTGTACCCTCATTTTCATGTGCAGTAAATAGCACACGCGCAAATGCTCTACTAGAATGTTTAAATATGTATGAATATGTAGATACATATGTCTGTATCAGTCACATAATAATCTAGCTGTACGTTTAATTGTTTTCAGCAATATTCATGATAAATTTGACAAATACGCCAGGAAAGATTTGATAACTTAATGGAATAACATTCAGACCTGCTAAAATATTATTACTAATCTAAAGTACAGTGAATGAAAGGCCAGACTGATTCAGCAGAACATCAAAACCTCTGAGGAAACCACCAGTAGTGTGTCATTTTTATTTCTTTTGTAACTGACATGAGAAACGTTAACTTGCTATGTAAGTGTAAGGTGTGACTCATTTTGACGTGAGGTACATAGTATTATATATAATATATGAGCAAACCCTTATTAGTCACACAGACTGCTGTGAGATTTGAATCACTCCATTGGCCTTTCAGGTTTTCAGCATGAAGTGATTTAAAAGTTTCTTTATATAACTGCAGTACAAAGGCATTCACTTAATCTACATCCATTTTGAGTGTTTTGTATTAAATTCCCCTTAAAGAATTGGTTTAAAATGTGTCTTTTTCCATAAGAGCAGAATGGGCGATTCAGTTTACTGGAAAAGACACACAGATGAAGACCATCCTTATTCTGAGAAAAACACCCCACTGAAACTGTCACCTAAACATCACAAGTGTTCTGAGGTGGCTATTTACTGCACAGCAATTTTGGTCTTAAAGTTTGCACTTCCTTCATTCAGAGTGAAAATGCAATTTATTACACAGCAATTTTGGATGTAGGCTATATATATGAATGTATGTATGTACAGTATATATATATATATATATATATATATATATATATATATATATACACACACACATACACACACAAATGTACAAAATTTTCATTCATTACCTCATTAATATAGGTTATTAATTTTAATTCTATTTCTTTTCTATATTTTCATCTAAACAAACAAACAAACACACAAACTAATTAATTAAGCCATTACAAATAATGCAATTTCGAAAATACAGAATTATTTTTTTAATTACTGAATTTTTTTGTAATTAGTTTTTTTTTATTATTATTGAAAAATTACTGCTGGAGGAAGACAAACTCTCTTTGTGCTGGATGAATCAGGCCCCATTATCAACGACCTCAATTATAATAACCTGAAATGAAAATGAGAGTCGTGGGCTGTATGTACACGTTTGCATTTAGCTTTTTAAGGGTGTAATGGTTTTGTAAATCATTGAATAAACATTTAATCATTGTATTATTTGTTTATTTTTATTTGATTTCTGTCTATTGTTATTTAATATAACTATTTAAATAATAAATACATAACTGCAGCCATCAAAAGTAATGCAATATTAAAAATTATTATAAGTCACTGTTAATTTCAACATTTACTAAATGACATTTTTTTTAAACCAAAATTGTTATATGTTAACATTAATTTGTTAATATTAATTCACTAACACGAATAAACAATAAACAATTTTATTTTTACTAACTTACATTAACAATAATAAATAATTGCTTAAAAAAAATAAAAAAATAAAAATTATATATATATATATATATATATATATATATATATATATATATATATATATGTGTGTGTGTGTGTGTGTGTGTGTGTGTGTGTGTGTGTGTGTGTGAGACCCTGGACCTGGTCTTAAGTCGCTGGGGTATATTTGTAGCAATAGCCAAAAATACATTGTATGGGTCAAAATTATCCATTTTTATTTTATGACAAAAATCATTAGGATATTAATTAAAGATCATGTACCATGAAGGTATTTAGTGAATTTCCTACTGTAAATATATCAAAACGGAATTTTTGATCATTAATATGCATAGCTAAGAACTTAAAGGTGATTTTCTCAGTATTTAGATTTTTTTTTTTGCACCCTCAGATTTTCAAATAGTTGTATCTCGGCCAAACATTGTCATATCCTAACAAACCATACATCAATGGAAAGCTTATTTATTCAGCTTTCAGATGACGTAGAAATCTGAAAGCTGAATAAATAAGCTTTCCATTGATGTATGGTTGTATAAAAATTGATACTTATGACTACTGAAAGTACAGCTCTCTCTCCACCTCAATACCACGACTGAGGTGCCCTTGAGCAAGGCACCGAACCCCCAACTGCTCCCCGGGCGCCGCAGCATAAATGGCTGCCCACTGCTCCGGGTGTGTGTTCACGGTGTGTGTGTGTTCACTGCTGTGTGTGTGCACTTTGGATGGGTTAAATGCAGAGCACAAATTCTGAGTATGGGTCACCATACTTGGCTGTATGTCACGTCACTCACACTACTTTTGTGGTCCAGGGCATAGGTCCAGGGTCACATATAGGCTAGGCCTATTAGCTCATTGTAGATCATGCTAGCTAATGCATTTACAGATTTAAACAAATTGGACCTTACTGCAAAGTGTTTCCCTGATTTAATTATGTAAATATTTGTATACTCCTTTGGCTTTATATTTATTTAGGAGTTATTCGTTATATCTCCGCAGTGGTCTAGTCTCCAGCTCAGCCGCACCAACAGAGGTCGCCAGTTAAACCAGCTGCGCTTTCTTTCACAGCGCGCTCATTCTCTGCGCATGCGCACTCGCCGCGCGTCTCTTCCCTCCCCGCAGGATCAAACCGCTGCTTGTCCGCGCCGCCGAAACGCCGAGCCGACAATGGCACAACTGGTGGGACCTCTCCGCAAAGAGCTCGCCGACTCCCTGTCTTCCTGCCGGGTGCTGGTGGTCGGCGCGGGAGGCATCGGCTGCGAGCTCCTGAAAAACCTGGTGCTCACCGGCTTTAAGAATATAGAAGTGGTAAGTTGCATTAAGGCGGACTCTCTTTGTGCTGCATGAATCAGGCCCCATTATCACAGATCTTCACTTATAACATCCTGAAATGAAAATGAGAGTCGTGACTTGTACGCATTACTCGTTACAGTAAGTTTTTAAAGAACGCAATGCTTTTCGTCCCATTGTAAACATATAAACCAGCCTTTTTCTTTCGCGCCATGTTCTGTGCGATACAACGTCCCTTGAAAACATTGACCAATGTGGCCACACTTAACCCCTAATTACCGTAATTATGGTTCTGCGAAATAGGTGCGCTTTCGAAAAGATTATTTTAAAATGAAAATTTCTTTGATATTCTAAACCTCATATCAGACTAAGATTATATTTAGTTTTTTTAAAACAGCATCTTGCCGTCGTCTCTAAGTGTAATGTTTGTTGTGATACAGCTTCTATGTCTATGCTAAAGTAACAGGATTGATATTATTATAGCTTTAGCCATTATTAACCTTGAACACAAGGTTATGAAACTACAACCTGTTTATTAGCAGGTCAAATTAATGCAGGTGTTTCTACGTATAGGCTATACAGTTTTCAATAAACCGTTGTTAAAGTCAGTGTACGAAATCTTGGTAACAGGGTTGAGGTAAGATTGTAATTAAACAAATGTAAGAAGCATAAAGTGATAAAATCACTCACTTAATTGATATTGAAGCATTTATGACCTGCAAAGATAATGTTGTGATGATTATCAGTGTTTTTATTTATGCAATTAAGTGTTACAATGGCACACAACCGACTTTTTTTTAAGGGTGTTTTATAATGGCTTTAAAATGCATGGTTAAAATAAATATAATTGAAGTAATAATAAAACTGAGAGAACTATATTAAACTACAGAATTTGGAAAATGCTAAATTGGCAATTGATTTTTAGTTACTGAATAATGAGTTATGCAAATAAAATAAACACATTATTTAATTACAACATTTTATGCCGTTTTAGTTTTAAAGAGATTTAGGCTACATTTAAAATGCATTGTGGTTTCATTGTGATATAATGGTTTTGCACTTTCTTTAATGATTACAATATTGTAGTATTGTTTTTCTTCTTCTTTGATTATCCTCTTATAGAGTTTTTTTTTTTTTTATATCCTCAATTGCAGATTGACCTGGACACCATTGATGTCAGCAACCTTAACAGACAGTTCCTGTTTCAGAAGAAACATGTTGGAAAGTCTAAAGCTCAGGTAAATATAACTGACTTCAACATGTGTGAAACCCTTTATCTCTGAAGCTCATGTTTTATTAGATTGTGTTGGTTTATTAGAGTTAAGCCAGATAAGGTTTTTAGTGAAAATAAATTAAAAGCCTATTATAATTTATATAATTTTTCTAGCCACAGAAGATGGCGTGGCGTTAAACACAAACAGACTTCATTATGTGATTTAGAAATCTGCATCAGACATTGACTTATTAATGTGTTTCAGGTTGCCAAGGAGAGCGTGCTGCGGTTTTGCCCATCTGCGAACATCACTGCCTACCATGACAGCATCATGAAGTGAGTCCAGTTACATTATTACCACGATAAAGACGTAGCGTATGAACATTTGATAGTGCATTTCAAAAGACAATTTGTCTGTGGATACTATATAAAGCACTAATTAAAGGTCAAAAATTTGATGTCCAATTTTTTTTTCTTTGTGCTTTGCAGCCCAGATTACAACGTGGAATTCTTCCGAAATTTCCAGCTTGTCATGAATGCTTTGGACAACAGAGGTATGCATTTTTCAGCAGACTTTGGAAGAAGGAACACTACCTTTTTAAAATATCCCTTTAAATGTGTCTTTTCTGTTGTCCTTGCAGCGGCCAGGAATCATGTAAACAGGATGTGTTTGGCTGCTGACATTCCCCTCATTGAGAGCGGCACAGCTGGCTATCTGGGACAAGTCACGGTTATCAAGAAGGCAAAGCTCTTCGATTAAATCAACAACTTTTGTTTGGCACATGTTGCTGTATTCATCTCAAATTCACGCTGTTGGCATTCACATTTTGTAAATTTCCACATTCCAGGGTCAGACGGAGTGCTACGAGTGCCAGCCTAAACCCACTCAGAAAACCTTCCCAGGTTGCACCATTCGCAACACGCCCTCAGAACCCATTCACTGCATCGTGTGGGCCAAATATCTCTTCAAGTAAGTTTTCTACACTAATACGTCTCCTTGAATGTAATTAAACTTGGCTTAGTTCTGAAATTGTCATTTATATGGTTTTCCATGTTCAAGGATGTCGTATCGTTTAAAATTTGAATGCACTTTGCACTAACAATACTGTATGTAAGGGAAAATTCACAGATGTGAATTAATGACAGTGTGCATGTGTGAATTACCTGTGTCTGTGCAGCGTCTCTGTAATTATTGTTTTGGTAACATTGACCATTTCTGTGCTCCTGAATGTTTGTGTGTGTGCACAGAGCAATCTCAGTGATGTTCGTGTGCTTCAGTGCAGCTCATTAGTATAGATCAGTGATTAAACTGACAAGTCTTTCCTGCAAAATACACATCAAAACTACAGGTGGAGGAAAACTGCCACCGTCGCAGTCCTAGTCTAATCACAGTGACTAAACTAGGACCCAATGAAATAAAAGTTTACTTTTTCCCAAATTCTGTTTTTATTTTTTCCTTAAATTGAGTTTTCTGTTTTAATTTTTCAGAATTCTGTTTATGGCTTTAAGCTTTAATAATCAAAAAGGTTGTGTAATCAATTAAATGTATAAAATATTAACATTTTAATAATTTCTTAAACTTTTAACAATAAGTCTGTTTTAGTTTTCCTAGATTCCTTGTTTTATGATTTAATACAGATTTATAAAAAATGGTGGAAATCAAAGGAGTTCATAATATTAAAAAATAAGAACAAATTATAACATTTTCTTTCTGAGATTTACAGTTTTAAACATGAAATATTGTGTGTTTTCTCTTAAAATAATGTTTTAATAAACTATTAATGTTATTGTTAGGGCTGGGCGATATGGCAAAAAAATTAAATAATTTTTTTTTTTTTCAAAACGTTTGATCAGTTATCAAAGTTTATTTTGGTGGGTTGTAATAAAGAACTTTGAGTTTTTCTGCCTCTTTGATGATAGTTTTATCAAATGAAATGGTTTATAAATGTGATTAGCTTGATTTTGAGAGCTAACTTAATTATTGTCCTCTGCTGACATGTCATTGAATTGCCTCCGTAGTCAGCTTTTTGGCGAGGAGGATGCGGATCAGGAGGTATCGCCCGACACAGCTGACCCTGAGGCTGCTTGTGAGTATTCACACATTTACAACTTATTACTAATTCAGTGACATTCTTTAAAGGTGCCATAGAATGGAAAACTGTATTTACCTTGGCATAGTTGAATAACAGTTCTGTACATGGAAATGGCACACCGTGAGCCTCAAACACCATTGTTTCCTCCTTACGTAAATCTCATGAATAAAAAAGACCACTGAAAAATAGGCGAATCAGAACATAACACCGACTGTGATGTAACAGTCGGGATCACTAATAGTTACACCCACAACATTTGCATGTACACGCCCATGTTCTAGGCCAGCAGAACCATCAGAAGTTCTGCAAGTATTGTGAAAAAAACCAAGCGAGGACAACAGCGAAAATAGCAGATCATGGAAATAAATGTTATGTTCCAGGCTGTGCAGGGATGGGTTGGTGTCTGTATTCAGAAAGGCACAGAAAGCAAATAACACGTTCTAATAAAATAACGCGAGCCACTAAAGGGACATGGTTAGCTCCTTGCTATTGGTAGCCTGTTACATTACAGTACATAAGATTTCACTTACCACATAAACAGAGTAAGGAGAGATGACTGAGGATGATGGCGAATGGTTTGCAGATCCTGAGCACCACTCACAAGCATTTGATCTTGTAAAATGTGTGGTAAGTACTGCCACTCCATAGTATAAACAGTTTATACAGATTTAATGTACAGTATAATTACTCAATGATATAACTGAGTGAAAAAGTATTGAAATATATATTTTCCCTGTGTTTCCTTCCTGTAAGCTACTGAAATGAGCCACACTGTGAAACAGCCAATCAGAGCAGAGCTCAACATTATTATTCATAACCCTTCCAAATAAAACAATAACAGACCGTTTCATTCTAGGGAGAAATCCTAGGGTTGTAGATGGGCATGTAAAACTGTTTTTGGAGAATTTTTGTCCTTATCCAAGCCACATACCTTCTATGTAGATATCAGAGAACAATTTAAAATATTGTATCAGTGCATTCTATGGCACCTTTAAGGAGCTTGGATGGAAAATGCATGTGTGATTTGGTTTATCAACCACGTAAACTACCTTTTATTTATGAATGGAATTTTGTTCTGTCAAGTGTATATACTGCAAGTTTGAATTGGGACCTTTTGATGACAACATGTTTCTGGACTGTTTATTGACTACAGGGAACCCCGCAGATGCAGCAGCCCGAGCTACCGCCTCCGATCAGGATGGAGACATCAAACGAGTGTCTACTAAAGAGTGGGCTCGGTCCACAGGTTACGATCCTGTTAAACTCTTCAACAAGGTGCAAGTTCTGTTACATACCTGACATTGCTTCATTACCCAGGCTGTTCTTTTATAAATAGTCTAAAAGTGATCATCTTGTGTTTCCTCTCAGCTTTTTAAAGATGACATCATGTATCTGTTGACCATGGATAAGTTGTGGAAAAAGAGAAAAGCCCCATTACCTCTAGACTGGACTGAAATCCAGCAGATTGGTGTGTATTTGTTCTGGAATTGTCTAGTTATATAAACAAATATAAGTAATTCTGTTTAAAGGGCATATTAATGAGGCTGTGTTTTGTGTGTGTGTGTGTGAAAGAATCTTCTCAGGAGGAGGCCTGTGGCACAGGTCTGAAGGACCAGCAGGTGTTGGGTGTTCAGGGTTATGCTCAGCTCTTCCACCGCAGTGTAGAAACACTCCGATCTCAGCTGCTAGAGAAGGGTGAGGGTGCAGAGCTAGTCTGGGACAAGGTGAGAACTCAAGAGACAAGCACAGTGTCCGATATACACGGTTTATACAGTGGTGGCCAAAATTGTTAGAACACTTGGCATATTTAAGAGGTTTCAGTTGTTTTTGTTGAATTGGCTGTTACAATACTCATGAAATGAACTATTGCCAGAACTACCTGCGACGGAAGGAATCTGTTGGAATATTGAAAATGATGGACTGGACCCCTCAAAGTCCGGACCTCAACCCCATCGAGCAAATTTAGGGCGAGTTGGAAAATAACAGACTGGACAGATCTATTGTATATTCAAAGGAAAGCCTTTCAAAGGCTTGAGTTGCAGAAGGCATGGGATAATGTTAGTGTTGAATTTCTCAGGAAATATATTGACACAGAGAGAGATGTGCTGCTGTAATTGTAAAATGTGGACAAACCAAATATTAAAGTTAAAAGTGGATAAAAACCGTATGACTCACTTCATCTGATATTTGTTGTGCTCATAGCAACCATCTGCATGTTTCATGAACATTATGAAATGAAATCAGGTCAGTATTTTCAGATCTGTCAGGTGTTCTAACAATTTTGGCCACCACTGTACCTTCATTTTGTCTCATACTGTAATTAATGTAATTCATATAATTATTTTTAATTGGTACTTATTTAGCAAGGACTCATTGATAAAGTGGCAAAGACATTTCTAATGTTACAAATGATTTCTCTTTAAAATAATTGCAGTTCTTTTGAAAATTCTATTCATCAAAGAATTTTGGGGGGAAAAGTAGAGAAAAAATAGTGATGTTCAGTGTGAACTCACTTTATTTGTGCTGCTGATTTCAGGATGATCCTCCAGCCATGGACTTTGTAACAGCAGCCGCAAACTTGCGCATGAACGTCTTCAGCATGAACATGAAAAGCCGCTTTGATGTCAAATGTAAGTGTTTGGATGACTGTATTGCCTTGACTTAAATGATTCAAAATGATCTTTTTAGTTGGCGTTTAACAGTATTATCTGAAATTATATAAACAGTATTTTCTGCCATTTTTAGCTTAACATATTTTTTTTAATGCTTTATTTACCAAGAACTCAACTTCAAGTTGTCAATGTGTTATAGCCTTGGCTTTAAAACAAATAAACAACATGCAATACTTCATAATCAATTGTTTCAATAAAGTTGGTTCTGAATTGAATGGCTTTAAACTGTTGCCTTCTCATCCAGCCATGGCAGGGAACATCATTCCAGCAATAGCCACCACTAATGCCGTCATTGCTGGTCTCATTGTTCTGGAGGCGCTGAAGATTCTCAACTCTGACTTCGACCAGTGTCGCACGGTAAACTTGTGGTGTTACTCCTTTGATGTTTTGAAACCCAAATTGCGTCATGTCCTGTCTAATCTAACACCTCTTTGAATTTGTTTTTCTCACTTGTTTTAAGATAATTACATCTCAGCAGTAGTTTTGGTTTGTACCTTATTTGACCTTATACAGTTTTTGAAAGTCTTGTCAAGTGGTATAGGTGGGAGTTATAGGGCTTATCCAAATACTTTGCACTTGTGTTCTTGGCACTTGTCTACTTGCATGACATATTTCCTGTATTTGGCCCAAGTGTTCAAGTGAGCATGAAGACCACAAGAGTGTGTAGGAATTCAAATTACCGGATGGGACACACCTATAGTGTTATAAAAATGCAACCAATAAAATGTTTAACACTATTTTACTACCAAATTAAATTTAATCTAATTATTATGAATATTTGATGTACATTGGAAAGGTTTGGCGACATCTCGCAAGATATTGGCAAAAACTCTTACGATTTATTTCCAGACTATGATGCATGATGGGATACGCTTAGCCTTGAATACCTCTTTGGAGCGGTATTGCAATTTGGAGCCGTAATGCAATGTAATTAGTCTACATTAATGGCAAAGAAGGCAAGGAAAGAAAGGTGTTTTTTGAGGATATAGTACATGTTGTGTATGCCAGGTGACCTGTTAATGTGAAAAAACTGTTTCCATTGTAGTTTTGCGATCTGTTCCTTTCTGAATTCCCTGAAAAAGCACCTCATGCAAGCGTAAAAGCTTATTGGGCTTATTTTAAATTCACAACTTCAGTTTGCACAGTTTGAAGGGAAACGTGGCTACTCTTGCACACTTACTTTCACATGCCTATGGCCCATAGCCTTATTCCTATGTTGTTGTGTGTTTTTTCTTTTAAAGATCTTCCTGAATAAGCAGCCAAACCCCAGGAAAAAGCTTCTCGTACCGTGTGCACTGGACCGCCCCAATCCCAACTGTTACGTGTGTGCCAGCAAACCTGAGGTCACAGTCAAACTTAATGTGCACAAGACCGTTGTGGTAGCTCTTCAAGATAAGGTACCAGTAATTTATTTCAGTCCAAAAGCCTTGATCTTTGTGTGATCTCCAAGAGATTCAAGTCTGGATTTGAACGTTTGAGTGTTCATTTATGGTGTTGCTTTTTCAGATACTGAAGGAGAAGTTTGGCATGGTGGCACCAGATGTGCAAATTGAGGATGGAAAGGGAACGATCCTCATTTCTTCAGAGGAAGGAGAGACTGAAGGTGTGAATTAAGTTAGCCTCTAGAGGGCATCTTTCTCTACTATAACGTCCTCTGAGCTTTGTTTTAATATGTTGGTCTCTCTGATTTTTTTGCAGCAAACAATAACAAGTTTTTGTCCGACTTTGGGATTCGGAATGGGAGCCGTCTACAAGCAGATGATTTCCTACAGGATTACACTCTTCTAGTCAATGTAATTCACAGGTCAGTGTGGCTTCATTTAGCTAAGAGGATGATACTTTGGGTTTCTTCAATATTAAAATGTATCTTGCATTTTTTGCAGTGAGGAATTAGAAAAGGATGTCGAGTTTGAAGTAGTGGGTGATGCCCCAGATAAGGCGCCTACACCAAGTGCCCCTGAAGAAGGGAAAAACATTGCCAACGGTAACAAAGATTCTGCCCAACCGTCTACCTCATCTAAAGGTAAGAACAACATGGATTTCCTGCAAAACATCAGTCTTTAAAAAATAGTTCACCTTAAAATTGGAAATGAGCAGCTTGGACATTCTGTCTAAACATCTCATTTTGTATTTAACGGGTGAGAAGGTTTCTTTGCATTTGAGTAATGTACTTTTCTCATGTTTACAGCAGCTGCAGAGGACGATGACGTCCTTATCGTAGACTCAGACGAAGAACCGTCCTCAAGCACCATGGAAGCTTCCCAGGAGTCTAGTAACCGCAAGAGAAAGCATCATGAGGCTGATACGGATGATGCTGCGTCTAAGCGTAAACGCCTCGACCAGCAGCAGGCCGATGATGATGAAGACATCATTGCTCTAGACTAGCATCATTCACAAGATTTCACCTGCCCACAATAGAGGATTTTCCTCCAGTCGAATTTTTGTACGGTTTCTCTTACCAGTATGTAAATATATCTGTACAATATGGTTCAAGCTCAACGGATGTCGTCTTTTCCTTCTGTCCTTTGTTTTTTGGGAACAGAAAACGGCTGAGTTATGAACTACACTCGGTTAGGTTTTCCTCAAGATGGATAAAATGCTTTTCAACTTTGTATTTTTTACAATGCGTGTGTCCTCGTATTTTGCAGTGGTTTCGAAAGGCTGACAAATGTGCTCACGGTATTTTGATGCATTTTTGTTTTTTTCATCTTAAACCATATTCCATATTTATTACAGGTTGTTTTTGTTGGCAACCTTAGTAATATTTCTTATCACCAAATCATTTTACAGTAACCATGTTATTACTGTATGATGGCTGGTATGTCCTCTGTTGCATTGCTTTAGAACCACAATGAAAAATATTGTGACTTCCTTTTTTAAGAAAATACACTTAGACAACTATTTAAATCTTTGTGTTTCATTCTTATAATTTTAGTCTTTATTTGGTGGTTATAAATGAGCCCATTCCTCATTTACTGACCAAACTGAGCAGCTGAATAAACTAGGGCATCATCTCATTTAACGTTTATTTACCATGAAAGCGTGGTTTTGAAAGGGTACAATGTCCTAATTGCACTTTGTTTACATTAGAATGTTTGACGTAAGAACAGTCTGTTTTCACTTGTTACTCGCGCAGATGTCAGAGTCCACCGTTCACGAGGTATTTGTTGTATTTGTTGTCAGTAGGGTTCATCTAAAGATGCTACATATGACACGTTAACCCTTCCTCTAGTTGGCACGTCAACTGAAATGCAAAAGTTTTTGTCATTAGTTGCAAATTTTGCAGGCGATTTTTAACAGTATATTTGGTCAAGATACTTTTTTTTTTCAGTGTGATATGAGCAAATACTATGTTTGCTTTGCTCAAAAGTCTAATACAGACAAAGAATTAATACCATCTCGTGTCCATTCGGAGGAATTTTCGTTATATAGAAAATACTCGTTAGAAAATATATGCGTCTCGGCGCTTGAATGGCCGTTGAGTGGTTATATACTGGTTTTATTAGCCTATCTATCCCGGTTCAGTTTGTCAAAAACTTAATTCATTTTAAGGCTAAATGTAATTGGCATTTACAATAAATTATATTAAAATAATTTACATCACTCGGTAGAAAACTAATATGTCTTAATAAAATGCAACTTTATCGGTTATGTGGGAAAAAAAAAATATTGCCCATATTTATATATTATATAAACTGGGTAATAATGGCGACAATTTTGTAAAAAATAAAAATATCTATATATATATATGTGTGTGTGTGTGTGTATACATTGAGATTCATATATATATATATATATATAGATAGATATATTTTCCACTAAATAATGGTCATCATTATTACCCAGTTTACATATATAAATAGGTAATAATAATATTGTAAATAAATTCCCTAAATAAGTCTCGAATGTGACATAACCATTTCCTCGTGTCCTGTCTCGTCCCTCCTCTGCATATAATTAAGTCCTAACGCCCCTCAGTGGATGAAGCTGATTGGATTGAGGCTCGACCCCCTAACTGGACGTAGTCCTCCATTTTATCTCTCTTTTACTGGGATATTTAAACCTGTCCGTCCACATGCGCGTCATTTTCGTGCTGCTGTCTTGACTACAAACAAAAGCTGGGAGTTTCGTAAGACCCACACAATAGGAAACACCTAGATCTCAGTTCGGAGTTTGGTGGGTGTTGTTAACCAGCCCTTTGCCTTCATCCGCCAATCAGTAGGGCGCGAGAGCAAGTTGGGTGTTGTTGGCACAAGTTGGGCACGAGAGCGCACGCGAAAGGACAATATTTCACAAGCCGTGGCGTGACGCCTACGATTAATCAAGCTTTGAGTTTTAATTCGAGTCACAAGTCAGGCAGGTTTTAGTCCCATATAATTCATTTTTAGGTTATTAAAATAAACGGCAAACATCATGGTGACACTGACCGCGATCGTCGCGCCTCTCGGGCGGCAGATCCACAGGCATCTGGTGAAGCATGTCAGAAGCCAGCGCTGGATACCGTCTCGAGCATGTAACTTGTCTGCATGCTCCAGCAAATTAGGTTTCAGTCAAGGTTAGTGCATTTTTTGTTGTAACATTTTTTGCTTTGTGTCATGATAGAAATCCCACCACCTTGTTTTGGTGAGTGGTCTTTTTGTTGGACCATTTGTGCACTATTCACATCACCAGGGTTTATTACAGATGTTGTAATGTCCTTTATGAGTGGGTTGATGATTATACGGTCACGGTATGTGTGTTTATCATCAGCGAAATCGCCTTTCTGAATGACTTCCGGGTTTTTCGTGAAATGGAATGTTTACATGAAACACGGCGGAAAATGATCATTGCATTGAATGTGTCAGGAGCTGCAGTAGTTCATGTTTTGGTGGTAAATAAACCTTGAGTGTTAATATTAAGGATGTATGTAATAACCCCATCCGTTTATGGGATTTATATGTTTTCGTGCTTTTATATGTTTCACATGTCACTGTTTTTCCACAAGCCCCGCCCATAATAGATATGGGCCATGTTTATGATCTCTTGAAAACATTCATTGAAAACGGCCTTGAAGATGCAATATAAGTCACATGAGACAGAGTATATTTCATTAAAGGAAAAATAAAACACTTTTCACCTTCATGAGAGCTTTTTAAAAGAAAGAAACTGAATTGTATCCTTTTAGTATGAGTGTCATTTGTTGATTAGTTCATGATAGTTACTGATAATCAAACCAATCAGATAAAGAAATTTAAGTGGGGTACGAGATGGGGCCTAAAACTTTTAAAATGTAAAGTACTCGTCTTGCCTTTTTAATACATTAAATGCATAGTAAATGTACAATGGCATTTGTGTGTGTGTGTGTGTGTGTGTGTGTGTGTGTGTGTGTGTAAGAATTAGTGGGTAACAAGGTTGTAAGCGTAGGCTAAAATAATTTCTCACTCAGTGGGAGTAGTTATTTATACACCGATACTTCATAATTCTTTGTAATCATGCTATAAGACAAGGTTTGCATCCAAGAATGATCATTGTCATATTCTTGTGTTTTAATATAACTGTTATTTATACTTATATCTTTACTGTGCAATTAGCAGTAGCTTATAGCTGTCATCTGTATTGTGTAGACTTTATCTTATCTAAACCAGATTTTATCAACAAATAAAGCCAGTCTTTTCCAATTTGAATTGTTTAAGCCTCACATTGAAAGCCACATAAAAGCAAAGGACAGTTAAACTGTATTAAGTAAAGGTTACATTCAATTAACCTATTTGTTAAAACGAGTAAACATTAACAAAGGAAAAAAATAAAATAATTTCAGTGAATGTGGTCAGTCAGCTATGCTTTTGGGATAGAAAATAACAGAGTAAACATCCCAAATCAAGTTTATTACAAAAGTTGGACATTTAATCAAAGAATAAACTTAAATGAGTGTGTCTTTTGATATTTTATAACGGAGTTATAGTTAGAAGAACCCATGCGGTGTTTGCTTTCCATAAAATGGGTCAGCGCGGTTGTAATCCCTCTTTGCTAGACCACTTAAATGGCTGACAGGAATTATAGTAAAGGCCATTTTAATCTCATGAAAGGCAGTTGGTCGCATTCTCTGGCTGTTTTAATTCAACTCCTTTTGTAGAATCTAGAACATGTGACCACAATCTAAGCAGTTATTGTGTAAGACGAGCTTCTTGCTGTATAAAGGAGCTCTTACTTGTTTGCACAAGGATCGCCTATAACATTCTCAAGGGAATGTCTATTCATAAAGGTGGCATAAAACTCTGCTGACCGTCTTCCTGTTGAGCTGTACAGTCAGTTTTTCCCTGACATTCCACATGTCAGAGTTTTTTTTTTCTTTTTTTTTTGAATCATCGAGTCACAGAAGGAAGCATATTTTCTTCTCGACTTTCACTTCTCTTATACACTCCAGAAGGACGGCTCGTCGGCTTTTTGCTGCTTTTTTCCTGTTTGGATTTGAAGCATTTAATTTCAGAACAAATGTGTAACTCAACACATGAGGCTGCTCTTTGTGCCATAAAATGTAGGTTTATGTGTTCTATCTGTCTGTCTATCTAGTATCTATTCTGTATGTTTTGATAAGGAATATAGGTGTGTTTTTCTTTTGCTGTTTTTGTCATATTGGTTGTAAAAACCAGCATAAAGTTTTTGAAATGTTGTATTTTTATATATATTTTTTGGACTTTATTTAAAAAGCTGGCATTCTGCCTACTTAGCATTTTGGGGCATCATGCTTGCATTTACACATTTTTGAGGGCCGAAATGCTGCCTAGATGATAGGTTTTAAACACAGACCTAGTTTTATTTGTTTCCTTATCCTGACTTGTCATTTTCTTCCCAGTGCATCCGATGTGGCAGGAGCCACTGTCCATTCCCGGTGGAGATCGCCAGTCGCCTATTGACATTGTGGTGCGTAAAAGCCTGTTTGATCCACAACTCAGACCTCTGAAGGTACAATATGACCCAAGGACCTGCCAGCAGATCTGGAATAATGGCTACTCTTTTCTGGTTGAGTACGACGACACCACTGACAAATCCAGTGAGTTACCTTCATTGTCTTAATACCAAAAAAAAACCCAAATCATCCATAGTTCTGACAAAAATTCTTCTGAAAGAAGAAGATCCCATATTAACTGATTCTGGTTTTACAATAGTAAAACTTGGAACTGTATTACTTTGGTGGAGACTCTTCTTACTGAGTATGGTACATTTTTGTAAAGAAAAATAATATTTATATTAACTTTGTCCAAGTAGGAATTTCCAATGGTTTTAACTGTGTTACCAAGAACACAACAAAAACATTTAGTTTTTAATTGTATTCTTGTCTAATAACTCTGTTTGAAATGAACAAATAAGCTGTTCTGTGGTTTGAGAGAACTGTAAACTCACATGAATCTCTTTTAGCTCTGAAAGGAGGACCTCTGGAGGATCAGTTCAGACTGTGTCAGTTTCATTTTCACTGGGGGGAGAACAACGCCTGGGGCTCTGAGCACTCCATAGACCGCCGCCTTTACCCTGCTGAGGTATTTTTAGTTTTTATGTAACAATGAAGAACACAAAATCTCTCCTTTACTTACTTGGTCATCTTTTTGAGCCATCTGTATGTCGTTTTTTATTATAAGGAAGTATTTCTCTCTTGCGACACAGACAGAGCTTCTCTATAACAGAGGGCGGAGACTTTACTATTAGGAACAACCTGCTATTTCTATTGTAAGATAGTCACCTCGTTGAATATGTGGCACTAACCCAAGACAAGTACACTGTACTGCTTTAACTCAGAGCCATTTACATAAGGAGACATGTGTGAGTGACTGTACTCTGCCAAAAAGCCAAGTTTGCCTTTGTTAGTGCTGGTGAGAATGTGACCTTTTTATGCTCTCAACACCCCTTTAGCTCTACTGATTTGTCTCTCAGTGTGTTTGTGTGTGTGCGTGTAACATCTCAAATTTCAGTCCTGTAAATGTATCCTGTATTGCGTAAAGTGGTTTCATTCCCACCTCCTTGGTTAAATCTAATCGTTCCAGAATGAATGGAGTTCTGTCCATTTGTCCGGGTGTTGGTTTAAACCATTGCGGTACGTCAAAAGCACAAAACCTAGCTATGTTCAACTGAAGGATTGTGTAACAGGGTGAACAACTGTAGTAACCTGAACCACATGAAAGGCATTATGGGGAATGTGCTCGTTAGTTTCATTCATATTGGCATGAGTGTGTATCTTTTCTGTGTCTTCACAGCTCCATCTTGTTCATTGGAACTCAGACAAGTACAGTTTGTTTGAGGAGGCTGTTATTGAGGAGAATGGACTTGCTGTTATCGCGGTCTTTCTGAAGGTACTGATGTGTGTAGTTTTTATCGAACTTCTTTTTCCTAGATCTTTAAGGTTAGAAGGCTTTTTGCTAAAAAAGTACATTTGATTTGTGTTTCTCACAGATTGGAAAGAGACATGAGGGTTTGCAGAAACTGGTGGATGCCTTGCCTGCAGTCAGGCACAAGGTAAGGCATTAAATATTAAGTTTTGTACACCCTGAGCTTCGGCTTTGTTGTGAGATTAGCAACCTCAGAGCGTGATGTTTTGGAAACTGTGGGATTAGGGATAAACTTGTTGCATACATTTTGTTTTACAATTTCACAGTATGTAACATCCTCATTTTTTTCCATCCAGGATAGCGTGGTAGAGTTCACCAAGTTTGACCCTGCATGTCTCCTCCCGGAGAACATCGATGACTATTGGACATATGCAGGTTCTCTGACCACTCCTCCTCTTACTGAGGCAGTGACATGGATTGTGATGAAACAGCACATTGAAGTCAGTCATGATCAGGTAGGAGGCTGATATGTTTGGGGAATGTGAGAAGAAAATGAAGGGGATATTTTTCCCTGATAGCAAATTTAACAGTAAAACTGGCCAACTGAACTTATTAGAATAGCTTAGCTTTTTCCATATTCCTATTTGATAGTTTGTTTAAGCGTTTCCTCCTGTATTCTTTTTTTCTTCCTTTCGTAAGCCAACACCATTGCTGCTATTGCATTCTCCGGGTACATATATTTTTCTCCCTTTGTTTTATCTGTTTGTTGCTTTATTTGCTTAAAAAAAAAAAAAAAAGAATAGCTCAGCTAGAAAAACATACGTCTTTGCAAATTAAAGTAATTGTGTAATATAAATTACACTAAGTTCACCCAAAAATGAAAGTGAATTACTCACCCTCATGTCGTTCCATAGACAGCAACGCAACTATCACATTCAAGGCCCAGAAAAATAGTAAGAATGTCATTAAAATAGTCCATGTGACATCAGCGGTTTAACCGTAATTTTATGAAGTTACGAGAAAAAACTTTGGGTCCTACTTTATATTAGGTGGGCTTAAAGGAACACTCCACTTTTTTTGGAAATAGGCTCATTCTCCAACTCCCCCAGAGTTAATAAGTTGAGTTTTACCGTTTTTGAATCCATTCAGCCGATCTCTGGATCTGGCGATAGCACTTTTAGCATAGCTTACCATAGATCATTGAATCCGATTAGACCAGTAGCATCGCGTTCAAAAATGACCAAAGAGTTTCGATATTTGTCCTATTTAAAACTTGACTCTTCTGTAGTTATATCGTGTACTAAGACCGGCAGAAAGTGAAAAGTTGCGATTTTCTAGGCTGATATGATTAGGAACTATACTCTCATTCCGGTGTAATAATCAAGGAACTTTGCTGCCGTAACATGGCCGCAGCAGGCGCAGTGATATTAGGCAGCGCCTGAAAGTAGTCCCCAGCTAGGTAACTACTAGTTATAGACTACCATGTACTTACATTTAAATGAATCATTTGGTACAATGCAATTATTGTGTACATACATGTGTTTACATTGTACTTATATTTTTTAAAAGTACCTATATTTAAAAATACCTAATACCTATATGTAATTACATCTGTACATAGTAGTTAAGGCCACCTAATATAAAGTGTGACCAAATTTTGTGTGCATAGAAAACAAAAATAACAACTTTATTCAATAATCTCTTCTCTTCCGTTTCAGTCTTAGATACGCGTTCATGACTGTACCAAGACGCATAAAGTAATTATTTTGTTGCATAAAGTCTTTGTTTTTTGCACACAAATGTATTCTCACACCTTCATAAAATTGCATTTGAACCACAGATGTCACATGCGCTATTTTAACGATGCCGTTACTACATTTCTGGGCCATGAAAGTGGTAGTTGCGTTGCTGCAGGGTCAGAAAGATCTTGGATTTCATCAAAAATATCTTATTTTGTGATCCGAAGATGAATGAAGGTCTTACGGTTTTGGAATGTTGTGAGGGTGAGTAATTAATGAAAGAATTTTTATTTTTGGGTGAACTATCCCTTTACGCATTTCCCACTTAGAATTATAAAACCGCTTTGTTGCTTGAATGGGTCCAATTGATTTCTCACCACAAGCAAACCACTCCAGGGTTTTTCAGTTGGGCTGAGACCACCTTGTTCAGCCAGTCCTGGATAGATTATTTTGGTGTGGATCCAAGCGAGAATGATGTGTTCAAATGACTAAATGAATCAAATTAAAGGAGCTCCAAACAAGCAAGGTGCGATATTGCACTAAATTTTACTTTTCTTAAAACCTTTTGTAAAAGAACTGAATATTTCACACTGAAATGATCAATAATGTTAAAAATGAGCCACTAATTCCTAACTGTGGTAGTCTTTAAGACATGCAGAGCGGTAGGTTATATGCAGCTATGAACACTGCAGGGTTTGCCGGATTATTGCATTTAAAACTTGTCATTAGTTTTCCTGGTGTTTAGGAATAATATATATTTTCCACGCCATCAGAAAGCTGTGAGAATTCAGAACAGAAGTTTTTTGACAGCTTATTTTCAATGCTAAGGAATTTGAGTTCTGAATGTATATATGACCCTTTTAAAAACCGCTGATGAATGCCATAAATTCATGCTTTGAGACACCCCTTGCACTGGCTGTTTTAACTCTGCTGGGAGTCTGTTTGTTATTCCGACTTCATGTTCCACTGCTCCATGGTAACCTGGGAAATGGAATGGAAAGGTTCATCTGGCCGACTGCTGACATCTGTTTTTTTCTGTACTCTCCATCCTTTTATTCTTTGCTCTCATTCTTAAAGCCTTAATTTGAATTTGTTCCCAATTTTTACATATTCTCTTCTGTCCTTTTTTGTCTTTTTCTCAGTTGGCAGTGTTTCGAAGCTTGCTGTTCACATCGGCAGAAGAGCAGGTGCAGCGAAGTATGGTCAACAACTTCCGCGTTCAGCAGGCTTTGAAGGGACGGACTGTCCGCTCTTCTTTCACCCCCTTCCTCCAAGACGCTCCCTCTATGAAGTAGCAACAAAACTCAGTGACCTAATTAACATCTTAACCTCCAAAAAGAGCACAGACTCGCTCTTTACTGTGGACTGCTGATATCCATAATGTCTTAACTGGATTTTTAAAAATGTTTTCACCATTTCCAACCAGGCATTTAGGTATAGATTGGAGAGATTTCATTGAAAGGGATTATCAAAAATGTAGTTTAGTTATTGAAGGGCCTGTTTATTCCTCTGACAAAAGGTTCATGCAATTCATTACGCTGTATTTGTACAAGTTTTGAAAATAATACTAGAATTCAAAAAATTCTAATTTCAGTATGTAACATGCACATTTCTTTTCAATATAGTAGCAAAGGGTGTCCACTTTTGAGGACAAACAGCCCCCTTGTGGATAACTGACAGAATGCAAATGGGTTGGGGGTTGGGGGCGGGGGAGGGGGGGGGGGGTGTTCAGTAGTTTTAGTTTAGTGGCAGACTTACCTTGTTTGCTGCGAGGGAATTTCTTTTATGCATGAAACTGCACAATGCCTTTCACTTTTGATTGGATTTTAGATGGTAAATAATAAGTATTTTCAGTAGATATAATTAACATGTAGAGAGAAAATTGGAGATATTTTAAGGCTACATTTGAATATTGCAGTACATATAAGACTATAAATATAGTCTTTATGAAAGGTGCACTAGACATTTAGAGGTGTGAAAGGAAGAGGAGTAGATTAATGCGCACAACTGTTTAGTGAAGATGCGTTACTGCACTTGCTGTGTACTTCAGATTTGTATAGAATATATTATCATCATTAGTGCCTTTTTAATTGTACTCAGTTATCTGATCAACTGCACAAGTGGTTGGCCATAATTGCCTTTCGGCAAAACGTGTGCCTCCTGTTCAAATCTCTTATAGTCGTTGTTGTTCTCATCCATTGTTCATCTTTAACATGTATTTAGTGTCAGTGGTTTTAAAACAATAACAGAGAAACTGTTTAGTCTTTATGTAAGAATTGTCCTTGTATAAAATATATTTGGGAGCACCTGGATGTGTCTTTCCACTCTATGTCACGAAATACCTTTGAGAGAGGGACCTCCATTTTTGAGAATGTGTGCTTTATTTAATTTCTCCACTAGAGGCACACATGAGACCAGGCACAATAAAAATGAGATCTACAGTAAGACCAATTGATTGTTATAGTCTAGTTTAATCTTGGTGCATTCCATTTTCCTTTAAACATGCTGTAAACGGCATTAAGAATGAAACAGTTAAAATGAGACATTAAGGTTGTTCGAAACATCCAGGACCTGTAGTATTATTTATCTGTAAATCAATTGTGATATCTAGAAGATGGTTGAGAAGTAACGTCAATGTTCAGTTGTTTCAGGGAGGTGCAGAACTGCAGAAGTTCAGCATGCAGCTTTATAATTGCTAAGAGGCGCTGTCTCTTTGTGATGGCTGAATAACAATGTTCTTGTATAAACTGTCCCCAAAGTGGCCTCTCGTTTTGAATGGGCCACCTGGTTTTCTCCCTATTGGGTTCATGGTTGAAATTCAGAGTGATACTAACTAGACTGGAAAGCTGGATTTGTACTGTACAAACACTAGGTTACATGGAGACTGGGATCCATTCCCTACACCTGCCCAAGTCTTTAGCTGCTCTCAGAGTTGTGTACATTTTCACATCAGGAGGCCCTGGAACAATGTTTTCTCATTGAAGAGTGTGAAGACACCTTTTGTTGTTTGAATTTGAATTATGCAGTGGATGAATTATAGTTTGAGGTAGTGTGACATTCTGACTCTTTTTGTTGTAATGGATTAGCATGAGGGACATGGATTTATGTTTTGTTTTTTTTCCTCCACACTTAGGATTTGCCTCTGTTTTGAACTTTTTAAGTAGCTTGAGGTCTTCCATTTTTAAGGGAAATTAATAATCACAGTTTAACACTAAAACTAGTTTTGTTTTAAAGACAGCCTCATCTTTCACTTATCATCTTAAGTCATTTTCATAACTGTCACTTATGCTGCCTTTTATCAATTTTATGATGCAAATGTATGCAGAACTTTAATATGATTTCTTTGTTGTATTGCATGCAAATGCTCTATTTTATTCATTTGTTTTGTGGGATTTTTGTTTGGAACCTGAAGTCTTTTTACATCTGGGCAGTGTTGGGCAAGTTACTCAAAGAATGTAATATATTACTCATTACTAGTTACTCCTTTCAAAAGTAATATTGTTACTTTACTTATTACTTTCTGGCAACAGTAATTAGTTACACTACTAGTTACATTACTTTTTCTTCATGCCTGTGAAGATACAAAAAATTCTTCTAGAATGTTACTAACAACATATTTCTGCCTCATCAATTGACCAAAATCCACATTGGATCGCAGTCAGAAGTTATTACAAACTCTCAATAGTGATTGATAGTGGCATTCAAGTAGAAGTGTTGTATTCATCTCATTAATTGTCATGTGTAGCTTGAAGCTAATTTTTCTGTTACCCATATGCGATTCAATTTCGTTATGTATTTTATCAAATCACATGAGTTTGTAAGAAACTGTTTAATTCTCAAAAAATATTTGTAATAATGTACCACATGCTGATCAGAGGGATATAATGCCAGAATAAAGTAAAGCCACAACTTACACAACAGATCTTTTTTCCTGACAAAATCAATATAATGCAATATTTCTATCTGCTGAATGTAAGCGTTTTCATATTCCAAGCTTGCCTGCTGCACTGGGGACCTCACATGCATGTGCGAGTCATGAAAATAAATCTAGGAATTATTTGATCGTTGGATTTTAAATCAGCGGGGTTGAGGCATCAAAAGTAACTAAGCTATTTTATGGAAAGTAACTGTAATATTATTACTGAAATCTTATTAGTAATTAGTTGCACTACTAGGTACTGCAAAAAGTAATATTACTACAGTAACTAAATTACTAGTAACTAGTTACTGTCCAACACTGAATCTGGGCCATTTTTGGTTGATTTAGTTTTGTTTTACTTTTGGGCGGACACAAGCATGTGCCCTAGGGATTTAAGGAGGAAGAGGGTGTTGCCGGAGGTTTATGGAGGCCCCATCCCAGCAAGTGTTGTTGCACCAGGTGCTGGTTAGGTCCGGATCAGCTGCACTATAAAAAGTGCATGTTTTGGCGGACTAAGCAGAGGGGGAGCCTACAGACCCAGAGGTGAACATCAACAAATGCACAATGTAACTTCTCATTCATGCTGTCTGACATGTTGTGTATTAGAATTTCAACGTGTAAAACTGAAATAAAAAACAATTTTGAGCTACGTCTTTATGGGTGGACTGTGAAATATTTTATTTTTTTTAGATTTAAACCATTAATTGAAATTTAATTAATAGTTCATCATTAATTATGTAGTTATATGTATTATTTTCTAAGTGCAGAATTGCGCTGTGAAGTTGAAGGCTACCTTTTTTTAATTTTATGTTATTGCAAACATTGTTGACAGGTACCTGTTTTAGCACCGTTAACTTGTCAAAGATGTTTCGAGTATAATTTTTGATAACCATGACTGTTATATATTGTTCTTCTCCAAGAGTAAAACAGATTCCAGTTAATAAACCCGAACCCTGGAGAGCAAGTTTCACATCAGTTGGAGCTAGACAGCACCTTAAAAAACAAGAGACGGAGAATAAGGCCAGGGTGTGGGTGTTTAGAAAGGCTGGGGAACCTAGATTGAGTTTTGTCTCAAACTTGGTTCAAAAAGATTCCGTTCCATGTTTGTTGTTCTTGGCTGCATGAGTTATAAAAAATGGGACGAGACACCGGGTTTTTGCATATCCCAAACACACCATGGTTTCCCATCATTGTGTGAGAGCATTTGGGAACATGCTCTTTGAGCTCTACAGGAAAAACAAACTATAGGTGAATTGATTAAAGAGCAACAGATCAAGACGACGACTTTGAAAAACGCTGGAGACGGTCGCAGTTGTGATCAATGAAAAGAAGTTATGCAACTCTGGAGTATCTCAAGGGATAGTGGACGCTGATGTCTTCTGTGGTCTCTTTAGCTGACGATCAGGCATCGCTAATTAAAAAAACCAAACCTTGCTACGTGTTCTGCATTGAGCTGGCTGGGGCGTGTTGCTCTTTTGTTGATTTTGATTGCTTCAATCCATTGTCCTCATTTGTAAGTCGCTTTGGATAAAAGCGTCTGCTAAATGACTTAATGTAATGTAAATGTAACTGAACAGAAGTCACAGATGAAAGCTGCTAATATCAGGCTTCCTCTACTATGGTTTTGTTCGTCAATGTTTTTGCAAGTTATTCTTAGACAAAAAGAAAACTCCATTCAGTCCTATTTGCTTTCTATAAACAGGAACCTATGGCTTAAAGATGTTTCTCAGAACTCCAATCCAGTTGCTTTCCTCTTTAGATCAAACAAACTGGAAAGAATCTAAAAATGTACATTAAATCTTGGCCAAAACCCGACAGGCCCTCCGAAGTTTCACTTGCAGATGAGACTGATTGTTTTCTACTTTTAATGATAACCAGCCCTTGTGGTACCAGAGAACTGAGACACCTACACCCCTCTCTCCTATAGAGAAAGAAAACTGAACTCTTAAATATAAGGGCACAACACAGCAGCAACCATGACTTATCAAATAAAAAGTCACCTGCTGTCTCATTTATCTTTAAGCTGAGCAAACATACACCATGAATACAATTTAATTCTCATGATGGGGAGGCTATGTAAAAAATGTGTAAATGAGAGCACGTGCAAAGAGAATGCAGGTGACAGGTTTTTCTCACACATGCCTTGATGAATAACCTTGAAACAGGTCATGAAGTTCAGAAGTATTAGTACAACACACTTGCCCCCTGCGGATTATACTCTCCAGGTCTTCAGAGATTGATACCTTGTAGGCATGTGACATGCACGTCTTTCTCTTTGAAACACAAAAGCTTTTGGATGGAATTTAAGTTGTTGTTTTGTTTAATTTGAGAACCAATATCTTTAAAGCCCACAGGGATGTGACAGTTATGATGTTTCAAGGGCCTTTACCTGAAAACAGGAAATTAGCAGGGACAACTTTGTTATTTTTTCATATGTTTCTTCAGACATTATGATCAAAGGAATTTGAGTCTAAAGAATTCCAAGAGCTGAAATGACAAGTTATGGTAATTCATGTCTAGTCAAGGATTATATTCTAAATATTTAAAATAGAAAATATCAGACTAATTAGAAAAACTCATCGTCCAGAAGGTTTTCACAAATGCCTAGAAATTCAAGGTGGAGCTGCAGGGGGTTTGTAAGATGCTAGAAATACTAATACCAAATGAATTTTTTTGAATATTTACTACAATTAGTATTTATATACTATTTGAAATATTTATATCAAGATAAATAATTTACCACATTGATTGTCATAAGCTTGTAGACTGTAAAATCTGTGAAATTTATGGTAAAAACAAAAATAGCAGCGGGGGTTGCCAGAATTTTATCGTTAAAAAAAAAGGAGGAAACATTTTAGGTTTTACAAATTAAACTTAAAACAAATTAATTTCATTAACTGTTAATTCACAAACTTACCAAAGCGGTCTACTAAAATCTGTTTTGTGATACACTGACAAACACCAATAAACAGATGTAAGCCATGAATGAAAGATCATCACACACAGCTTTTCCACAAGCTGAGGTAAATATTAATATGTAGAAGGTACAGTGTCATGCACACAAGTAGCCTACACCATGTGGTAGCACACTAAAACAATGCAATAAATATTAATTTAACATAAGATGTAACAAAACAGATAAGGAAAATCGAAAAAAAAAACTAATTTGAGGTGTCACAAAGTGAATTCTGGGAATGTTTTTTTCACTGACTGTAAACAGTATTTTATGATGATCTTGTGTAAAGGAACTTAATGCTAACCAATTAATAGGCCTACATTTTTTACAGCAGCATTGTATCGTAGGGTATTTTTAGTCTTTTTAAACTAATTAGATCAATTATTATGCTTATTTAAATGTTATGATGTGACTTGAAATCTCAAGGTTTACTTATGAGTCCAACCGAACTGAAAAAATTAGGAAAAGCCCTGCTGGACCACTCGAGACTCTAGAGGGCGATATCAACCTCAAATGTACACTTACTGACGCGGAGGAGGAAAGAGGCAGGCCGAATCAGGAGATGCTTTTGTGTTTCTACAACGTTGACACACTTCAGAAAGCACGCTTCTGTGAGTCAGAGCGGACTCCACGGTACCACCGTGCATCAGCCAAGCCCAGTCCGAGGAAGCTGAACAGGTCACTTTCACACTTAGAGCAAAACAAAGCGCCTGGCTTTGTTTGACAAGAGGAAGCAATGTCGGGGTTGAAGAAACGGAGTTCAAATGCGTCTGCGGACAGGGATGAAGACGACAAGCAAGTGACGGAGAAGATGCTCTCCGGCAGAGGTGGGAATGGCAACATGAGCCGACCAGGAGACGGCACGCCTGAAAGCCCCACCGCAGATATTACCTCTGCGGATGGAGAAGAGACAGTCGTGCTGAAAAGAACTATTACTCTCGTAAACGGCGTGGCCATTATTGTAGGCACCATTATTGGCTCTGGCATCTTCGTAACACCGACCGGAGTGGTGAAAGAAGCCGGTTCAGTCGGGTTGTCGCTGGTTGTGTGGGCTATATGCGGCGTCTTCTCCACTATAGGCGCTCTGTGCTACGCCGAGCTGGGGACCACCATCACCAAATCTGGGGGTGACTACGCTTACATCCTTGAAGTTTACGGCTCCCTACCTGCGTTTCTGAAACTCTGGATCGAGCTTCTCATCATCAGGCCGTCCTCGCAGTATATTGTCGCCTATGTTTTCGCTACCTACCTCCTGAAGCCCATCTTTCCCGTCTGTCCTGTCCCTGAAACAGGGGCTAAGCTGGTCGCCTGCCTGTGTATCCGTAAGTAACCTGTTACCTACCTCGCTAGGTGACACGAAAGTTCGTTTTACTTATTTATTTCGCAAATACACAATATGACCGAGGGCTTAAGTCACTCTGTATCGTAAATCTCCTCAACGGTTCAGACGTTAGAATTTACCTCAGCTGTCATCTCGCGCGCCGTTCGAGCGCTTCATCTTCAACGTCCGAAACGCGTTCAAGTCTCCACATGTACAACACGTTTCTCACTAAATTCGGACAGATTATAAATATAAACGATTTTATGTGATAGAACATGTGTAATTAGAGACAGAAACGCCATGTGCCCACGCTGCTACGGCGGCGTGTGTAGTTTATAGGAGGAACTGAGTATGTTGAAAAGGTGAGGAAGAATTTCATCATCTAGTTTGGATGATTCATGGAGGAAGTGGCACGCGCTGCTACATCAACTTGGCGGGCTTTATGCAAATTAATTGCTTTGTTAGTATTATTAAGGCACCAGTTTATTAATTATATGAATATTTTGAGAAAATGCAAATCCTTTTTTTTTTCGCAGCATGGAAATAAAAAAGCAGAGTGATAATGAAGTCTTGTTAGATGTTTTAAGTTATTAACCAATGGTAGTAACGTAAATCATGTTGCATGAGCTTCATAATTAATCTACTTTTTTTCTTCAGAAACTCCACTTTTATGTAACTTCATACTATAACAAACATGTCTAAAAAAAGATTACTCATTGTTATGATCAGGTTACTGTATTCTCTTTTTGCCATAAATTGTGTGTGTTTCTTGCAGTAAGAGTACCTATAGGAGGACCAATAGGAGTTTATGAATTCATCCCTGCAGCGCTACAATCACAGATCTTTGACATGCATGATCATGGCAATATGTTAAGGTTGTGATTTACCATGGCAGCCATGCGAGCAATGCAGCCCTCCTGCAGGTTTAAACCAGTCAGGATTAGGAGAATTAGCTCAAGCCCTAATTACCAATTGGCCAACAAATTAAAACCCATATTTCTCTCTTTCTCTCCCTGTCTTTTTCTTTGTTACTTCTTTCTTTCTCTCCTCCTCCTTTCTCATTTAGGCCAGATGAATGCTTGATTGGGGTACAGGAATGCATATTCTTTGTGATTGTGTTCGTTGTGAACACAGCACCCACTATCCGTTGTAATCTCGCCTTGTTAGTGGCTTGTCTAATCCTTCCATAAGAACTCACATGATGAGACAGAAAGGCAGGTAAAGATGACTGTGGCCATACGTTTAAACTGAGCAACGACAGGTTGCAGGATTAATACTAACATTGATACAAACATTGAGAGCTCAGCCGAAGGGCTCAGTTTTATGGTTTTGTTTCTCATAGACAGTATTTGGGTCTGCTGGCATAGCAGCTGGCCACTGTTCCCCTGACCCATTTTCTCATGTGTTTTAAGGTCATGATTGAAAAGGGACTCCAGGATTGGTTTGTTGCATGAAACTACGCTGCGTATCCATGGGAGAGGCCCCCTGAGCGGGACCATGCTCCTGCCGTAGGGAAGCTCAGGGAGGAACCTCTGTCTCATGATCCCTGGTCTATTAAGAACGAGAACTGCAATGACCAACAGAGTAATACAAAAGTGTGTTCTTGCGTGAAGGGACCCAGGCCCTACTGTCCTACCCGATACAGACCCCCTTTTGTACTTTAAGGGCACACAAAGGCCAGGAGGCTTCGCAGACCGATTTACAGCTAATGCTGCTTTGAAGTATTCGTTAGTTAATCACATTTAATAGGAAGCTTGGAGCCAGGAGCTGGAGGCTGAGGTGGTAGGAGCTCATGATTTTTATTATTCCCTCAAAATCTGTTTACCAGTATTTGGTCAGTGAACTTTTAAATTTCATTCAGGCCGTGGCACCTATACCTGCTCATTTTTATTCATAAATCCATTCTTTTTCCAAACCATGTCTGGTTCCCCAGTGCCCTTATAACTACTGACAATTTCCAGTTCACTTGTGCTCTTTGGATAATGGGGGAAACCCAGACTAACAGAGGGAACATGTAAACCCCACACAGAAAGGCCTCATTGCTCAACCGGGATAACTATATTAATAAAGTTAAAAATGTGTCATAAAATGTGATTTCAAATTATTTATGTAAAATACAGAATTGTATATAATTATACATATATATATGTTTAATACATATATTATTGTTGTAACATTAGTATTAAAATTATACTGTTGTAAAATAAAATAATACAAATTAATATTATTACTATAATATACTGTTTATTTTACAGTAGTAAAATAAATATATTTAAGTAAGTTAATATATTTCTTTATTTGAACTTAATTTAATCAAATAATACCAATAATATTAATTATTGTTATTATTATTATATTGTTGTTATTATTGTCATATTGAATTGGTTCAGTAAAAACAGCAGTGTAAATGTGGCCTGAGACAACCTGAGTTTTTTTTACTTAAAATTTGAAAGAAAAAAAGAAAACATGCATAGCAGACATAGATCTCTGTTAAATGCATAAAATAAATTCATTTTTATTCACAGTTTTTATCAGAAAAAAAAAATGCAATTAGATTTGTTTTCCCAAATTATTGCCCACAAGGCTGTCCACCCCAACAAAGCCAGTCAGTCTTATTCAGTATATTGTGTGACATAGACATCCAGTCAGTAGGATTTCTGTTAATCGGATTGAAACAAAATTAAGCAAAACAAAAATTTGCAAGTAAATGGATTGAATAAGTAGGGCGAGATATTTACTTATGATTCAGGTAAAAATTATCTGCAGATCCACCCTGTAATACAGTCCAACCCCAGATTATTATGTGCTGTAGTATACAATATTCCTAATTGTTTGAACCTACATGTGGTGCTGACATTTACAAGATCGAACAGATAGTTCTTTCACCAAATTTGATTTGATGTCTGTTTTTCCATTCAACCTTAATAACTTTGGCAGCCATGCTGTTTCATTTAAAAAAGTAGCACACCACATCATGCTGCCACGTGTATAGCTGCAATGTAAACAGCGCTTTGCGCATGACGCCTCCCGAGTTAAAGTGTGGATGACAAATTCTAGCCTAATTAGTTTACCAAGTATTTAGGTTTACTTCCTCTGAGCCTCTGTTGTGAAAGACTAAAAATAAATGCCTGTCATTCTGTTTTTCCCTCCATCTCTCCCTATAGTGTTGTTGACCGCTATCAACTGCTACAGCGTGAAGGCCGCCACAAGGGTTCAAGATGCCTTTGCTGCTGCTAAGCTACTCGCCCTGGGCCTCATCATCATTATTGGCTTTGTGCAGATCGGCAAAGGTGGGTAACACACACACTTCCAACATGTACAAGAACAATCAGGCAGTTAACTAAACAAGTGCTGAGGAATGGAATGGAAATACAGTAGTTTTGGTTAATGAAGGTGTTTTCCATCATTAAAATGAACCCATACGAATAGTTTATGTTTGAAAATTCAGGCAGAGCGATTGTATTTATGTTTTCTGGTATGAATAAAGATTTGTATGGTCTTAGGTAAGCCTTGGCTTCAGTGTTTATTTATTTTTGCTATGGATACCATGTAGTGTTCAAACTGTTTTCATTACAGTGTCGCTTTGTGGCCTCTTAGCTGGGTGAAAAGTGTCTTCAAGCTACACAAAGTTTGAGACCAAGTTCAGTTCAACATCAGCCTCATGCAAAAAATGACTTTTTCGAATAATAGGGTACAAATTGGTGTCCCATTACATTGTTTAAAGCAATAAAGGCGCAGTTAATAAATAAACTATTAGCAAACATTTAATTATTTAGTTTTAAAATCAGCAAATATCCAACCTCAGTGCTTCTGGACTTCTTGACTGTATCCAGCTATTAAAATCACACATTATAACTTTTATTATATTACTCATTTCGCATTTAATATCATGCAAAATATCATAATTTATATTTCTGAGCCAGTTGACCCTCTTACTAAAAAAATTATGAAATAAATATTTTTTTTTATGTATATATATATATATATATATATATATATATATACAGGGCCTAAAACTAACTTTTTGCCACACCAGCCAATGGCCGGTAGCGTGATAAAATTTACCGGCCAAACATTTTTTTTACCGGCCATGAAACTCTTTTTGCAAAAACAGGCAGTTATTACTACTACAATGACTAAACATATTTACAATGTTTTTAATTTGTCCTGCTACTGGTGTCTCTATTAAATGCATTGTCCCTCAATTTTACCTTTTAATTTTAGCCATTCAACATTACAGTATAATTTAAAGCCATTATTTTTAACATTTAATAGGCTCTGAAATATATAACTTTTAATTTAAGTGATTTTAAAACAGTCTTCACATAAACTATAAATTGTATATGCATAAACTATACAGACTAATTTTTATTCAAGCAACAAAAGTTAACCAGCGACTAGAACAGTCCAATGATTTCTTTTTTTATTTTGCTCTCTGATTTACATCAATGACAGACTTCAGCAGGTTTCACTTTAAATCAGTGCTGTCTCTTTAAAACCTGATGCACATGTCGCGGATGATGGATCTGACACATATTCAATTTTATCCCAACTCTTTACAGTCATTTAAGACTTTATAACTCATTTAAGACTACGTTTACGAGGTAACTCGCCAAAACCATGTATTTTGACATAATTGTGTGTGTTTTCGTCCGCTGAAGCGCTACTGGTGCGCTGTCTGAAGCGGCTCTGCGTATGCGTACAGCCGAACGCGCAGCCTTTCAAACTATATACTGCACTGCACCGTTTCCTATGTGTCGCTATGTGTTGGGTCATGAAGAATCAAGACAAGTTAATCTTCCGAAATGAAGCAGTAAAATCTTCTCAGGTAAAAGTTATTAGAACTCTGTCTAGGGACAAGCTGACCATCACACTCCTCTGACCGTATCAGCCCGTTTGTATCCTATTATTATTTGATTCGCTCTTGTCGCTTATATAACAGCTAATCACGTTGACCTCGTCTTTGGAAAAGATTATTTTATTCGCTTATGTCAGAAATGGTGAATCTCTTTAAAACTGGCAGTTGTTTTCACTACATTGCATTGTAATATTTCATAAAAGTTGTACCCACCAACTGGCAACTGACACTGTTACATTTACTCGCCAACGCAGATTTTTACTCACATTTGGTGCTTGGCGAGTGTTAATTTTAGGCCCTGTGTATATATATATATATATCATTATCCCCAAACTAGATAGTTTTTTCTTTTGAACTTTTTTTGAACTCAAATTTTATTTAATTTTAATTTATATAATTAGATTTTTAAATTCAGTATACTGTTTATTTCTAGAAAATAATGAAATCATACTGAAATATATAAATCAAATGTAAAAATAAAATGAATTAGCAATCTTGGATCAGCAGTCTTGATTCATGCCATATTGATATGTTGGTACTTCATGTTGGTATTTCATACGGTGGCTCAACATGCTGAAAATAGAAAAAACACCTGCAAGTTAAGAAAACAACTTCATCAATTTGACAACACACGTGCAGCAAATGCTCACAACTCAAACAAATAAAGAAACGCGCTGCAAACGTAAGTTGTGAGTATTTGCAGCGCGTTTCTTTATTTGTTTGCGTTTGCTAGCATTTGCAGCACCTGCTGTCAAACTGATGAAGATGTTTTCTTGATTTGCTGGTGCTTTTTTTATTTGCATGTGTTTTCTGAAGTTGCAGTGCGTTGAGATCTCTCGGCCACCATAATTTCAATTCTTTTTGGACTCTAACTCTTTTTGGTTCTAATTACAGTTGTGTAGTTGTGGACCAGTTTGTTTAGCAGGGAATTGTAGACCTGCTGAATGTGCAGCCAGAACAGCAGCTCTGATTGTTTGTTACTGAGACACTAAAGCACTGACAGCAATAGTCTAGAGAAAGAGTGAGCAAACAAAAAGAAAGAGCAGTTCAAAGATTTGTAGTACGAGCTGGCAGACCTTGATGCCAGACTAGACATGAACTACTGTAGTTTGTTTAAATGGTCAAAGTCACCAACTGGAATTAACATCAGTGGTTTCATGGAAAGTAACATATACATTTATGCATGTAGCAGATTTTGGGCACACTGTTCCTTTAATAACATTTTTTTGGGTCGGTTTCTGATTAGCTTACTGGTATAACTTCACAAATTCAGAAAGGAAAAAGAGGATTTCACAGTCTGAGATGCAGATTAACAAAGGTCCATTCACTTGGTGCATGCCCATGTATACTGCACAAACAAAGGCTTGAAGCTGGTATCACTGACTCACTTGTGAGTCAGCAAAACAGGACAGGTTAATTCGAATGGATTATTAGCTCTTCTTTTCATCTATTATCTCCAATCCACCCACTCTCACTGCCCACAGCAGTGGACGTGTAATGGCAGACAGCAAGGTAGTTTCTGAAAGAAAGGAAAAAGAGAAGGAGACTCCATGCTGATGTTGATTATTGAATATTGGAGCCAGAACTGTAGGGCACGTCTCTTCTAATTGGCCTGCCTCACCCAAATTTTGCAAATTTTGGTCTTGCCTTTGGGTGTTGGTTTCTTTGTGTGGTTAAGTCTCAGAACCTTTAACTTTAGTTGCTGAGGTTGCCACATGTACATCTCTCTCATGGTAGAGAGGTGCTTCTAAAGCAGCATTGTTCAAAAGTTCATTTGAACTACCGTTTAAGATTTGGTAAGATTTTAAAAACGTTCTTGAAAGAAGTCCTTTCTGCTTGCCAAGGCTGAATTTATTTGATCCAAAATAGAGTAACATTTTAGTAGCGCAAGAGTATAGAGTACAATTTAAAAAAATATATTTTTTAATATATTTTAAAATGTTATTTATTCCTGTGATGGCAAAGCTGAATCTTCACCATCATTACTCCAGTCTTCAGTGTCACAAGATCTTTCAGACATCATTCTAATATGCTGATTTGGTTTTCCTGAAGAATTTCTTATTATTATCAAGATTGAAAATGATTGAGCTGCTTAATATTTGTGTGCAAACCGTAGTTTTCAAGATTCTTTGATGAATAGAAAGACTTCCCAGAATGCATTGCTAACTTAGTGAAAAAGAAAATCCAAGATGGCGGATGGGACAAAAGTTAAAAAAATATACGTTACAATTGGCTCATTTTTTGGAAATAGTATTTTAGCTGATATATTTATGTATGTTTATGTTAAGATTTTGATTTACGGTTGTGCTTTATGAGTATTGCATTTTTAGCTTAGCCACATGGTAAAGTCAAATTAGTATTTACGAGTTATGAAGTTGTAATTGTGACGCCAAGTGCATCCAAGTCACTTTGGTCAGAGCAAGATGGCAATGTACCATTTCTACAAAAATATATAGCTACTTCTACAAAATGATGAATAAAGAATGTGCATCAGGTGTGTATTTGATTTTTTTTTTTTATGTTTTTATTTTACTTGTGAAGGTGCTCTAAATATAAACATTATGTATTGTATCATAATTGTAGAATAATATCATATTTTTAACATGCAACTTCTTTGTACGTACATGTAAGTGAATAAAAATCCATTCCTTTTATTTCAACAAAATTACCATCTTTATCAAGATTCTGCATCTATTGCCTAAACCCATATTTTCTCATTGAGACACTCATAACTCAGAAACTCAGAGTTTCCCTATTGTAATTACGACGTTGTGGATGCATTCATGTGCATTCAACCCGTAAATATGATTTTCTCGACATGACTTGAACACACCAAAACTCATTTAAATATTTAAAGCAGTTGCGATTTGAGTTGATTCTCTCCTTTCAAATCAGTCATTCATGACTTCCCATTTTAGTTAGAATGCCTCGTTGCTGTCTGTGTTGACTGACTGAAGCTGGCTAGCGATTGGGTGTTTTTGTGTGCGAGCTAGATAAGCACATGCAAAAAGAGAAAAGTGAGGCCAGATAATGATGACTGTACATTTGAACCATCGATAGACACACCCTCCCTGTCCTGACAGATGTCTATGGAAATGTCCTCAGATATGTATATGGCTGAACTGACAAGTGTCCTATTTATTTTCTTTATAAAATCTCACTTTTGAAAGAGCTGGTTAATTCACAGCATCTTCCTCTGTGACATTTCCTCTCTCCACGTCAGTCTCTGTGAACAAAGTAGCTTCTGTTTGATAGCGTAATAGACTTATCTCACTTAGAAGTCCAGAAAAGGTCTCAGTGTGTATCTTAGCGCTTGTGTTTGCTTTGAGAAAGCCACTACTGCTTAATTCCATTTCATTCAGACGTTGCTGAAGCGTAGCATGCAACAGGATACCTCGTGGTTTATCAACCATCTTGAAGTCTTCTGGGACTGGAGCTCCACCCACACAAGAGACAGTGAGACTCTGCATGCTTTTTAGACTCCGCCTACATATTAGCATGGTTCATTGTTGGGCAGTTTTTATGTTTTGGTCTTTTTGCCACTGTATTGATAATTATATTTGAGAGTTGACAAGAAATGAAAGCCCAATAACACAATAAACAGGCACATATAGGCTACTGTATGCTTTGGTTGAGTAAATATTTCATGTAAATAAATCATAATGAAAACATCACACGAAACCAGCATGACTTTTTTTGATTATGTATCACTTCCTTCCTTTTGATTTAAAAATAGCTTATTTTTGTCTGTATTATTTGTTTTAAGGGAAATTAATGATATAAAATTGAAAGCCTTTTTTCCTGCTCAAGAAATATTTCTTATTATTGTCAATGTTGAAAACAGTTGTGCTGCTTATTTATTTATTTATTTTTGTGGAAATCACAATATTTATTTATTTATTTACAGATTTTACAATGAACAGAAATTTCAAAAGAACATTTATTTAAAATATAAATATTTGTAGAAACATTATAACTGTCTTTTCTGCCACTTTTGATCAACATATAATAAATATACAATAGATTATTAAATAATAAAAATCCCCCCCCCCACAGAAAATAATTGACCAAGACCAGAGAACAGCATTTATTAATTTGTATTTTACCGCAAAATTGCGAACTATCAGAATCTATTATTCCAAAGCATCATCTTAACATTCTTTTGTTTGATACTAGAATAAGACGATACACTTTTCCAGTATGTCAGTGCAAATGTCCATTTGACCGGATGCCCTAGTTTTCCTCTCAGATGATTCTCTTTGTCCATTGAGCTGTCTAGATTGATGCGACAACGGTTACACAACTGATGTTGTACTGGACACTCAACTCACTGAACTTACTTGCCTTCACACACTGCACTGTTGTCTATTAGAAAAGTGTGTTTTGAGATTGCATGTTGTTTTTAGGAACTCTTCAGACTGAATCTAGGCTATGTAAGCTGAGATCTGCTGTCGATGCGTTTCTCGCAGACAGAGATCAGGCTCCTCTGGGCTGGCGTAGCTCAGGTCTGAGCCTGTAATACTCAAGTTTATACAAAGAGTTTATACAGGCTTTCAGTCTTGATCTGTGCCTGACTGCCTCAGGCATACAGTCACACACACACACCTACCCCGCCTGCCATGCCATGTGACCAGGCGGCGTTGGCCTCCATCGATCACACTGATTCACATGAGCTTGCCTTGGGCTGCAGTCATTCTTACACAGTGGACATGTTCACAAATCCCCAAGGTAGGATTCATAGAGGTGGACTCCAACTCGACTCAAGCCTAAATTAATTTTAGTCTAAATTCATTGCCACAGGACAATTAAATTTTTTTTACACTTACAGTATCTCACAGAAGTGAGTACACCCCTCACATTTTTGTAAATCTTTTATTATATCTTTTCATGTGACAACACTGAAGAAATGACACTTTGCTACAATGTAGAGGGGTGAGTGTACAGCTTGTATAACAGTGTAAATTTGCTGTCCCCTTAAAATAACTCAACACACAGCCATTAATGTCTAAACCGCTGGCCACAAAAGTGAGTACACCCCTAAGTGAAAATGTCCAATGCTCTGCTTCAGTATGTCACAGTACATGTTGGCATTCATGGTTCCCTCAATGAACTGTAGCTCCCCAGTGCCGGCAGCACTCATGCAGCCCCAGACCATGACACTCCCACCACCATGCTTGACTGTAGGCAAGACACACTTGTCTTTGTACTCCTCACCTGGTTGCCGCCACACACGCTTGACAACATCTGAACCAAATAAGTTTATCTTGGTCTCATCAGACCACAGGACATGATTCCAGTAATCCATGACCTTAGTCTGCTTGTCTTCAGCAAACTGTTTGCGGGCTTTCTTGTGCATCATCTTTAGAAGAGGCTTCCTTCTGGGACGACAGCCATGCAGACCAATTTGATGCAGTGTGCGGCTTATGGTCTGAGCACTGACAGGCTGACCCCCCACTCCTTCAACCTCTGCAGCAACGCTGGCAGCACTCATACGTCTATTTCCCAAACACAACTTCTGGATATGATGCTGAGCACATGCACTCAAATTCTTTGGTCGACCATGGCGAGGCCTGTTCTGAGTGGAACCTGTCCTGTTAAACCGCTGTATGGTCTTGGCCACCGTGCTGCAGCTCAGTTTCAGGGTCTTGGCAATCTTCTTAAAGCTTACGCCATCTTTATGTAGAGCAGCTATTCTTTTTTCAGATCCTCAGAGAGTTCTTTGCCATCAGGTGCCATGTTGAACTTCCAGTGACCAGTATGAGAGAGTGAGAGCGATAACACCAAATTTAACACACCTTCTCCCCATTAACACCTGAGACCTTGTAACACTAACGAGTCACATGACCCCGGGGAGGGAAAATGGCTAATTGGGCCCAATTTGGACATTTTCACTTAGGGGTGTTCTCACTTTTGTGGCCAGCAGTTTAGACATTAATGGCTGTGTGTTGAGTTATTTTGAGGGGACAGCAGATTTACACTGTTATACAAGCTGTACACTCACTACTTTACATTGTAGCAAAGTGTTATTTCTTCAGTGTTGTCACATGAAAAGATATAATAAAATATTTACAAAAATATGCCATAGTTACCCATTAATTTACTATGGGGAAAACAAAGAGAAATGTTCTATTGAATGTCCATTTTTAGATTTAAGAAGGTTGTGCTTATCATGTTCTTTACTTTCAAGGTCATTAAATCTTGAAAATATGCAAATTAGGACATTAAATCAGTTGATGCTATTGTGTTAAAGAGCAGCTGAGGAACGAAAGAACAAACAACCAACCACAGATTCTCAAAAGAAAGTAACAATGAGAGACTACTTTGTATCAAACCCCTGTAATGATTTTCACAGTGATTATTTTGAGAGAAGTCAAGTTGCAAGTCATTTTTTCATGATTTAGTCATATCAATTTCTTCAAACCTGTTGAACTAGTTTTTTTTTCTCTACACCTCTACATGTTTGTTGCTATACTACACCACTTTTTTGACTACTGGGCCAATCCTTTAAAGTGGCAGAGTTTCCTAACCATAAATTGAATCCTTACGGCGTCGTCTGTTAGGGAAGCCCTCGTCGCTCTACAGCCTGCATGCTTTGGAGAGATGGATGTACGCAGAGGTTTGATCTCCCCCGGCTTTCTCACGGGAGAGACTGAGAACGGGCCCCAGCCTGAAACAACACTATGTTCATCTGTTGATCCAGTGGGAAATTCACGAACTTCGGGTGTTCAAGAATTTGCAAACCCTACAATTTCTCTTTAGTTTTTGTTTTTCCATCATTCTTGGGTTTCAGATGTGACATCTGTGACCTTGTCCCTCATGCACCGACCTACAGCCCACAACCGGCCTTGAGAATATCAGCATGATGAAAACTCATTGTATTATGATAGCGGGAAACAGTCGTCCACCTTGAAACTATTCCATGCAAGCTTGTTTGTTCCTCTCATGGGATAATATTGTGGGAACTACAGAGTACTCCCTAGATATTATGACTTGTATGGGTTGTTTTTATTATGTAATGTTTCTGATAGTTTACAACAGCATTGTAATCTCATGTTTCATGTTGATTGTTTCTGTTGCAGGTGATACTACTGATCTTTTGCCTGAAAATTCGTTCAAAGGAACCAAAACAGACTTTGGCAACATCGGATTGGCTCTTTACAGTGGGCTGTTTGCTTATGGAGGATGGTAAGACCACAGAACTAGATTTGGGCTGAACGGGGGGGAAAAAAGGAAGAATTAAGTCTTTCACAAGTAAAATGTAATGATACACCATGTGAACCAAGACACATCTTTTACATGTAAATCAACTTTTTTTTGTCTTAAACAGCCCTTACTACATCAACATACAAGATATTTTGGTCTTTTTTGGTCCACTATGAAATTTCATTGGTCCAAAATTCAATTCCACTTAACAATGTAGTTGTTTTGATAATGCCACAGTGTTTGCATTTTTCATGGAAATCAGCTGAATGATTGACTTATAGTTGACTTTGCGTATTCAGCTGGTGCAGAAGGAAGTGTTATTATATCCACAAAATTTCACCCATATTCCCTTATTAGAATTTAAACTATTTGTCGGTAATTCTGTAAATTGCTTGTTTCATTTCTCAGAATTTTCTTACATATTGTTATATTTCCTTTTCTCATTTTCTCTGTACTTTCTAATTATTGGTCTTCAGCAGTTGAACTTGTAGAACAGGATGTGTTTAAATTATTTACATTTTCTTATTTACTTTTTCATTTTTACCAGGAATTATTTGAATTTTGTCACAGAGGAGATGATCGAGCCATTCAAGTAAGTTAAACTTACATTATTTTACTCTGTGTTACAGTATAATACAGTACATTTATGTATTGAGTATTTTTTTAAAGATATGTATTTTAAATTTAGCTTGTTTAATTTTTATTTATTTAATTCTCCTTTTTTTGGGGGGGTGGAGTGGGAACAATATTTTTTCACTATTCTGATGTATTTTTGTCCTGTTGTTATTGTACAAGTTCAATAAACAATTTAAGCCAAAAAAAAAACTTATTTTCCTTATTAAACATATTTTTAAAAATTAAATAAAAATAAATATTTCCTAAACAAAAATATTTTACCCATAAAATATGAAAACAACTCTTTTTAAAATGTTGAATATTTTGAAAAGCAAATTCACTCCTGTAAAAAGAAGAATCATGTCATTGTCTTGTTATTATATGTAATAAAAGCTGATTTATTTGTATTTTACATGGTGCAAGTTGCCTCATGGGACTATCATGTTTATCAGCTTCTTCTATGCTGCTCATAATAACCTTTTCTTTACATTGGAGGGATATTAATTTCTTTAGGGGTAAAATAGTAAAAAAAAAATCAAGATATGTATTAAATTATTAAATATATTTTAGACACTTCCTCTCACTGAATAAATTAATCATGTCAGACTTCTAATGGGGCATTTCTAAAAAAATTAAAAAAAAACTGAGCACAAAAAATAAGTTTTTGAGAGGGGTGGTTTATGTAATAGTGTATGTGCCAATGTTTTTCAGAAATCTGCCTCGGGCCATCATCATCTCACTCCCCATTGTCACTGTTGTCTATGTGTTGACCAACCTGGCCTACTTCACCACACTCAGTCCGGAGCAAATGCTCTCATCTGAGGCTGTTGCTGTGGTGAGTGTCGCCACATTATATTCCATATTTAGCTCAGTTGCTTTAATGTTTTCTTTTTATTAATGTTTATTAAAGTTACTTAATAATTATGTTCTTTTTTAGGACTTTGGAAACTACCACCTAGGACCAATGGCTTGGATAATCCCTGTGTTTGTGGGCCTGTCCTGCTTTGGCTCTGTGAATGGCTCTCTGTTTACTTCATCTAGGTAATGCACACACACACACACACACACACACACACGCACGCACACGCACGCACACACACACTAACACACACTTGTTATAAATATCCTGTGTTGGAAGAGGTCGCATTAATCAGATCACTTTACTTTAAGTTGTTTATTTGATTAATCTGTTTGGTTAGTGTTGTTCTAAAGTCACCCTGCAGGCTTTTCCACTGTAAACACTGGTCAGGTTATCTCGAAATAGATCTGTTTATATTGCTGTTTGGTATCAGACCTAATGGATAAAACGGTCTCTTTTGTATCTTGCTCTTTCCCTTCAGGCTGTTCTTCGTGGGTTCCCGAGAAGGTCATCTTCCCAGTTTGTTGTCGATGATCCACCCTGACCTTCTGACCCCTCTGCCTTCACTTATATTTACGGTAGGTGTCCAAAACCAACCACATCACTCACTATAACTTACAAGTCATTGTTGAGTCCAGTTTCTGAGTGAATAATCTTTTGCCTTGGTTCTGTTTTTAATGTTTAAATTTCTTTTTTCTGTTTAAATAGTTAAAATTTTGGAGTAAATCATTCTTATAAATTGGTTCTTTTAAATGAATTGTTTTAGCCAGTTCTAATTTGTGAGTGAATCATTCTTTTGAGCCGCTTTTTTTTTTTTTTTTTTTCAGTGAATCGGTTTAATGAATCAGTCAGTGAATCAGTTTAATCAGTTCTAATTTGTGAGTGAATCTTTTTTTTTTTTTTTTGAGTCTGTTTATGGGATCAGAATCCCGCCAAATGTATTGCAGTCACGGATAAAAAAAATAACAAGCGTGAAACCAAAATTTAAAAACACAAGTAACAATGTATTGCACAAAATTTAAAAATGAAAGCAAAGTTTTCAGAATAGCAAGCAATGGTCACGGATCGAAAAGTAATACGTGGCAATCAAAAATGTAATAACGCATTTAAAAAAATAATAAGCATAAATCAAAACTTTAAACACATTTAAAATCATATTGCACAAAACGTAAATATTAAATATTTTGTATTTGTATATGCAATTATATATGTAAATAAACACAATATCCAAATAAAACATTGTGTATATCAAATCCACCTGGCCTCTGTAACTATCGTTTTCTCTGATCAGTAGTCAAATCTAGCCTAGTCAATGCAAAAACACTACATTCATTCATAATTAATTTACCAATTTATTCATTTAACATTAACGGATCGCTAGGTAGGCGTACAGCAGTGACAGACAGACACATATAACAGTGTCCTGTATGGAAAGATGTTACTCCAGCTGACAGTAATCCATTTTCACCTGTACAAGTGAACAATGAGCATCGGCAGCTAATGAGGCACGTTGGAGTGACGTCACCACCCCTCTTGGACTGATTGGCTAGAGGAGGAGCTGTCAATCAAGAACTGGTGGACCAATGATGATGCTTAAACCCGCCCTGATTTACATGAAACTCTAACTGCAGCATTCGGAAAAGCAAGCGCAGAATGTGGAAACAAGAGCAAAGGGATACACAGCATAAGCATGCAAAAAACAAAAATATGACCATTGTTTGCTATTCTGAAAACTGCTTTCATTTTAAATTTTTGTGCGATATAATTTTACTTGCGTTTTTTTAAATCTGTTTTTACACTTGTTATGTTTTTATCCGTGACTGCAATACCTTTGGCGGGATTCTGATCCCATATCTGTTCCTTGCAATGAATCAGTTCAGACAGTTCTAATTTTTGACCAAATCATTATTTTAAGTCAGTTCTTTTCAATGAATTGGTTTAATCGGTTCCAATTTTTGAGCGAAACGTTCTTTTCGGTAACTTTTTTCAATGAATCAGTGTAACCAGTTCTAATTATTTTGAGTCCGTTATTGTCGATGAATTGGATTAGCAGGTTTTATTCTGTGAATGAATTCTTTTGAATTGGTTCTTTAAAATTAATCTGTATAAATTAATTTGACTTAAAATTAAGTAAAATTAAATTTACTTAAAATTACTCTAAGTCGGTTTTGTTCAATGAGTCATTTGAACTAGTTCTAATTTTTGAGCAAGTCATTCTTTTGAATCAGTTCTTTTTATTAGCAAATTAGTTTTAAAATGTTTTCAAATTCCTTATTCAATAATCACATACAACCGGAAAAGTCATGGAAATTCTTCAGAAAAGGTGTGAATTGAGAATATATCCAATTTTTAAGTTAATCACATTTTTTAATGGTTTCTTTTCAATGAATTTGCTGAAGATTCAGTCTTAACCTTTTCTTTTCTTTTCCCCCACAGTGTATCATGACTCTTCTCTACGCTTTCTCCAATGACATTTTCTCCGTCATCAACTTCTTCAGCTTCTTTAATTGGCTCTGCATCGCCATGGCCATCCTTGGCATGATGTGGTTACGCTACAAGAAACCTGAATTAGAACGACCAATTAAGGTGAGCCGGGGGGCTCAGCTAGTTAGCAAATGCTGATAAACTGTGTGAGGGTGAACAAGGTCATACTTTCAAGTGCATGAGAAGTGACCTGTCATAATATATGTGTTCTCTGTCTGAAACCAGACATAGCCAGCAACAGACCGGTAACACACAGGCCCTTTTGTGCGCTTCTCTCACATTCAGTCTCTCATTGCATTCAGTGGCCTTCGCTCATCTGCTGGACACAGAGGGGTGTTCATCAAACGAGGTTTAGAGGCACTGGAGTGAAAGAGGCCATTTGCTTATTGCTCATAATCTTGCTCTCATTCTAGATCTCATTAGCGACAGTCCATTGTTTGTTTCATGCACTGTACTTAGTACTGCCTGTGATGTCGGATTTCTCTGCTTTTAGGCACTTTAGTGGTTTCATGAATTGAATTTTCAAAAATGAAAATTCTGTCATTAATTACTCATCCTCGTGTCGTTCCAAACCCGTGAGACCTTCGCCATTCATGGTGTTCTCATGAGTGGTGGAGGAGACTGACCCGAAAGAGAAGAAATCGTTGAATAAAGTCCTTATTTTTGTTTTCATTGTGAACAAAAAGTTACATTACGGTTGATGTCACATGGACTATTTTAACGATGTCCTCACTGCCTTTCTTGGCCTTAAATGTGTCAGTTGCGTTGCCGTCTATGCAGGGTCAGAAAGCTCTCGAATTTCATCAAAAATACCTATTTGTGTTCTGAAGATGAACAAAGGTCTTACGGGTTTGGAACGACATGAGGGTGAGTAATTAATGACAGTATTAAATTAATACTTTTATTCAGCAAGGATGCTTTAAGCTACTCAAAAGTGACAGAGACACTATAAATACTGATCATAATGTGGAAGTGAAATGTAATGACGTTAGCAATGAGCTAGTCTTGATCAGATCAAGCTTGAGGAGAGTATCAGGCCATCTGTCAACAAGCTAAATAAGTGAAACCATTCTGCAAAACCAGATCAGTCCGGCTATCACAAAGAGCAAGAGGCTACCCGGGGAACTCTGTGATGAAGTTGTAAGGAGAAAAAAGGCAGGAGAAGGCTATAAAAAGAAGAGCTTTGAACCATTCTTAGAGCTCTGTGAAGTCCATTGTATACAAATGGAGAAAACACAACACAACACAACCCAAACATCAAAGATCAGGATGTCCTAGCAAAATGAGCAGCCAGAGAAGAATGGTGATTGTCAGAGCGAGTAACACTTCTTTATGTCTTTCATAAGTGAAGTAAATATTCTTTAATAAACATACTTTCTGACTGTACTTTAAATAGACTTTTGATCACATTTTCAAAGCTGTCCCACCTCTCTGTCCACTAGGTCAATATTCTGCTGCCCATTGTCTTCGTATTGGCCTGCATGTTCCTCATCGTGGTGTCCATCTGGAAGACCCCTGTGGAGTGTGCTATAGGATTTGGAATCATCGCCACAGGAGTTCCTGTGTACTTCTTTGGCGTTTGGTGGCAGAACAAGCCAAAATGGCTCTTGCAGATCATCTGTGAGTGTCTATCCTCTTGTTTGCTTCGTAACTGAAATCTGAAATGTTCCTCGGGTTTTGATGGCTAAGTTGCTAAAATCAAACCTTATAAGAGGTTATTCAACCAGACTGCTTTTTAAGACAAAATTAGATATTTGCTATGCATTTAACCTCCATAATTTGACAGATTTACAGAGTTGTATTATATTTGGTGGAAAATAGTGTAGGACAAGGTTTTTATCTGATGAGATTTAATTTAGATTGTAAAAAATGGGCTATTATTTTATGTTGTTTTTTAAGTCTCCCATGGTATTTAATTAAAAACACTTTTCAAATGCAATAAATGAAAAAAAAAAACTCTTTACAATTATATGCAAATAAAATTCATCACACACTGTTTTGTTGGGTTTAACATTTTTGAAAACGTTACACCCATCAAAGCTGCATTTATTTGAGCAAAATCCAGAAAAAAATAATATTGTGAAATATTATTACAATTTAAAATAACAGCTTTCTATTAGAAGATATTCTAAAATGTATTTTATTCCTGTGATGCAAAAATTTTCAAACACCATTACTCCAGTCTTCAGTGTCACGTGATTCTTCAGAAATCATTCTTATATGCTGATTTGTGGCACAAGAAACATTTCTTTTTATTATCAATGTTGAAAAAGTTGTGCTGCATAATATTTTTATGGAAGCCATGATACATTTTTATTCCATAGATGAAGCAAAATAAAAAAAGATCAGCATTTATTTAAAATAGAAACATATTTAATGACACTTTTGATAAATTTAATGCATCCCTGCTGAATATATATATATATATATATATATATATATATATATATATATATATATATATATACTTATATTGTTTAATTTTCTGTCCAGTCTCTGCCACGGCAACATGCCAGAAGCTGATGGAAGTGGTACCTCAGGAGTCCTGAAGACCAAACGGAGCGACAGATGCCTCTTCCGCGCACAAGTCTCCTCGTACCCACCTTTACTGTATTCCTCGACTGCCTCACCTCCTCTTGTGTGAGCCAGAAAATGTCTTATCCTGCTGACACAGGCAAAATCTATATGAATTACCACATAAAAGACCAGACAACATCGGGTCACAGGAGCATTTCAATTGAGATTTTGCATGTCCTTCCTCAATCAAATGTATTATATTGTATACATTTCAGTCTTTAAGTTTGACTCATTAAGTTTTCAATCAGGACTTTCAATTTATTCTATATATATATATATATATATATATATATATTTTTTTTTTTTTTAAACTACCAGAGATATGTGTCATATAACTTGGTCATCCCTTTATTTAGGGCTTTGTTTATGATTTTTAGCTTCCTGTATCGTGTTTTCAGCTGTTATTTCAGAATGTACGTGAGGTAAAGTGCGTACCGAGCTCCCCTCATACTTGTGGAGAGGCGCCATTGTCTCTCAGCAACCAGAACCGTGATTCCCACCTGACTGACAAATTTGCATCTTGGATTACGGAATGTCCTATTATGCATTTCTTTTTCTACAGCAGATAATGACCAGTTTGCTGTGCCTTCTCTGTTGGTGTAGAATTGTATTATTTTTTGAGATCGACTTGATATGACTTTATACGTCAACAGATTTATTTTTGATAGCTTAATGCAGTTTTTTTATTGTTACTAAGAATTTCAAGGAATCTCCTTTTTGTTTGGTCATGGTCCTCTAATTTAATATTAAAAAAGGCATAGACGTACAGTATTCACAAATTCATCAGAATACCTATAGCCTTGCCGCTTACCTCAGTAAACATACAGGACATTACATTCATAGACCTGGCTGTAGATTTTTATGCCTAATTATGATTTAATGAAGCACAAAAGATAAGGTGCTGTTTTCCTTTTTTAATGTTTAGCACCTCTTTTCTGCATTTGTTATGCAAGTATATGTGAAATACTTAACACTGGACCACCTTTTTTATTTTGTTTCCCTTAAATTTGGCAATTATTTAAACAAAGCAAAGTTGCTTGGTAGTTACGAACTTTTAAAAGAAAGTTATGTCGTCATTTAAAACAGTTTGTTGCTATGTATGGTTTGTCAGTTACTACGTGTTTTTATTGTACCGCCAAGGTATCGTAAAAAAAAAAAAAAAAGACCTTACCGAAGAGATTTTAGTGCCTCATCAGTTTGCGAACTGAAAAATTCAGAATGAATTTGCTTGAAAATGCGATATCGTTATTGTGTTTTAGTTTTAGATGGCTGTACGCAAATTTTTTCCGTTATCTTCGTTAGTTTCGGTTAAATGGACATTTGTTCCTATACTGGACCAAAACCAGCTGTATGTGCGGGCGAAAATGCACATTGTCCGTTAAAAAGTGGTGAGAGAAACACTAGGGGTGTTTTGGGTGATGGAGGGGGGTGTTATTTTAGGACAAAATGGAAATTGTCCTTTGGCTATTTTGATTACAGAAACATTTCCAAGGCTTCTGGATAGAAGGACTCTTCAGATCCGACATGCTTTTCTTCAGTGCTGTTATGTTTATAGTGGGTGTTTAGATAATGAAGCTTTGTATTATTTAGAGAATTACAGCAGTAAGACTAACACTCCAGCCAACAAGATCTAATTTAAATAGTTATGTAGAAATTTACTTATATGTATTTATTTATTATTTTTAGAGTTTCAGTTAGTGCTCTAATAATTTTTTACAGGGCATTTTTAAAGAAATGCTGAAAATAAATTGTTACTGATATTTTTTTTCCTTCTTCAGAAAATGATTTTTTTATATTTGTGTTTTTATTTTTATTTTTTTGTTTTTCGTGAATCTGTAAATGTATTTTGTAACTGATGGCTTGTCGTAGTTTCCATTTGTGCCCATTAATATAAAAATAACTGCAGATGAGCTGAGTCTGCCTGCACTGACATCTGCCCCTTGAAAACAGACCACATCACAGTGACGCTATGTTTTACAATTTTTTTTGACGTATGATGAATTATATTTGCTCATCGCAGATCTTTTAGTATCATTGGTGTCTTCGTTAAATACTTTAAATAAAATTAAAAAAACTCTTATGTGTATGCTTATGCTCTTCAAATAAAAATTGTCCACTAAACAGTTTCTTTAAACTTTTGTTTCTATAAACACCATATTTTGCATTTATAAAGTGGCATGTATAATTAAACTTTAGATCCAACAGCTATCTTTACAGGCATGCAAACCCTTTTACCTGAGGGCAGACTCGCTTTCATCGGTTCATTTTTAAGCTCTTTTGAGAGAAGACTGTTTTCTTGTGTAGATGCCGTATTCAGCTGATCTCTAATTAGTCAGCTACACTGCTTATAGAACTCTGAACAGTTGTAAGTATTCTGTTGCCAACCATCTGTCCTGTCTTCTCAGTGATGTCCAGTGAAAAACAACTATGTTTTGACGTAATGGTTATACGTCTACTGTACAAAAACCTTTTTTTAGAAATTAAACAGTTCATGCTCTGTGATTTTTACTTTGTTGCAGGACATTGTTGAGTATTCAGAAAAATAAAACATGAATGCATTCAAAACATGAGTACGTTTTTTTATTAGCAGATCAGCTGTTTTTGTTAGCACTGACATAGCATAAATATGAAGATACTTAATGAATTACTTAGTTAATATGTAAATACACTCATAACAACAACTTATATAAAGTGGTGACTAAAAACTTTTTAAAATATAATTATACTTTTAAATGTATTATATAGTAAAATTCTAATTAATTAGTTCAAATTATTAAGATACCCTACGTGGCCGAGAGAGCTCAACGCGCTGCAACTTCAGAAAACACATGCAAATAGAAAAAGCACTAGCAAATCAAGAAAACATCTTCTTCAGTTTGACAGCAGGTGCTGCAAATGCTCACAACGCAAACAAATAAAGAATTTTATTTGCAGCGCGTTTCTTTATTTGTTTGCGTTGTGAGCATTTACACCACCTGCTGTCAAATTGATGAAGATGTTTTCTTAATTTGCAGGACTTTTTTCTATTTGCAGCGCGTTGAGCTCTCTCGGCCACCGTAAGATACATTATTTTTAAATAAAACATTTTATATTTTATATGTAAGGAGAATTCCACATAGGCCTATAAGAATGTTTAGTAGTTCCTGGATGGCTTTATTCCCTCAAGCAAAGTTTCTCATTCGTGAATTCCTGCTGCTCGTGACTAAAATGGGCTCAAACAAGTTGGACTCTTGAAAAACTGACCTAAAAGGCATTTTTTCTCCTAAGGATATCCGTAATAGCTCCGGTCTCGCATCAGCTGCTGTGGCCTAAGGAAAGCTCTCATGTCATGTGAGGAAAAGATTAGCCAGTGTCATTTGACTACGCTTTTATTTGTTATTACCAAAATTAGTGTTGTTTCGTTAAAAAGCAGATGCAACGCCTCAGTGATAAAGCGTGAAGAGCACTAATTAAGCTATTTAAAAGTAAAATAAGAAATTTCTGCAGCATTTCTGGCACCAAGTGTCATTGAAAGAATAGCCTATTAAAAAGCGATAAACAAATTAAACCACACACGCGTTGCAATTTGATAAAACAGTTTACTACGACTGTAGCTATATAAGTATTAATGAATTCTAAGCAATAAAAAAACGATACTTATCCAGACTGCATAGATATGCAAAAAAATTGAGATTTTGAACATAAATGTGTGAGCATGTAGGGTAGACTGAATACAGTAGAGACACTTTCTGCTTTTTTCATCACTACACACTCTCAGAAATAAAGGTACAAAAGCTGTCACTGGGGCGGTACCTTTTCAAAAGGTACAATTTTGTACCTATTAGGTTCAAATATGTACACTTTAAGTACTAATATTTACCTTTAAGGTACCAAAATGGATCCTTTAGGTACATGTACCTTTTGAAAAGGTACCGCCCCAGTGACAGCTTTTGTACCTTTATTTCTGAGAGTGCACAAAAACTAGATGCTGAAATGAAGTGATTTTTCAAGTGATAATTATTTTGCTTGTGTACTAAAATATCATAAATTGATAATAGCCATAAGTAGTTTATATTTTCCACAGTTAGCTCATAAACTATGAGGTGCATTTTTGTCCCATATGGTGCACAGTTGAAACAGTAGCATGCTACAATTGAGACACCCATTCTAACCATTTATTGCAAATGTAATAAATTACAAAATTACAGTTTTAAATAATTACATTCTAAAAAGAAATGTTTACATTATTTTAAACATTTTTTCAAAGGTTTGAATAATTTCGTAGGATAAAAAAACTTTTTGTGGAAAGTTAAAGGTTAACTTTTAAATAAATATTCTGCTATTTACTTTCAGAAAATTAGCTAAACACTTCAATTATGACTTGACATTACAAACTTGATTGTGAATTGTTTAACAAGCACTAAACTAAAAGTACCAGAGACTACATATCAGCATTGTTAGGTTTCAAAGCACGGGACTAGTCTATAAACTGTGAAAAAGTTGTGTCACAGTGCATGAGTAATAACTCTTCGAGTATCTGACACACTAAGCTACTCAGAAGAGAATCCTCATACTTTACTGTTAAATGTAACATGTAGACACTGACTGACCTCCTCCTGACTGCAGGCCTCATGTGAGAAACAGAATAACACCTCAAGTCGACTGACCACTCATTCTTGACAGATGAGTCTTTACTGCAGGCCTTTTCATGTTTCATCATTTCTATGAAGATGGTGGAGACCCTTTCAGGCAAAAAAAAAAAAAAAAAAAGATCAACAGCTCCTGTTAGTTAAATTCAATGGGGAATTTTTATGACGTGGCGACCTGATGGAAATTTCTACCTCAGATTGCAGGAGAAAGGTAAAAGTTGAGCATTTCTGTGCTCTTTATCAATTGGTCATAGCGGTTTAGCATTTTGCACATGGTCAGCGTTACGTCAGTCTGCCTGAGGCAAAGAAGAGGTTTGAGCTCCTAAAATAAAATCAAGGACTGTCTGTTTACCAGAAGGTTACAAGCCAATCACAATAAAATGAATCACCTCACTCACAAACGATGCTCACTAAGGCTTCATTTATTTGACCTAAAATACAGTTTGAAATCTTATTACAATTTAAAATAGCTGGCTTACATTTCAATATATTTTAAAAAGTAATTTATTCTGTGATGGCGAAGCTGAATAGAAGACCAAAACATATGTTGCCTTATTTAAATTCTCACCTTCATACTAAAATTAATAGTTTTCTGATAAAAAAAAAAAAAAAAAAAGATATTGTTGCTGCTGTCTCTGTTATTGACATTGTGTGTCTGTGTGTTTGTGTGTTTAGCTAAGAGAATGAACTCTGTTGCTTTAGTCTCTTGGCAACAGGCATCTCATCAGTAATTTCTCTCTGGTTCAAAGATAAAATCATTTGTTGCCATCGTGTTCAATATTTTCATTACGGTGAATTTCCAATCTCATCTCATTTCTTTATATCACAGGCATCCCTGTGGTCACGACTCTAATACAGAAGCCTTTTGTGCAGCTGATATCAGGATGGAGTGGCGTGTCTGTTTTCTCCGGTAATGCAGGTTCATACGCACACAGAACCCCATGTTCTCCAAGATTTACGTCACAGTGAACACTTATGTGTCACATCACAAGTGTTTCCTGACACCGAGACCAGAGGTTTTGAGCAGTGCAGATGGGGCCGATAAAGGGGAAATTTTAGCTTTGCACCAAAAACTAATGTTATAGGTAGAGATAAAGGTTTCAGATGAATGAAAATTGATAATTAAGTTAACCTATTTATGTTTTTGCAAGTTCCTGATAAACAACAGTGTGATATACGCTAGTATTCATAAGTTAGCCAATCATATCAATCCTTTTATGTAATGAAGTCTTAAAAGTACTACTGTTTACATCTATGGTTCAGAAGGAGGGTATAAAATGTCATGCAATATTACATTATGTATGTTTTAGTGCAAAACCTATGACTAGTATAACAGGTAAATAAAACCATATAGAATTGTAAATCATGACCTGATACTGCTTGCTGTGTTTAAATGCAACAAACGAACCAGAGAAATCTCTCTTGGCTGGCCTTGTGTCCATCTGCACCACTTGTTTTAATGGAAAGCGCAATAGAAAACAACAGGAGGCTGGGATTGGAAGGGGCAGAGAGACAGAGGTCAAAAGGTGTCGGAGTGAGACGTATGACTAGAAGTCTGGAGGCGGAGAGGCTCACACACTCGTGTGCGTACACACACTCAGTAGTAGGCAAATCTCTCACTCAAGGTCACGATTCCACCCTCACAATGGCAGTCAGGTGACTGGAAGCAAGATCCGGGTGATCATGTGCTTGGCAACACAGACTTTTATTTGTCCTTGATGTCAGAAAAAGTTGTAAGAGACAACATGGCATATTTACCAACTAAGGCCATAGGATTGTTTTGTTCTGGTAGGGACATTTCAAAAAGAAAATACACAGATACGTTTCTAAAATTGCTTGTGTTTTTTAATGTTTTTAAAAAAAAAAAAAGGTTTTCATGCTTTCATTATCACCTGTACTTTACTTTGAAAGGCCTACTATTTACACCTTTTAGGTAAAGAAATATTGCATGGCAATATAGAGTTTCTCTCACACACACATAGTACTGACTAATAAAAATGAATGCTCAGCTGATAAGGATATTGCCTCTCTCTCTTGTCAACAGCGTGAGAGGATATTTCTCAGTGATTCAGATCACTTTAATTTCCTCTGGTCTCGGGGACTGCCATGAAACATTGGAGCTATGTGTACTTATGTCATTGTTTTGTTTTGTTGGGTCAGTACAATTATAATGTATATGACTTTAAATAAAATATTTGTTCATATACCATATATTATTACTATCGAAACTGAGCCATAATGAGAAGAGGGATACAAATCACAGGCTTTTGTGTCAGTTGCACGAGACACGCATGTTAATTAGTGTCATTTCTGAGAAGGATGGGTGTCAGAGCTTCATGTGGGTCAGGGCCTGTGGGAGTGATCCCATGGTAAACAGATGTAAAACGTATCAGTTCACTCTGGTAACACATTCCACATTGTTCAGAGGAATGTAGAGGCTTCATATCCATACATAATTAGAAGTTTATACAACCTTTACTGGGTCAGCAATCTAAACAGCAATGTGTGTGTGTGTGTGTTTGTATATACTATATATATATATATATATATATATATATATATATATATATATATATATATATACAGAGGCGGACAGTAACTAAGTACATTTACTTTTATTATTTTTTCTGTAAACTTATGACTTTAACTTCACTACATTTGAAAGACAAATATTGTACTTTTCACTCCACTACATTTCTATCAAGGTCCTTGAAGCAGAAAGTCATTACCATGTAGCAGCTTTGAAAGTCAGTGGGTGATTTTTTTCTTATTCTCTAAAATGTGACTTTGTTTCTGTTATGCGTCCTAATTAAACACAATAGGTGTTGGACTTGAAGAAGCACTGCACAGACTGTTCTGTGTGTGACATCAAAGTACAGCGAGAGAGATTATACAGCATTTTTGAAATTTTTGTTTTGATGTTAAATAAGTCTTGCTGTTTTGCTTCTTTGTTAAAGCAGTGTTGCTGTTGTAAAGTTATAAAGCTACAGTTGTGTTGCTGGGTTTTGAAGCAGGTGTGATTTCTTCCTTATCACTCTGTATTTACAGGATTTCACTGTCCACTCGGTTCAAATGTGTGGCTACACATATGTGCACACACTGTCAGAGCTGTGAGATCACTACCATCCTGCTTTTGTGGGGGTGGGTAGGTGCGCTAAATAATTTATTTTTTTCCCCATAGGTTTTTAACATTCTAAAAGCTCTTTATTCCATGGATAAATACTACAAGCTAGTCAGTGTATTCAGTAGGTGTAATGTATTGTAAGTTGCTTCAGAGGTATTTCAAGTATTACGTACAACAATGATAAAACAGTGCATTGACATAAAAAAGGAAATTTAGTTTTGGTACGTAAGTACTTTTAAAAGCAAGTACTTCTGTATTTTTACTTAAGTAAAAATCTGTCTTTACAACTTTTACTTGTAATGGAATAATATTTGACCAGCAGTATCTGTGATTTCACTCAAGTAATGGAGTTGTGTACTTTGTCCACCTCTGTATACATATACAGGTGCATCTCAGTGAATTAGAATGTCATGGAAAAGTTAATTTATTTCAGTAATTAAAGCAAAAGGAGCCCCAACCAAATATTGAGTACATATACAGTAAATGAACATACTTTCCAGAAGGCCAACAACTCACTAAAAATTTTTTTTATGAAGTATTCTAATTTGTTGAGACAGTGAATTGGTGGGTTTTTGTTAAATGTGAGCCTAAATCATCACAATTAAAAGAACCAAAGACTTAAACTACTTCAGTCTGTGTGCATTGAGTTTCACAATTTGAGTTGAATTACTGAAATAAATGAACTTTTCCATGACATTCTAATTTATTGAGATGAACCTGTAAATATACTGTATGTGTGTGTGTGTGTGTGTGTGTGTGTGTGACCCAGGACCACAAAACCAGTCATAAGGGTCAATTTTTTCAAATACATCATCTGAAAGTTGAATAAATAAGCTTTTGTCAGGTTAAGGTAATATTTGGCCGAGATACAACTATTTGAAAATCAGGAATCTGAGGGTGCAAAAAAATCTAAATGTTGAGAAAATCGCCTTTAAAATTATCCAAATGAAGCCCTTAGCAACACATATTATGTTTACAATATTTAAGTTTTATTTTTACGGTAAGAAATTTACAAAATATCTTCGTGGAACGTGAACTTTACTTAATATCCTAATGATTTTTGGCATAAAAGAAAAATTGATCATTTTGACCCAAACAATGTATTGTTGGCTATAGCTACAAATATACCCATACTTATGACTGGTTTTGTGGTCCAGGGTATATTTATGTAATAATTTATAATAATGATATGCTGTGCTTTTTATTATTCAAGAGAAATATGACCTAAGCCCCCTGATGTTTGATGCAGTGAATTTTTAATCTTAATCTTAATTTAATTTAATTTAATTTAATAATTTAATTTTTATTTTATTATTATTATTTATTTTTATTTGATGCTGTGAAAATTGTATTTAATTTGATTTGATTTTTAATTTAATTTAATTTAATTTAATTTAATTTAATTTAATTTAATTTAATTTTATTTTTCTCTAGGAATGTTTATATCGTCGTACTTGTGAAGTTTTATCAGTACAACCATATTGACCCACACCAGCAAGCGGCGCTATAGCGCAGAAGTATTAAAAACAAACCATCGAGAAGCGTGTTGTTGGCGGAAGTATTTCATACGTCTGCCTTGTAGTTCATTTAAAGCTCCATGTGGCTGTAATTGTCACGTTTAAGTCAATCTGTGCCTCTTAAAACAATCAAAATGGGTAAAAAGGGTAAAAAAGAAAAGAAAGTGAAAGGAGCGGAGAAAACAGCCGCAAAAATGGAGAAGAAGGTGTCAAAAAGATCGAAAAGAGAGGAGGTGAGTGAATTTATTGCTTAAGATGCCACCATTAGCACTCTAAACAGTAAACCAACAAACAGTCATAGTTTTATTCTGTATTTTATGGAATTAGGAGGATTTAGAGGCTTTAATAGCAGAATTTCAGTCTCTGGACGCGAAAAAGACGCAGGTGTTGGAGACGGCGTGTCCCCCTCCGTCCCCCAGGTGTGTGTTCATGTGTACAGGTGTGTGTCACGTGCCTGTTCCTGTGACATCTGATTGACAGCTCGCGCTCTCCGCAGGT